>LDUD01000061.1:560117-635584 GCA_012184295.1 Dactylella cylindrospora
GGCTAACGGGTCTTTCTCAGGTGGGTGGATCATCAGGGTTCAAACCAACAACGGAAGAATATGATTTTCCAGACCCGATACCTATCACAATCGATGTGGCAAGATTTCTGGATCGACGAGAGATACTCGCGGGACCCGCTATCACGGAGAGGGTCAAAAAAAATATCCTTTCAATAGCTTTCGCGAGGCGGGTCACTGCGATGCTTGCGAGGTGCAGAGGTTATCTGTACGTCCACGTCGAAAGGCTGTTGGCAGGAAAAGAGACTACCGATTGCGAAGGCAATAAAGCTCAACCAAAGAGAAAAAGAATAAAATAAAAATGTGAATATTTTTTGTGCGTGAGGGGCAGGGATAAGATAGCAAGCTCCCTTGTTTGCAACCCATTTGGTTGCTTCTATTTCTTGCTTGTGCTTACGGACCCATGTAACTTCTCGTCCGATGCATAAAGGCATGCAAGCCTTACTAGCGTCTACAAGCATTTTGTGTGGATATTATTGGGTATACGCAGGGCACTTCCAGCAAAATCCCAATCCTTTCATGGGCATTATTCAGTTTGTCGCAAGGGGGTGCTTCCAAACATGTACAGGAAGAAGCAAAAAACGGGAGAACAGGGTGGGATGGCGGTCGAGACAAAAAAAAAGTTTCTTAGACGAACAGCTATCACTTTTTTTTTGCCCACCAGCAAAAATGATTTCTCGCCTTGCGTAGATCCATTGAGAATAAATCTAGGAGGCCAAGTGGTCCGAGCTAGTAGGGGAAAAAAAAAAAAATTTCTTTCTGGGTGTTATCCAGTATATATTTCTTACTCGCCCTCCCACCTTCTCTGGAGTTCTCTTTCTCCCTCTTTCTTTCTCTAGACTACCACTCTCTGTCTCGTTTCCTTTTACGGTGTATACCCATATAGATTTCTGGTTCGTCGTGCTGTCGTCGTCCTTATAGATTCTTTCGGTTTTATAGAATAATTTACAGGTTTTTTGTATACGCCAGGATACGTATCGAGTTCCCTCTCTCTGACTCGATAACCAGTATCAGTATATTTCTAGCCTCGTTTCATTATTTCTGTCACTTCTAAACATTTCCCCTTCTTTCCCTTCTTAAGCTCTTTTTTTCGTCTCCACGGAAAAAAGGACTACAAAAAATTTTTCGTGTGGAATTTTTTTTGTGGGCTTCCTATAGATACGGTTATCGGATAGACTTCTTCTTTTCGCACCTACATCATCCTTTTGCAACTAAAAGTTCGAATTTACCTTTATTACGTTTCAAATAGTTCAAATGGCTCCAGCTGCTGCTTCCGCCTCGGCCGCTTCCGAGAACGCCAAGTCCCTAAAGGTTCTTGATGACCTTTTCGCTAAGCTCAACGTCTCGAAAGGCGACGAGACCGAATACGCCGCCAAGAATTTGGCAAGTTTCGTCAATGGACCGATCGAAGAGGAAGCTGTTCCCTCTAAGATTGTCGAGGAATTCAAGAAGAAGTTGAACAACAAGAAGGATGCCGCTGTCCGGGAACGAGCCTTGGTTGGCATCAAGGCTATTGCCGGCCATACCTTGGCTCCTGCCATTGAGCCATATCTGATTGAGCTCCTTGGGCCTGTTCTCGTTGCCGTTGGTGACAAGATGGTTCCAGTCAAGAAGGTCGCTCAGGAGACCGCTCTCGCCATTGTCGAAAATGTCAACCCCAATGCCATTAAGGCAGTTCTTCCTATTCTCTTCCACTCTATCCAGAACGCTGGAAAGTGGCCGGAAAAGATCACCGCTCTCGACTGTATCGATACCCTCACTCGCATTGCTCCTTCGCAACTTGCATTGAGAACCCCAGACAGCATTCCTGTTATCTCTGAGGCTATGTGGGAAACCAAGCCAGAGGTCAAGAAGGCTGCTCGCAAGACCATGGAGAACATTTGCACCCTCATCATGAACAAGGATATCGACCGATTTATTCCAGAGCTTATCAACTGTATCGCAGCACCTGAGAATGTCCCCGAAACTGTCCACTTGCTTGGTGCCACCACCTTCGTTCAGGATGTGCACGCTCCAACTTTGGCAATCATGGTTCCACTTCTTGAGCGTGGTCTCGCTGAGCGTGAGACTGCTATCAAGCGTAAATCTGCTGTCATCGTTGACAACATGTGCAAGCTCGTCGAAGATCCACAGATTGTTGCGCCATTCTTGCCAAAGCTCATGCCAGGCTTGCAGAAGAATTTCGACAACATTGCCGACCCAGAAGCTCGTGCCGTTACCGAGCGCGGTCTCGATACCCTCAAGCGCGTTGGTGCTGTTGGCCCAGACGGCAAGATCCCAGAGGTCTCTACCGCTTCTGAGCCAAAGGTCTTGCTCGAAACCCTCAAGACTATTGTTTCTTCCACCAGCCACAGCGATGTCGTTACCAAGTATGAGCCAATTTTGTACTACCTTGCCTGCATCGCTGGTACCCTCTATGATGAGAAGGAGAATGAGCAGCTTCCTTGGATTGAGCACTTGACTCCAGCTCTCGCCGCTATCATCGGAGAGACTGAGGCCAAGTCTGTCGTTGAGACCTTCCGCAAGCGTGCCGCTCCAGGTATCGCTGAGGATGAAGAAGGTGAGGCCGACGACGAGGAAGGTGAAGATCTCTGCAACTGTACCTTCAACCTTGCCTATGGTGCCAAGATCCTTCTCAATCAAACTCATCTCCGCCTCAAGCGTGGTCAACGTTATGGCCTCTGCGGTCCAAACGGTTCCGGAAAGTCTACTCTCATGCGCGCCATCAACCGCGAGCAAGTCGAAGGTTTCCCACCAAAGTCTGAGGTCAAGACCGTTTTCGTTGAGCACGATCTCGACGCTGCCGACACTGAGGAAACCGTCCTTGGATGGACCTTGAAGAAATTGGCTGAGGCCGGTGTTCAAATCGAGCGCGCAGATGTTGAGAAGAAGATGGTTGAGTTCGGTTTCCAGACTTCATGGTTCGAGAACCCCATCACCTCTCTTTCCGGTGGTTGGAAGATGAAGTTGGCTTTGTGCCGTGCTGTCTTTGAGGACCCAGATATTCTCCTCCTCGACGAACCCACCAACCATTTGGATCGTGTCAACGTCAAGTGGCTCGAAGACTACCTCACCAACTCCAAGTGTACTTCCATCATCGTCTCCCACGACTCTGGTTTCCTTGACAATGTCGTCCAACACATCATCCACTACGAACGCTTCAAGCTTAAGCGCTACCGTGGTAACTTGAAGGCTTTCGTCGCCCGTGTTCCATCTGCCAGGTCTTACTACGAACTCGGCGCCTCTGAGCTCAGCTTCAAGTTCCCAGAGCCAGGTTTCCTTGAGGGTGTCAAGACCAAGGCCAAGGCTATCGTCAAGGTCGATAAGATGTCCTTCCAATACCCAGGTACTCCAAAGCCTCAATTGACCGACATTACTTTCCAAGTCTCCCTTGGTTCTCGTATTGCCGTCATTGGTCCCAACGGTGCCGGTAAATCTACTCTCATCAACGTTTTGACTGGTGAATTGATCCCAACCACTGGTAACATCTACGTCCACGAGAACATCCGTATCGCCTACATCAAGCAGCACGCTTTCGCTCACATTGATAACCATTTGGACAAGACTCCATCTGAGTACATCCAATGGCGTTTCCAGACTGGTGAGGATCGTGAAACCATGGACCGTGCCAACAAGCAAATTACCGAAGGTGATGAGGAAGCCATGAACAAGATCTTCAAGATCGACGGCACCCAGCGCCGCGTCATTTCCATTTCTGGTCGTCGCAAGTTCAAGAACTCTTATGAATACGAATGCTCTTTCTCCCTCGGTGAGAATGTCGGTCAGAAGGGCGAGAGGTGGACCCCAATGTCTACCTCTGAAAACCAATGGATCCAACGTTCCGAACTCATTGCTTCCCACACCAAGTTGGTCGCCGAAATCGATCAAAAGATCGCCCTCGAGTCCGGTGCTTTCCGCCCATTGATCCGAAAGGAAATCGAAGTTCATTGCGGTTTCTTCGGTCTCGACGCTGAGTTGGTTTCCCACTCTCGCATGAAGGGTCTCTCCGGTGGTCAGCGTGTCAAGGTCTGCTTGGCTGCCGCTACCTGGCAACGACCTCACTTGATCGTCCTTGACGAGCCTACCAACTATCTTGATCGTGACTCTCTTGGTGCTTTGTCCAACGCACTTAAGGCTTTCGAGGGTGGTGTTGTCATTATTACTCACTCTGAAGAATTTACCCGCGGTCTCACTGAGGAAGTCTGGGCTGTCAATAATGGACAAATGACGCCATCTGGTCACAATTGGGTCCAAGGCCAAGGTTCCGGTCCACGTCTAGAGGAGAAGGAGGCTGGCGACCAATTTGATGCGCTCGGCAACAAGATTGAAGTTTCGAAGAAGAAGAAGCTTACAGCGAAGGAATTAAGACAGCGCAAAAAGGAGAGGATGGCACGCAAGAAGAGGCACGTTCCCCTGAGATTTGAAGCTTTTTTTGGAGTTCGTGATGCTAACTTTGCGGGTTTTATAGGGGTGAGGAAGTTTTCTCCGATGAAGACGACTAAACGGCTAACAACACAACAACACGGCCGATATATACGCCATAAACGCCCTCGATGTCTTTCCTTGTATCAATTCTTTACAAAGGATGATTATCTTAATTCTCCTGGGCTTATTTCGGCCTCTAGGGTGCTGTTTTATGTCTAGACTTGATTTCTAAAATTTTGTGTTGTTTTGATATTTTTTCTTTATACACTCCACGAGCTCCCTGGTGTACTTCTGCCCGATGTTCTGAACGCGAGCTGCGCAGTTCTGTCGGGGTTTGCATGCCGCCAACCTTTCTGCCCGTGTTTTTTCACCTATTCCTTCCATTTTGACAATCTACGACGGAGAAGTGAAGGAACAGGGCTAGTTTGGACGGATGCGGAGTCTTTGTCCACTGCTCCTTCTTTGAGAGGGGAAGGAGCAAGACACTGAGTGGGTTTTCTTTTGTTTCTGCCCTGCAAGTTCAATTTTATTCACGCGATAGACTACGTCGGACGAATCTATGACAAGTTATGATTTGTCATTTTAGAAATCGGATGGGTTACATTATTTTATAGACTTTTCAATGGAAGAAAATTTTATATCTTCTACTAAATCACATCGCATCATTTCTACCTAAAGTGAAGACTAGGTTATATGGAATATATGGAGTGGAGAGCTTTGCTGGAAGAGGTAGTCTGCCTGAGATACGGCGACTTGTCTGAAATGTGTTGACGGACGTTGGATTTGGAAAATACAACAGGGCTAGGGAACGTCGACGCAACACCAGGGCCTAGATCAGACCGTGATATTCACTAAGAATTCAAGTGTTAGCGTTGTCTAGATGATGTAGAGGCCGCAAGATCCATTTAGTGTGCCAATGATTCTTACCATTCAATATTTTAATTCATTAAACTTCAACATATCTACTCCTTAGAATTATCCAGAGAACTATTCGCTTCATTGAGGGGAGTTTGGATGGGCTGCTCGGGTTGCTCCTCCTGGTCCTTGACTGTAGTATCTTGCTCTTGTGCCGGCTCTTCACCGGATTCACCGTCTTGGGCCTCGCCGTCTTGCTCCTGTTTATCGTTATCATCATCTGTGGGCTCTGCTTGCTCACCAGGGTCCCCAGTCTCCGACGGTACTGGGTACTTGAGAGTTTTATCGCCTTTCCATAAGAACGGGGCATCGGGATCTGTTCCAAAGTTGGAGCGGATACTAAACCACCTTGAGCCTCTAAAAAGCGGTATCAATCGCTCCTCAATAAGAGTAAATGTTTCGCCCAAATATTCGCCATTTTTGGTCCAAAATATATTTTTGGCTGTTGGGTTGTATCCGCATCCGATTGTATCACCAACGTTCGTGTACACGGTTCCCTGGTTGGTTACCGCATAGCCCCCATACCCCGTCCTGTAATCGACCGGAGTAGAGAAATATCCACGGTTGGCATCATAGCCATATGCTCCGACAGCGCAAGGCTTCCAACTAGTCCTCTCACGTAGTGGTTCTTCCACCGTCAACGCTATACATATCTCCGGGCTGCAGTTCATTGTGTATGGCCATTAGCGATAGTTTCAAGTCTCTCACAGGAAGCAAGGATGTACGTACGAATATTCTTCAGCAGCTGCGACTAGCGTTGTCTCAAAATAGAATTCATCGATGTATGGAGGGATTGGGTGGTTTGCAACGATCCCAATCCATTTGTGAGCTAGATATGAGTTAGCAGTGATAAAATTTACGGGTAAGAGTCCTATTTTCTACCATAAGGATTTTCTGAATCAACGCTCACAGAGAGACCATCGTCAGATATTTGCAAGCCATCGTGCGCTCGTTTCGGGTCCCACCCGGTTGGTACTTGGAACCTTTCTTTCCAATTTTGCTTTCGGTCGTCAAAGTTGACAGATTCAGCGGCGGTTGGGAAGTGGGTTTTTAGGATTTCCTGCTGGTTGAATGCATAAGCCCAATCCCAGGCATCCCAGCTTTCGTCGTCTACCTCCAACGGGTCTACGCCAAAATCAGCGAGTTCTTGAATAATATCGGGTTTCCGGGTCGTTATGGCCGTCCGAAGGAAATTCAGACTGTCCGATTTCGTAGCTATGAGCTTTTTGTAGCTAGTCTCCCAGGAACCAGTTTTGATATTCTCATTAAATACGCTCGGGCAATCCCAAAGAATTGCTTGGGTGTATTCTCGTAGGAACTTAACGCCTATATCCTCCGCCCCGGGGCTTGCTAAAACTTTTTGGGCATAGATACCCAACAGATAGCTCGTTAGGCTCTGGTTGTCCCGAGATACCGCAATTTGAAAGCAGTTCGTGCCGTCTGAGCCTCCACTCTCTAGAAATGGGGCGATTTCCTCAGGCGTCAGCGGATCTAGAATAAGCTTTGCAACCTGGAGAGCATTGCCGACCTGTCCGTATGACAGCTTGGTTGCGCAATACAGCATATTCTCTTCATTTATGTCCCTTTGTAGGAGATACGAATGATCGGTTCCTTCCTTTGAATGCAATTCTAGGAGAGTAGTTGCAGTATCCCAATTGCCAACCAAGAAAGCTGCTGCAAGAGCCGACTTGCCAGCCTTTGTTCGCTTATTCAGATCTGCCCCTGCTTCTTGGAGTATTTGAATAATTTTAATCGAATCTGGCGTGTTTATATCCGGGTATCTGTCCGCCAACGTATATAAAGCGGTTCGGCCATCAACGTCATCATCATTAACATTAGCTCCCCACTTAATAAGTAGTTTCACCCCCTCTTCAACTAAGTTTTCAGAGGCAAAATATAGTGGCCCAGCACTGTTTACGTCTTGAGTATTTGGGTCTGCTCCAGCTTCTAACATCTTCGTCGCAATTTCAACCTTTTTTTCATGAGTGTATTTTGCTGCTCCCCATACGGCATGCAGAAGGGTAAAACCATATGAGTCTGCGATATTGATGAAATCTTTGACATCTTCTCGGGATAATGCTGCAAGCACAAGCGCATCCTGCCCTGAGCTCAAAAGCAGATGTAAAGGGAGCTCTCTGTTGGAAGGTATCCGAATCGTGAGAGTGGCTCCTGAAGTTAAGAGGAGTTCGACGCTTTGAGCTACCTTTTTCTGCTCATCGACGTTTTGCTCTCCTAGTAAATCTAAGATATACCAATGCAGGGGATAGTAGCCGTCGATATCCTCTGCATTAATATTAACTTTCTTCTCGACCATCAGTCGTTTAAGGAGATCGGGGAGATAGCCTGCCCTTGCCATATGAAGTGCCGTTCTCTTATATCTGATGCTAGCGGCATCGTAGTTAATGTTCAACGTCTCGTCGTCTAGGATGTGTTCCAGGTATATCTCCAATCCCCAACTCGCAGAAACTTGAGCTATTGTCGCGATTCCATTTGGTTTAGTAATTTCATCATTTGTGTAAGGCTCTCCGTCGATATTGCGGAATTCGACATTCCAAGAATTCCAAACTTCAGGCTCACTGAATTTCTGCATAAGATCTTTAAGTCTTTTCCATTTTTTCCCGTGTCGTGTCTCTTTAGACCAGAGTTCCCCGACTCTTTTCATGTGATGCAGCCACTGTTCTAGCTCCCCTCGGCGCGTTTGCTTAACGAAACTCCCTTCCGGATTTAAATTCAAGACGTCAATCTTGTCAGCCTCTGGGATTTCAGGTTCCGGATCTACTGGTTGCTGTTCGCTAACAAGCTCGGGGTTCTCATCTGGAGGGCCGGCAGCTACGCCACTTTCAGCCTCTTTGGCGGCCTCTGATACGCCGTCCACAATGAGGGGTGTCGCTCCTTGGTCGGGTTCCGTGTTAACAGGACCGTTGCCATTCATTTGTCCCGGTTCTTCACTCGTTTCGGCGGCTGTAGCACTAGCGGTAGGATCCGATATTACATCGTTTGTACCGCTGTCTTCTACAGGTATTGCGTCACTTGAAGTTTCTGGAGTTTCAGTAGGAGTCTTGTCATTAAGACCCTTCTCGGTGGTTGTGGTGGGATCACTAGGCGTATTCTCGACAGCCTCTCCGTTCCGGACTGATGTTGTGGCTGGATTTCCATTTCCGAGTTGGGCGACCGATTCTCCAGCGTTACTCTCTGGTTTCTCACCGGGTCCTTTATCTTCAGGAACCTCGACCTCTGTCTTCTCATCCTCGGTGCCCTTCTCCGCCGAATCTTTGGCCTCAGAATTTTTGGTCTCTAGCCCTTTATCCTCAATACTTTGTTCAGTACTTTCCTCTGGAACTACATGTGGTTCTTCCACTTTTTCTGGTGGATTGAGGCTTTTTGTTTTTTCGATCTCTCGGAGCATAGATTTATACAAGGGCATATACAACTCTTGAAATTTGGGGTTCAGCATAACCTCAACTATCGTCAATCATTAGCGCGATATATATCTAAGCGTGGAAGATCCATAACCTACACATATATATGAGGATATCTAGCTGCGTTTCTTTCTCGCTGTTAAAGTCTGTAGACACCGAGTGGCCTTCGACAAAAAGCCCTTTATGAGCGAATGGAGGGTCAGCAATTATACTACAATAACTGTTTATATTAGCTAGTAGTGCTGCTTACTTGGAATAGTGACCTTGATTTCGCCTGATTCCCACTGGAAGATATCCGCGATAGGCAGCACACTTGAATATCTCTCTTCGGCCTTTTTCGATTCTTTCTCAACCCAGTCTCGAACCGATTTGTGTACTACGTCTATACTATGCTTTCCGTTCGAAAATTTGAAAAATTCACGGCCAGCGGACTCCAGATGGTAGATAGTATAGATAACCTCAGGTTTTCGCATCGCCTTTTCGAAATTTTGGGCCGAAGTAAGAGCTTTTTCCTCCGATTCCTTAGAATCGCTATCCTCATGGCCGCTTTCCGCATCCTCTTCGTCGGATTCGTCGTCTTCTTCGTCTTTTTTATCTTTCGACTCAAGATACTCTTGCTTAAATTCCTCAACAATTTCCAATGTATTCATATCTGTGGGACTCCAAACCACTCTTTTTAGGGCAAGAGTGACCAACTTTCGCTGAGCCACCGTCAGAGACTCTAAATGTCTGGAATATAAGCTATCCATTTGTTCAGGTAGTCTTTTCACTCGTTGCTTGATCGAGAGTGGGGACGGCTGGTCCAGACTTGCGATTACCATAGCGCTATAAGTGAACATTCCTTCTGCCTTCTTTTGTATACGATCTACCATTTTCTGAATATCTTTTTCTTGCTTCTCGTTCAAATTAGTGCCATGGCTGTGATGGCCCCAACTATTGTGCCTGCTGTGTTTCATTCCCGGTGGCTCTCGGTTCATGAGCTCTGTCAACGAACGCTTCAAATACGCTTTCATATCTTCCTCGTTTGTATACTTTGTAACCGTCAGCATGGTCGTATCGCCATGTGCCACGCAATGCAAAAAATCTGCATTTTCTACAGCGTCGTCGCTAGGAGGTGCAAAGATATCCATCTCCTCCGTGGTGGCAGCGAAAGATTTCTCGAGATCCAGACCCTCACGACTAGAGAGCATGATCTTGAAAGAGGCTTTGGTAGATCGCCCAAGTTTGATAAGCTCAGGGATCAAGTTAGTCATTTGATGATCTGTACATTCGTCGACACCGTCAAGGACAATGTAGATTGTCTTCCCAATGATT
This sequence comes from Dactylella cylindrospora, assembly GCA_012184295.1. Taxonomy (NCBI): domain Eukaryota; kingdom Fungi; phylum Ascomycota; class Orbiliomycetes; order Orbiliales; family Orbiliaceae; genus Dactylella; species Dactylella cylindrospora. The sequence continues at coordinate 570,209 of LDUD01000061.1, forward strand.
TGCGCCAACTGTTCAAGTTTGATCAAATCTTTGTTGGAGATTGCTTCTGGCTTTGAATCATCATTGTCTTGCCTCCTTGGTACATTTCTATTTATGCCCTCCTCTCTTTCGTCATTTTCTTGCCCAGACGCAGCGGCCTCCTTCGACTTTTTTGAATCCGTTTCCATGATTCGGAGAAACTTTTCCATCTTGTCGCGAGAATCAGCGTACTTTATATCGAGCAACTGCGTCAATAAACATCCCGTTGCTCGATCAGTAAGCTGAGTTGCGTCGTCTCCTCTCTTAAAGAAGAAATATAGGACAGGACAACCAATATCCAAAGGATTATAATTTGGTATATCAATCTCCACTTGCTTTGGCTCGAAGGTAAACGTTAAACTCACAAAACCCTTTTCATTGTGGCTTTCGGTGGAAGTTCGTTTTAGCAGTCGCTCAATTGCTAGGGCCACAGTAACAGACTTTCCGAATCCAGCCTGGCCCTTAATATAGAAAAACTTTGAATTTTCGAGTTTTACCGGCTCTGGAACTGGTTCTGGACCCTCTCCGTTTTCTTCCGTTTCGTCCACTGGAACATCTGGCCTCGAAGGTGGCGCCTTGACTTCTTTGTTATCTGGTTCGGGAGCAGGCAGAGTTGGGTCTTTTGTACCTATCTCCCACCCTATATAATTGTCGTTGGTGAACAGCCATTGCGATAAGTGCTCAGTGCCGCCTTTTCGTCTTAGTGGGTCTAAGGTCATTGCTATTTGCCGAAGGTGGGCCTCGGATGGCTTTAAACTCTTATATTTTTTGGAGAATTTTTCTCGCGTTTCCCGCTCTAGATTTGACTGAAGGGACTGTTGCACAACCTGCCCAACTTCTTTAACATCGGACCGTATTTCTTTGACGTCTTCGTGGATATCTTCCAATTTGGATTTGATTTCTGTATGTTTACAAGTTATTAAAGCCTTCCATTTACATCTCATTTTGAGTTGAGGTTACGTACCACTGAGAGCTGGGAAAAGAAGCGACTTCACATGGTCTGCGTTTGCGTCGATCCTTTCAGCAAGCTTTGCATTGTCTGATTTTATCTCTATAATATGATCCCCCCGTTAATGTTATTCCAGACAGCGTGCCTCTTATGGTTTCTACCTTGAAGCCAGCCCATTATAGACTCCTCAAATTCAACCTGCTCAAGCTCCCTAAGCTCCTTGTATCTGCCTATTATCGTTTCATATTTCTCGTTGACGGTGGACCGCACATTGAATACATCGACAAATTTTTCTAGATTGTGGACACTTGGTGTAAGCGCATCGAAAAAGTATCTCTGGTGGTATATATCCATACTAATTTTGTTGTTTTCTCTAAATTTTCGATTCGCGTACCAGAAGAACTCAAGTATAACGGTGATGAGTTCATTGATTGCTTCTATAGCCCTATCTGCGACCTCATTGAGTAGTTCGTTCTTTCGTTCGCGGTGTCGATTTTCGTAGAGACGACAATTTAGAATTATTGTCACGATGTTTGTGGAGGCTTCCGAAATTTGACCGCAGTTGTCCATATCATTTACGCCAACCTTATTATTAAAACATCGTAAGTACACAGGAAAATAAATTCTGTCAACTATGTTCTGAAGAGACCGCTTACTCCAATCAAAAGGCTAATAATCCCCCATGCTATACTGACTGACTCTGGAGCGCACACCAGAACGTGATCACCGACTTCCTTCAAAATACTCAACACCCCAAGTAGTTTCCCCAAAGACCCCTCATAACGCTTGTCCGCCTTAGCTTTAAGCTTCTCACATTCTGAGATAGCTTTATTCACATTCACATTGTTGGAAAGAAAGTCGTCGATATTTTGTTGACTCGGCGGCTGCTTTATCGAGCGAATTCGGTCTTTGAACCGTCCTTTTGCCTCCATCCAACATCTCGAGTTTTCATCGTGGAAACCTTTCGAGGGAAATGAAGGCCGAATAGGTGTAACGGCTGCGCTATTCGATACCGACTTGTTAACAACGTTAACGTGGATTTCTGTCTCTGTAAGCGTGATCATATTTTCCTCGTTGAGCCTGCGGGCGCCTCGTGCTGGTTCCTGACTCTTGTGTTGATTCTGATCCTAGATTTTACATAAGTCCGAACGTGAGCGAACACTGCATGATACCATATAGTGGGGAATGTTCAATTGGTATATATCCACAGCTCGTGCCACTCTCACCAGAAAGCCTACAGGATCACCAAGATTTAGAAGCCCCACCTGCCCGGTGCTCATCAGCGAATCTGCGGGGCACTCGCAAATGCCGTCCCCGCCCCCACCCTAGTCAAAGGATGCTCAAGCATTCGAACACGAAACAGTAGCTGACATGCATGACAAGACTATTCCGTGTTGGCTATGCGGGATCCTATCAGAGACCTTTTTCGCCTCAATCTCCTGCACGCCAGGTTTCAAGCTAGGGAGCCAACGGCTGTATCCGAACGGGGTTTACACATGATTCTCAGCCGCTCTTTAAGCCAAATCCCTTATGACTTTTTATACACCAGCGGACAGCGAAATGGCGACAGTATGCATCGTATGAAATAGCTGTTTGCGGCCTCGCAGTGCATACTTCTCGAAAGAGTGCGAATGTTACACGGCGGGCAGATCCCTCATTGGTGAGACATCTTCGACTTCAAGACAACACCAGCAACACACTTCATTAATTCGCCAACACCCCTGATTAGAACTTGGTCTGAAGCTGAAGGACGCCCTCTTAAGACCTCGATACTCCCGACAGAGCGAGCCTCACCTACATAGGCGTCATGCTGCCATATATATATTCTTAAATGCTACTCTAGGTCACGCATATCGCGGTAAATCTGATTTTAAATTTTAGGATTTACTTGTGTATCGCCTATTTACTGCCGTGTAAATAGCTTTTTTTTGCGTTCGAATTCGACTTAATTATTAATTAGAGTCAAGTATTTTAGTCTAGAGGATCTTCGAAGATAGGAGACATTAGTAGTTTCGAGGTTCGGTCGGCAGCTTTGTAGAGTACTGGAACTTGTCATACCACCTTCCTACGTACTAATACTACATACTGATAGATTAATATTGATGCCTCAGATTGGTTGAATGGATGAAGGGTATGCGCACAGACCACAGATGTTGCATCTATTGAAATCTCTTGGCTGCAATAGAATCATGAACTATTGCATGGATATTTCCCGTCACTAAGTTCTTATCGTAAGGCGTTTCATGAAAAGATAAAACGTTTATACAAGTTCATAATAAAGTATATACATTGAAGTCATGCAACGCTAAATACAAATGCAGGTGCAAACATTCCCATAATCCGTCAATGCTATAGAACTGGAGTCACTAAACTCCAAACCAAAAAAGGAAAATCTGAGCTAAATAGCTGCTAATCATAAACTCGCCTGGGTATATCCAAATCATTACAGCTTCATCCCCAACTCCTTTTTCAACTGGTTGATCTCCTTCAACTCCATCTTTAGTGCTTGTTCGAGGTCAATATCTGCACTTCCGGTCCCTGCCGGGTAATCCACATGCTCTAGCTCCATAATGCTATCCATGGGAGCGCCTTTTAGCATCGGCGCTTTGCTCTGCCGTGAAAATCTCATCGATGCAGGTGATAAACTGCCAGATGCATCCAAGTCGCCGACTTGCCCTGCTGAACTTGCTCTGCGAGACCGCCGGAGCGAGCGGCTGATAAGGACCCGAAGATTAGGCACGCATGCAATAACAACAGCAACCGTCCACTCAACATGTTGCAGGACCCAAACAGAGCCGCCCCAGGTCCAGTCGGGTGCGGCCTTGATAAAAACTCGCTCTTCATAGACGAGGTATACACGGATTGCGCCAATAATTGTGACACTGGGATGGCGGCGTTAGTGTTAAAATACTGAGACTAAGATGAAAAAAGGGTATACTCACAGCAATCCCAAAGAAAACAAAAACACCACCATCAATCTATCTTTCAAACTTGCCATCCTCATTTTATATGCAATATACACCGGGATGGGGAACACAAAAATGTCTGTAGACATGTTAAAGATAGCCTGGTATATATTTATCCTACCAAGCGTCTTCCTATCGATACAACTTAAGCCACCAAATGTCTTATCGGCGGCCGTATCGTCAGGCTTTTGTGGGCACTGGAAGAGGAGAAGCATTTGGACAACAATGCAGTTGATAATGCTGATCATAATGAAAACCCAAATGGCTTTCCGAAGGGTATCGAAAACGCTACCGATTTTTAGAAGGAGAAGGAGGAGCGAGATTTTAACGAGGGGCATGATGAGGCCAGAGAGGAAGCTGAAGACGAGGGTGAGCTAGTTGAGGTTAGCATGGCGGTGCTTGGCTTTGCAGGTGATTGTATTAGGGTAGAGATCACATACGTGATGATATTCTTCGTAGTCTATTCTGACTAAGGCCATAGGTTCCACCTCCCAGAGGTGGATACCGTAATGGAGCATTTTTATTACTGCGCCCCCGCGGCCCGTTAGATCTCATGTACTAGAAACTTAGAGGATCGAAGCACTACTTACTCCTCCATGACGGATATATTATTACTATCAATAATGTCTAGAGCGGACATGTTAGTTGCGAACTGTGATAGGTAGCTAAGGGCCTCATGCATACACAAGCAAAGCCGATAAGATAGTCATCTATGAAGGGAAGTATAGTTAGTTATTTTCCTCTCAGCGATATTTGTTGTTCGTTACACATACCCCAACCTAAACCACTCTTCCATCTATCCAAAAACCTTATAACAGTAAAGGCGAAAGCAAGTAAAGGTCCACCCAACACTGCAGCTAGGCAAAGGTCTTGCCTCGATGACCCCGTCGCCCATGGCATCTTGATTGCCTACCCCGGTATTGCTCTCCTTCCTGTCGAGCTACCGTTGTTCAGATCTCATATGTGTATACCCGACTTCTTGGCATCCACAATCGCATGAGTGCATGAGGACCTTTCTTTTTAAAATGCACTACGAAATTAAAAAAACGAAAAAAGAATATGTCGAAAGTCAGGCCAGAGGAGAAATGTAAAATTTTTTTTTCTTTTAAAAGGCCACGAGAGTGCTGACAGTGTGGACCATGGATTCTCGTCTAGCGAACGGGAGAATTCTTTTTCTTTCTGGAAAGAAGAGAGAGAACAAGCCCACCGACGGGAATGGCAGTTTTAAGGCTTTGTTTGTGTGTATGCTAGCTTGCTGCAAGTTAATCTGAAAGAAAGATTGTTCTGCTGACCTCTTCCGGCTTTGTCTATATTACCCAACGGGATTTTCGAAGTTCCTTGTTTGCGGGGAACCCTACATGTCGTATAACTTATGCAAGTACGCCTATGTGTTTTAATGTATTTCTGGCAAAAGCAGAGGTGAGCTCGATATCTGAGTATATTAAGGATGGATGGACCGGATAGCAGTTTTTCCCTTACGTTGAAATACGATACCACGAGGCATGTGCGTATGGCCAGAGTTTTGTATCTTTCCCTCTGACCCACCCTTCACAATCAAGCTATCCTTCATTAAAGCTGGATATCAAACAGGAACCTATCTGTTCCAACCAGCGCCGCGGCCGGTTACTTCCGCATGGCATCCAATAATCATCCGGAATCCCTGCCACTTGGCCAGGGAGCATCTACCCCAAGCCAACCAAATGCTTGTTCCTGGACAGGGATATGCGACAGATCTCGCAACCAAGTGCGTTGCAAGGTTCGGTAAAAGAGCTTTTGGAGTGTCCCATGGCTATAACGGGTGTATTAACGATGCACCTGCCCTCGTATTTCATTGTGAAGAATAACGACAGAACATGCGAAATACGCTATCGACATGAAGAAAGTGTTTGTCCTGCGGAGAGGGATGCCGAAAAACTTGGCTTTTAGAATAGCCGGATTTTCCCCAGGCCAATTTTATTTTTTTCTCGATCAACTGAAGAAAGCGAACCGTCAATCGTTCCTTTTCTCTTTCGTTTCCAAACATTTTACGGTCGAGGGTTTTTTTTGTTCACTAATATATGTTTTTCTAAAGAAAAAAAGCTTCGCTTCAATTAAATCTAGAATATCATTTTTTTACGCAGCATCCCAAGAAATCCCGTCGGTTGGCGACATTCACGCAGTCTTGTCGTAAATTACATCAGGACCTAAACATCACAAAAGGGCGCTTCCAGGCCCGTGCTCTGTATCGAAACCGTTACGCTCGCAAGCCGTGTTTCGTATTGCCCACACACACACCTACACCCACACGCAAACCATTTCGGCCGTCACCTCTTCTTTAGGTGTAGGCGTGTCTTTTTATTTGCTCGGGGTATCAAGATCCGTACCCGCGCAAGCGAAATCAGGTTCGCTACCGAGCTTATAACCACGCGATTTCGCCCAGTTGAAACAGCATTTACTTCAGAAACCCATATAATAGCGACAGAATTTTTTTTATTTAATTTGAATCGCTGGTTTAGATATAGTAAAGAAAACAAGAGATAGAGAGGGGGTTCAAGTACTACGGTGCCGTGGCGAAGGGGGACGGCTAGACAACAGCTATTCAGTAATACTTTCCCCGCTATATAGGGTTTGTCATCGGCACTTTTTTTATCGGTTTGGAGTATCAGCTTGATTGATAGTAGCCGTCAGCTCTGCTCAGCGGACCTCGGGTTCAAAGTCTGAGTGTAGAGTTTTTGTGCCCTTTAGGAAGGGCAAGGCGGAGATATCCTTTTTCTTCGACGGTCGACCACTCCCAATTTTCAATTCATTCACCAATTCATTCATTCACTTGGCCAATCTAGGCATTCACTCGTTCAAACCGTCACATTCGCTACTACACGCTCTAAAGCGTGAGAATTTATACTGGTTGGAGTAATCTTAACCAACGACACTCATTTAACAACATTGACATATAGCCATATCAGACAATATGGCATTGAGATTTTTCTCCTCGCTCCTAGTGGGCGCTTCCCTCCTTACTTCGCTTACTACAGCTGATACCCTCTCCGGTGAATCCTTCACATCTATGTACTACGACTGCTGTAAACCCGCCTGCGCCTGGCCAACACAAGGAGACTTCCTCTCGGGTCTCAAAACCTGCGATGCGAACAACGAACTTATCAGGGATGATACCGCAGGAAATTACTGCGGTGGCGGGCCGGCTAGCTCGTGTATCAATCAGACACCATGGGCGGTAAACGATAGTTTCTCATACGGTTATGCGAGCATATTTATCAGAGGTGCCGATAGCACGGAATGGTGCTGCAGTTGCTACGAATTGGAGTTTTTGGATAGCGATATCAAAGGGAAGAAGATGATTGTGCAAGGGATTAATGTTAATTATAATGAAGATCAAATTAACTGGTTCAGCTTGACAGTGAGTACCAAAATTTCTAAAATTGGCAAATGTCGGTGTACTAATTAGATGCTAAAACTTAGGTACCTGGACAAGCGGATTGGAGAAGTATGTGCGAACAACGATTTGGCGGTACTTTTGGAGAATTTTTCGGCGCAAACTCTACCGGCTTGACGAACGTGACACAATGTGACGATGTTCCAGAAGAGCTTCAGGCAGCTTGCAGATGGAGGTATACTTGGTATATGGACGTGGAAGGTCCCAAGTAAGTCATATCTTATCGATAAAGCTTGACTCCAATATATATAATACTAATAAAATTGCCAACAGCGCTACATTCACCCGTGTTCAATGCCCTGCGGAGTTAACCGACGTATCCGGCTGCGTTAGAGCAGACGATAACAAATTTGCCGCATCACCCTCTACGGCAGGAACGGTAATCTCAACCCAAGGACCAGCTTCTCCTCTAGTCATCTTTACGGTTGTGATTTTGCTCTTCTTGGCTTTCCCATCGGTTCTGGAGTACTTGTAGTGTCGAAATTTGGGCGATATTATCCCGGCTTGAGTTTTCATTAGCTCGCTGGTTGCATATATTTTTTGGATGTTATCGGTACTCGGGCATAGGGTAACGGCAGGCACTCGGATAACCTATCATTGATCGTTTCTCTCTTTTATTTTTCTTTTTGCTGAACATCGCGTGCGTCTGTGGCATCGCATTTGGAGTTATATCTCACCCTCTCACTTTTCTTTCTCTGGTACATATTGGAAGCTATTTTGTATTTACACGACTATTTTATGATGATAATGATAGGAATAATGTCTTTCCAAATCCACTCAAGCTCGAGGAGGTCATTAAATTTTGGTATCTATTCGAATTGTTCAGGCTGTGGAGTATTAATACGTGTTTTGAATTCGAATGTATTGATGTAGTAAACATGTTGATCATGATTTGACCCATAGACTAAAACCGCATGCCGACCCCGAGAAGATGAAGCTGGACCAGGAAAAGTTTTGCTTGCTGAAAATGCCTTATAAGACCGCCGGCCGTTAATAGGATATCAAAGAATAGGCCTATAGCAAGCTGTTATATGCCTCTCAGTATATATACCTATTTCTATAACCCATTTCCATAGATCCAGGTTACAAAGTTGATGCAATTTCGATTGTGTTGCAGACTTTATGCGCATAAATTTACGAACCGAGCTATCTTTCGCTCGATTCCAGGCATCCATGGCATTAAATTCGGTAACAGTCTTCTATTGCTTCACACCTATAAGCTATATGTTCGCTCTGCACATGCGGGCAGATATTTTTTGGCGAAAGCTGGCAATCAATTCCCGACGCTAGGCTATCGATTGATCGACGCTGCATTCTTCAATGTCTGGTTTTCGTCTCAAGCGAGAATTCTTGGAGGAGTATTTCGGGTTCCCGTTCCATGAATTCCATGGGAAGATCAAGGCTACCCACTCGAGTGATTCCGACCACCTATTCTGAAAATCTTCCTGAGGCTTTCAATTCCTAAGATTCTCCGGTCTGTTCATAATAATTATTGATAGAGGCCTTATCTTTTTTTTATTTCATCAACCCGTCAAATCTTAATTTTTTATTTGCTGTCAACGGATTTATTCAACATGAAACAATGACGGCATGACAGACACCTGCAGCAGACCTGCAGGCTAAACACCACCTTCAATCTCATCTTGGCTCTTCTGATAGCAATATCGCACCTGTCAAATGTCAAGTTAATCCGATGCAACCATGCCTTCGCAATTTGCAACGGAGGCCGAAGAATTCCAACCGCTATCGACCGGATCACATTCGCTGTTAGCAAAAAATATCGCACTAAATTTTCTCCGCGTCTATTAACTTTGCCTTTTGATTTGGTGAGATCGTACAGTCCAAGAATAGGTCACAGAGTGTTCGCGCCTAACAAGGGCGTGTCACCAACAAAGGCATGACACGATACTGATACCATATCGATACGATCACGAATACCTGTTTCCCAAAAAAGAGAAACAAAAAAAAAAAAGAGTCTCTTCCAAAGCGCGCGACACAGCTAACCTGACCACTTATCACATTCCCCCGCCAAAACATACCAAAGATAGCAGAAGCGTTTTCCTCCTTCTCAAATTCTCCCTAGCCCGCCAATTCTCACGTCTCATTCGTGTGTTGACACCTCTATTTCCCCCCTCACGATCAAGCCCTGTCCGTTTCATGTTTCGCAGACCACCCCATTCCTAGCTTCTGATTGGTCACCACCCGGTACCTAAAACACCATAATCCTCCGCTTCTCAGCTTTGGAGTGGCCCTTGTATCCCATGCTAAGCCTTTTTGCATTGCCCCTGAAAGGCAGACATCTGTAACACTCTAATGTCTAAAAGATCATCAAAAGGGGAGTTTTAAACACTGGTAGGAAGAATATTTTGTCTTGTGAAGCCAAGCCTAACGCTGGAACGCCAGCTATTTGGCCTTGTATGGGGTTATTTTTCTTCTTTGGCTGATGGAGACCATTCCGCATTCCGAAGTAATCCATGACGGCGAGTGCGCCATATGATGTAGTGAGACCTTGTGAAAGCCCATGGTACGCACGTAAACCAATACAGTCAGTTTATCGTATCAGGGGATTGGCAGACACAAGAAAAGAAGAAATACCATGTTGACGGATGACCTCCCTGATAAAACTTTCCCTATCGCCAACCCTCTTTTGCTCTTCTTTCTCTTCTCTTTCTCTCTTTCTCTCCTCATGCGAAGTCGCATCCGTTCAGTCCTTCTTTCACGACATTCTCTACCCTCTTTCATTCACCTTTTTGATAAAGGGAAAAGAAAAATAAACACCGAGCTAGTCTTCTCGTGTGGTGGCCAGGTTGCCTAAAGTTGAAGCATTTTCAAACGCATTTTTCTTTTACATTCGCCGGGCAGGGACCTAGAGAAAATATCCACACACACAAGAACAGTGGGTAAAAAAAAGGCAGACACAGCAAAAAGAGAGAAGTCCCAGTTTCAAGTCCTCTACGTCTATCTTTGGAAACACCAGTTTTTTCTCTCTGCGAGAGTTTTGTGAAAAAAAAAAAAAAAAACCGAAAAGCATTGAGGGAAGGATATACCAGGCGCAGCAAATACCAATAAAAATATTTTTTTCAACTAAACTGTTATATACACTTTTGCTTTCGAAAAGCACAGGTTAAATAACAGTTCTTTTGCTGGCCAGAGAAACACAAGATATCCTGGTGATTAACGAACACAGACGACTTCTTCATACGCCAAAAAAACTCCAACAAGACGCAACACAACTTGCAACTCATTTACGGCCAGGGCTTCGACAGCACCCGTTTTTGTTGTATCATCGCCTGCACAGCTTACACATTCTCATTGCGCCCTGCATAACTGCGATACTACACTCATTTTACGCCCTTTCTATCATTTTACCTATATATCTACATTCATACCCTCATTTTATCTCTTCTTTTTTGCAAAGAGAAAAATATACCGTTCTGAGGTCGCATTAACTTGTCGCATTAGCCTCACTCTTCCCATCTTCCTATTTGAGTATCGGCCATAACCAAAAAGTTGTACTCGCCTCCTAACCATACCTCACAATTGTCTTTCTTTCTCTACGGCATTGAAAAAGTCTGCTATTCGAATTAGGCAATTGCCATTTACAGCCTTCCATCAAGTAGCTGCCTGTTTCCTGCGCAAAGCATACAGTTGTGAGAAAAAAAGAAAGAGACATTCCTGTGTATACCTCCCAAGCTCTCGAACATACCAGGCCCAGCCATTTTTGACAGATACCCTTCATTCCCTTTGCTTCTTTGACAGCCTGCTAGTACCAGCACTTGGAGGACAAAGTAAGAAAGTATATATCTGCCAGCACAGCCTTCACTTTCCCGAAATTCTCATCATCCTCGACGATCAATAACCATCCAAGGTCACTTGTACCTCTTTGCTATAGCTATAAGCTTTTCAAGTTCTAAACCCGCGAGTCACATTCACTTGGAAGCATTCAGGGTTCCCTTTTACACCGAAAGCTTCTAGCTATCCACCTTGACCTTGCTTGGCCTTGATCTTCGATCATTGACCAAATCCCCAAACCATATATACATATATATCAACCCAAAACAGACAAGATGGAAGTCCTCCCACCGCCCTACAACCCCACCACCTCTCCCACCACCGCTTCCCCTTACGACCAAGACCAAATCGCCACCCCAACGGTCCACACCTACGCAACCCAACTCCCCGCCTTCAACACTCCCCGAAAATACTCCTCCCGCCTCCGCCGTCTCCTCCAGCAACGCTCCTCCTCCCGCGGAGTCTACCTAACCCTCCACATCCCCGGCCAAAGCAACCACTGCCGTCTAATCTCCATCGAATCCGCCTCCACCACCTCCCCATCCAACAGCGAAACCAGCGAATCATCCGACGCAATCTCCGAAAAGAACGTCTACATCAGCAATGAAAAGACTCCCCTCTTGGCAGGTCTCTCCGCCGGCATTCCGCTCGTCGAAGACCTCGAGGCGGGAACGCTAAACATCCAACCAACCCACCCGCCACGAACCTCCAGCCGCCACGCCAACAAGAAATCAGTCAGAAGACTCCGCTGCCGTAGGGATCCCAGATACCGCTACACCAACCCCGCGGATAGAGAAACCTCCTGGTTAACCTTCTTCGCTCTGCTCCTGCTAATCTTCACCGTCGTCTGCGCCGCGGGCGTGTTCATCGCCTGGGCCACCGGTTTCACCAGCGGTCGTTTGGCCGCGTTGAAGATTCACGGTTCAGCGGGTCCGGGTATCACCGGCGTCGGCAGGGTTTACGGAAGCGAGACTACGGCTTCTTCGTCGGCTGATGGGGTGGTCTACACCAATGGGGAGGTTGCAAAGGTTCCGAGCGCTAGTGCTGGCGCTGGAGGGTTTAATCAGCATGATGATACGTGGTCGCAGAAGGAGGGGGATATGGATATGAGCGTCAAGGGAAGGATGAAGAGGAGCAGGGTTTACAGGGGGAAGAGGGATGCTGAGGCTGAGGCTGTGGAGAGTGAGAGTGTTGGGTTTCCGACTGCGGCGGAGAGGAGCGAGGAGGGTATTTTGGAGGATGTGGTGTTCAGGTGAACCATTGCGAGTGTGTCACTTGAATTGAGTGAGGTGGAGAAGGAGGGATTTGTATAAAGACTATTTCCTTAATATTTTTGGGTTCTTTTATATGTTACGGCCGATATCTGGGGGAGTGGAGTTTTTATTTTTTACGGTTTTGGGTTCATTTTTTGCTTTGTTATGGGAGGTTCTTGCTCTTTAGTCTACTTGGTGTTTTTTCTCTCTCGATATTTCTTTAGCGGAATCTACAATGTTGGACGTTAGATTGGAAACAATTTTATATCAAAAAAAATAACCAAACATTACAATTATCTGAGTATCTACAAAAATATCTGTGCCAATCGTCTTTGTAGCCGTACAAATTTACCATATCCACATCTACACTCTAAAATATCCCAAGCCTTGCCAATAGATTTTGGAGTGTGCGGGAAGTTTGGCTCGACCAAAGCCTTGCCCCCTATACCTCACATACAACAAAAGATCCTTGCGTAGCTCCTTATATGCAACATGCACTTGAATATGCACATACCCACACGCACACATGCATCAGATGCATCCCAGTCACAGCATCCATCATGCGGCACACGACCAACAACCAAATTTCAAAACTGCACTGCCAATGGTCCTAACAAGAAAACCGTTGCAGAACTAGCAAAAAAAAACTCAAACTCAAACTCAGAGATCTAAAAATCTAACGCATCTAAACTAATGTAAAAGGTAAGAGGGGAAAGGGAGAAAAAAGAAAAGCAGAAGAATCTATAACTCACGCAATAGGTGTATACAGGCTTTGAGATTACATGATATCCAGATGCTGCGTTAATACAAACAAAAAAGCACAAACTTTTCCAAGCTACTAAAAACAACAGGCGGAGGCTCACGCAAAAGAAAGTCTCACCGAAATCCCCAAGAAAGCCTTCCTAAACTGATACGACATACGAAAACAACCGAGAGGAAGATTCAACAAAGGAAAATATCAGGTCTTAATATTGGTATTAAACCCATAGACATTGTCGAAAAGGCAACCCAAACATAAAGAGGGCGCCATACAAAAAAGGGCTCTTCTATATGTATAATTCACAGTACAAAAAAGTAAAGGAAAAAGGAACAAAAAGAAGCCTCCGCCATATAAACAAGATGGCCCATATATAATCATCTCTATCAGCCATGCTCAACCCTCTCCAATCAACAAGCATAAAATGCGAAATTCGGTCTATTGGATCTATTTCGCATCCTTCATCTCGCTATCCAATTCTTCAACTTCCGGTTTTACCCCTTCACCGGCTTCCCCGCTAACATCCTTCATCTCGGTATCTCCCTTTGCATCCTCTCTCGCCTTCTTTTCGGCATCTTCTCTTGCCTTCCTCTCTGCCTCAACTGCAGCAACGGCAGCCCTTTCCGCCGCTCTCTTCTCCTCTTGCTTATCGAGGTATCGTTGGACGATCGGGCCGGCAACAAATCGGATTTCTTCATATTTCGCAACGTAAACGGCCTTAGTTGCATCTTCTCCATCACCGTATAACCAGTCCTATATATTAAAGATCCGTTAGTGGGTTGTTCATATGTGCATGAATTTTCAGGTGAATTGGTGTCCTTACCTCAGATGCTTCTAACAAGTTCTTCAACTTGGTCTTCTCATCCTCGGTGGCAAAGTCCGCGTAAAGGTCGTCAATCTTTCCTCTCAAGTCATAAATGTACTCTTCGAGGGCGTTCTTTCTATCCTCGGTATCTGCAACTAGCTTATCTTCAACGGCCATCTGGTTCTCCCTCTCCATGAGAGCGTCTTTGGCGGCTTGATCGGCAGCCGCGGTACCGCTGATGATTGGAAGATCACCCTTCTTTACCAGCTTCTTGACCTTCTGCATCTTTGGTGGGGACTTGTCCTTTTCATCCTTGGACTGTGATTTTGAGGAAGAAGCGGATGTTAGCAGGGACTCGTCAGATTCAATGCGGACTCTCTTGACCGGCCTTTTGGGAGTATCAGAGGAAGAAGAGGAATCGTAGCTTACATCTTTATCTTCAGGGATTGGTTCCTCGACTTCCGTCTCTTCCACGTAGTACCCGCTTTCAATGTTCAAAACACCATGCAGATTAAGCCTAGCCTTCAGTTTGCAGATCATAAAGTCATTCTTCGGGTCGGCCTTGACGCCCTTTACGCTAAACCTTCCAATCCAAGGATTAATCTTCCCGGGGAGCTTGTCAGGCTCAGCATATCTAGCTTCGAGATCAAAGGGTTCTTTCCTGTAGAAGGTTAAGATCTTTGTTGAGGGCACCGTATTGTTCTTGTTGAAAACAGTTAACGTCGTGTCCTCGTCGGGGATTTCTTTAGATTGCTCCCAGGTAAACTCGATGGGGTAGGTGACGATGTCGTGGACGGCGAAATCTCGGACACGGAAAACTGGTGACAATATCGCGCAGGCGAAGGCGCAGCCACGGGCAACAGCTTCGTCCTGGTTGAGTGTGAAGGAAAGAGCTTTGCCGAAGAATTGAGCGATGGCTTCCTTGAGAGATGGGACACGAGTGCAGCCACCGATTAACTCGATAAAGTCGATTTCGCTAGCCTTGAGACCAGCATCATCGAGGGCCTGCTGGAGAGGAATAGTAACCCTATCCAAGAGGGGCTGGACAAGCTCTTCAAGCTCCTGTCTGGTCAACATGCCGCGAACATCGACGTCGTTCATTATGGATTCAATGTTTAGCGGTGCCTGAGCGTTCGCTGACAAGACCTTCTTGAGCTTCTCAACACCAGCCATGAGACGAGTGTAAGCTTTGGGGTTGGAGTAGACATCAATCTTGTACTTTTCCTTGAACTCCTTGGCGAAGTGTTCTGCAATGGCCTTGTCGAAGTCACGGCCTCCAAAGTGTCGGTCGTAAGCGGTTGACAAGACTGTGAGTTCACCTTTGCGGAAGGAGACAATGGAGACGGTATAGTTGCTGTAACCAATGTCGACAAAGGCAACTCTTCGTGGCTTCTCCTCAGCGGTTGGGAGGTCGACCTTGGTGATACCATAACCCAAAGCGGCAGCGGTGGTATCGTTCATCAACCTCAAAGTCTTCAAACCGGCAACCTCGGATGCGTCCAAGATTGCTCTCCTCTGAGAGTCCGTGAACCAGGAAGGAACGCTGATAACAATATCGGAGACGGGTAGTTTGAGCTCGTTTGACGCAGTAGCCTTGATCTTGGTGAAGAACATGGCGATGAGGGCGGTAGCGGAGAATGTCTGCTGCTCACCAAGGTATTGAACCTTGGCACCAACTTGACCGTTGACATCTGTGAGAGCGGCGGTAACGTACTGCTTTTCGATCTCGATTTCAGGGTCGGTGAAGGAACGGCCGGCTAGACGTTTTAACGAGCCGACGGTGTTCTTCAAGTTTGAGATCTCCTGGGTCTTTGCGGCCTCTCCGAGGTAGCGGGACTTGGGACCGAAACCGACTAGTGACCTAGAATTAAGATGTTAGTATTCGAGTAGGATTGGGTGAGAGTAACTATCTTTACTTACGGAGTGGCACGATTGGAGACTTCATTTGTAATCTATATAAATTTGCACATGTTAGTAACGTATGATCCTTTAAACGTTTGGGAAACCCTTCAGCTATGATTTTGACATGGACAAAGGGTTTGCAAGGGGTAGAAAAGAAGGGAAGTGTGTGGTGGGAAGGATACTTACAACATCGACACCTCTATTTCTGGCGACAGCAATGACTGTATTCATACAGCCGAAATCTACGCCGACTACAGACATGTTGGGCTACGATATCAAACGAATCCAATGAAGGTGGGTGTGCGAATGTATCGGATGGAAGAGGTGGAAGGAGTTTGCGGATAAAGAAATTTAAGAGCTAGAAAGGTGGGATGTTGTGAGTTGTTGTTGCGTGGGCGTGTGTATTATTGTAAAGCGGTGGTGGTGGTGGTGGTGGTTGTTGTTGCTGGCTGTGGTGGGGTTTCTTTGCTTTCGACAGGCCAGCCAGCTATTTTACTGCTCCTGCTATCTGATCAAAAAAACTTTTTTTTTTTTTTCTTCCTGCTGAAATTTTTTTTTCTTGTGACGGGCTTTATTGTCAAACACAACAAAAGTAGCGGCGTAGACAGAAGAAGCTTGGGTAATCCGAAGGGTGCTTTCCCAACAGTATCGACTCGGGTTTCAATTTATAGCTTTGGAAGTGGTAGAAGAGAGTGAGAGAGAGAGAGGTTCAAGAAGAAGACGTGCGAAAGAAAGAAGGCTGTCAAAGAATCAGCCTTTCACAAAAAAAAAAAAAAAAAAAGAGAAAAGAAGATGATAGGATCTGACTTCAGGTTTTTCTCATTCTTTGCGACACCACTGCCCTGCTATAGCTACTAGCTAACAAACAAACCATGCTTCCTGCTGCTACTTTGTGCGAGATTGTTCGATTTGATTTGACTGGAAGCTGCTAGAAAGCTCTCCCCTCCAATACGCAGCACACCTTTCCCTTTGTTGTTGTTGCGGCAACATTAGCCGGGCAGACTGTAAACAAACGTAGCTACTCTAGCCGGGCCATCACTGTACTCACAACAACATTTTATTGACTGACGAACAGCCTTCCTATGACCAGGCTTGACAGCCTCTTTCATCATCATCATCACCACCATCAATCAACGGGCAGGAATAACAATAATATAATAATATCACATGTAATATTATAACAAGGGCAAAGCCATGGCAAAGGGGAAGCAGCCGCAGGATAAACAACCTCACCCCCTGCCACCTCAGCGACCAATCCTTTCCCGCTTGTCTTTCCTTTACCAAGCCGCCGCCCTTCTCACCCTTCCTCCCTCCCAACAGCTTTCGACATCCTCCGGGTTATGCAACTCCACTGGTACTGATGCACGAACCATCGGTTCGACTAATCCTCGCAATATTGAAACTCCGGAATCAAAAACCAGGCCTCTTCCGCCTCTTGGACTCTCACGCTACTACACCTCCCATTTACTCTCCGTCTCCAAGAAATCAGTCCAACGACTCTCTCCACAGGTCAAACGAAGCATTTGCAAACGCTGTGCATCAGTTCTGATCCCGGGCGTATCTTGTAAAACCCGTGTCGATAATCAATCGAAAGGAGGAAAAAGGAGGTGGGCAGACATATTAGTGCTTGAATGTAATTATTGTGGTGGGGTTAAAAGGTTACCTGTGGATGAAGGCCTAAGAGAGAAACAAAGAAGAAGGAAGGGGAAGGCTACTGGATGTGAACCACCAAGTAGAGGCGCCTTGAATCAAGGGAAGAAGGGAAAGGACATTAAGAAGGACCTCGATGGTCACGAGTTAGAAGGTGAGGATTCGTCGGAACCTTCATCTAAACATGACCTAGTCGCGCTCTCAGAAGCCGCTCATAGGGATGGAGGCTCTGAGAATGGTGAGCTGCCAATGGATCTGTCCTCTGGCTGATATTATACCATGGTTTTGAAATATCCCTGCATTCCGTTAGAGGCCGGGTACGACGCATATCTGGTAAAGATGGCAGCCCGGTCGCCATACGCCCCGGTGAATATGTAGCCTGATTGCAATTTCTCGAAATGCCATAGAAAATGGCTTTGGCGACAGCCAATCATGGACATTCGCGTTTCCGACCTATACTTCGCCTCTATGCATAATAATTGGGGTCCTGCATTGAGCCCTCTGTCCCTCAACTCGATCCATGGGGTGTGCACGTCTGCCTGCATGTCTCCTACACTGCATGGGTGGACGCGGCCCGCAGGCGATAATCGGCTATTTACCTACATGTATATAGCGTCTGACCGCTTTGTCGATATGGGGTCCCATTTGGTGGAGGCTAGAGAGGGGCATGTATTTAGCTTTCCGTAGGTCCGGATTTCTTTCAGGATATGATATGATATGAGAGATATCGACGCAATTTTCTAGTAACCTTCCAAATGCCGCCCTGTTTAAGCTCATAGATCTCGTGAATCTTAGTATGACGTAATTCAAATTTCCCCCTCTACTAGAGCCTCATCTTGAGATTCGCATGTCGGACAATAACAGATTCTCGAAAAATTCGAGCTCTCACAGCCACAATCTTGATCCAAATGGTCCTCTGTTCGGCTCCCCCCACGTTCCCCCATGCATCAAATATGCATTACCCTCCACAATACCGAATCCCGAAGTCCGAGCCAGCGCCAAAAGAGCTCGTGCCCGAATTGAGCAACCTGCCAAAAGGACTAAACCGAAAGCTGATGCGGGATTTCCACCCAAAAAGAGTGACCCCAAAAAATGTGTTGGCTTGTCATTGCCTGCTAAAAATTTTCACGTCATGCAGGTCCCCTCTGCTGCGTGCTCTGCTCTTCTTTTTTTTTTCTACCGACGGCATACATTATTGGTTGTTTACCTGTTTTCGTTTTTTTGGTGGGTGGACTTCCGCTTCGGACAGAAAAAGAGAAAAAGAATAAATACTCGCACTGAACAACCTCCCCAACAGTCACTCCACAATCTTGCTACTTCCCCCCATTCTCCCCTCTTCTCTTTACCCATTGATATTTTATTATCTATCTTTAATCGATCAGATAAGGTACGTCCCCCTTTCCACACGATATCTAGCCTCAATTGATAAATTTGGGGTGCATAACTACATGTACCCCACCATAATAACACCTTGGCTGGGCTGAACTATGATGTGCTAACCATTCCAAAACCACACCGCAGACACCCACAATGTTCTCCCTCCGCCGCACCGCCTTCAACCTGACGCAAAAGCGGGCCTTCTCCGCGTCTGCTAGCAATGTTTGTCAATTACCTCTCTACGCTCTGCTCTTCTCCGCCGAGTCCGCATAGCTCTTCGATGCTGGAGTTGTGTTCAATTGCTATTGTGGGCCGGGTTAACGGAGCTTGCCGCACATTCGAGTGTTATAAGAGTAGATGGCTGACTGTGGATATTTTGTGGTGGTTTGGGTTGTAGCCGTACAAAGTTGCTGTTCTAGGTGCCGCAGGCGGTATTGGTCAACCATTGTCTTTGCTGCTCAAGCTCTCCCCGAGAGTGACCGAGCTGGCGTTGTATGATGTTCGCGGAGCACCGGGTAGGTTTATATCCAGCTTTTGTTGAAGGTTTATGGTTATGGGTCTGCGTGGATGGCGTTGGTGGCTACTCTGGAGATGGGTGGATTGAAAAAGGAATAGCTGGGAAGTTTATAAGATCGAAGGGCTGACGGGGGAATATCTTGAACAGGTGTCGCTGCTGATATCTCGCATGTCAATACCAACAGCGTCGTAAGTTTTCCATCGATGCATGCTCTATAATTATACATTACACGAACAGAAAGCTAACCAGCTACAATGATGGAATCCAGGTCAAAGGTTACACTCCAACCCCAGAAAACCTCGCCGAGGCCCTCAAGGGTGCCGAGGTTGTCCTGATCCCAGCCGGTGTCCCAAGAAAACCCGGCATGTCGAGAGATGGTACATCCCCAATCCCTCTAATCTCCCCTCCTCATCCCACCTAATAATCCTAACAACCAAAACTAACCCCTCCGCCACCCACAGACCTCTTCAACACCAACGCCTCCATCGTCCGCGACCTCGCCGACGCAACCGCTAAAGCCAACCCGAAAGCCAAACTCCTAATCATCGCCAACCCCGTCAACTCCACCGTCCCAATCTGCGCCGAAGTCTACAAGCTCCGCGGAGTCTACAACCCAAAAACCCTCTTCGGCGTAACCACCCTCGACGTCGTTCGCGCCTCCCGCTTCATCTCCGAAGTCAAGGGTACCAGCCCATCCGATGAATCCGTCACCGTCGTCGGCGGCCACTCCGGCGTCACCATCGTTCCTCTCCTCTCCCAGAGCAACCATCCGGATATCGACGGCGAGGTTCGCGCGAAATTGGTAAACAGGATTCAATTCGGTGGTGATGAGGTTGTTAAGGCTAAGGACGGCGCCGGTTCCGCGACGCTATCGATGGCTCTTGCCGGGTTTAGAATGGCGGACTCGTTATTGAAGGCGGCGTCCGGGGAGACCGGGGTTGTCGAACCGACGTTTGTGGATTCTCCGCTGTTCAAGGATCAGGGTGTTGACTTTTTCGCGAGCAATGTCGAGTTGGGACCGGAGGGTGTCAAGGAGATTAGGGGGATTGGAGATATCAACGCTTACGAGAAGGAGTTGATTGATGCTTGCTTGGTGGATTTGAAGAAGAATATCGAGAAGGGTGTCAAGTTTGTTAAGGAGAACCCGCCGAAATAGATGGGTGCTTTGATGAGGGTGCGTAGGTGATGTTGAGGTTGGGGAAGACGAGAGGAGAGAGGTGGAGGATGTGTATAGAAAATTCATGAACCGTTAAATAAAAAAGAATCTTATGAATACCTACTCTCTACATTTTTGTCTTTCCGTACTTGCTGGCTTGCGTGATGAATGGGAAGAAAAGTACTCCTGGGTAAATAATATATTCTTATGGAGGGTCATACCTTTGAAGGTATCTCAACATATCGTACACCGCGGACACACGTAAATAGAAAATAAGCAATCATGCTATAATTTATAATATAAACCGCCACAAACCCGTCCTTCCAGGTAGCTAAATAAACTCCAGAAACCGCCAATAAACCAACCAACTATCCCATCTCCTCCTCCCTCAACACCTTCTCCGCCTCAATCATACTCTCCGTCATACTAACCTCCCCTTCACCAACCACATAACCCCCAGGTCTCCCCCTAAACAACCCCCAAATCTCATCCCCCTGTTCCATTGTAACCCCCCCTTCAAGAACCTCCATCGCCATCTCCACCGTCTCCGCCTTAACCCCAACCTCGCTCAACCAACCCTTCTCCCTCACAAACGCAATCCTAGCAAACGTTACGAGGTGTTTATGTCCGTTCCCGTTCTGCGCGGAACTTAATAACCGATCTATATCGTTGTTGGATTTCTGGAGTTTGAGAACCCGGTGGACAAACGCCACCGCGGTGTTTACGAACCGAACGGATTGTTCGAGACCGTAGCGGTCTTCGAAGATTTCTTCCAGTTCGTGGTGGAGTCGGACGACCACGCGGCTTAGGGCTTGCCAGTTCATGTTTGTGACGAGGCTTTCGACGCCGTGGTCTGTTGCTGCGATGCCGGCGTAGAAGGTTAGGATTCTGTTCCTGACGTCGAGCATTTGTTTTCTTCGTATTCCTGGTTGGATGGTGGGGTCGGGTTTTGGTTCGGTGGTGAGGAGGAAGGAGGCGTGGATTAAGGTTATTCGTTCGTAGTCTTTTTGTTGGAGTTCTGTGGTGGCGATTGGTCCGTAGGAGGTGGTAAATATGGAGGTGGGGAGGGCGGTGAGTATTAAGAGGATGTGAGAAATGGGTTGGTTCCACGTCATGAAGGGAGCGACAAAGTCGGGTTGAACAAGGGTCCAGAAGCTGCTAAGTGATCAGTATCATTTCTATTCAGGAAAATTAGGGTGAGGCGTACTGCTTCGCAAGGTCCTCGTCAACGAGGACGCCTAGCGCAACTCTTTCAAAGAGAATGAGGCACTTTTCAACGTCAACCAACGGGTTTATGCGATCGTTGCGGCCCTTGAACCGTTCCAGCGAGTTCAGCATAACCGTCTTTTGCAGGACCTCAGCAAATGGTTCCATTATAAGACGGAACAGTTGCGTGCCAGTGTCGCGAGTCATTACATAATATAGATAGTCTAAAAGCAAAGAAAGTGGCTCAAACTAATATACGCTGTTATATTAGCAATTGGTCTTAGAAACCGATATAGGGAATAGGGGATGGACCACGTACAAACTTTTCCGTATAACACCGATTCCATAAATCAATAAGAACATTGCAAACTCCAGCCGGGAACTCCCCATATTCTGCAGACGCTTCTAAAGGCGTAATCATTTCCATGAACAATGTGCCCATAGATTCCTGTGCTTTGGACGGGTAGTGATACAACTCCATCACTTCTAAAATAGTGTATTCTTCCTCATCAGGCTTGTATGAAAGTATCGACTCCATGAACTATTTCAGACTATTAGCGCAACTTGGGTAAATTCCCGAATTCGGTACATCCTTACCTCTTGCCGATTGTCATACTCCAAACCCAAATCATCAAGTGTTAGGCGGTCAATCAGAGCATCGTAATCATCCTCTTCGAACTCCTGACCCGCATCCATCATCATAGATCTCTGAGAATTATTATTCGAATGCACTATGGGTAGCATGAGTGTCTGGGAGGCCTTCATAGGGGACTCATTCGGCTTTCTCTTCCGCTTCGCGCTCTTGGGAGTGCCTCGACCACGACTACCAGGCATGCCAACTGGAGGACTACTCCGCATTCCCATACCGACTTCCTCGTCGTCGAACCCATCACGAAAAGCTGATACCCTGGTCTTGCGTGGAGTGATTGGGTTGACCTCGCGACTGGTCTTATTGGTCTGCTTGCTTTTTTCCTGGTATTGCTTGAGCTCGCGCTCCATTTGCACTTTATCGTTGTGGTCAAAGTCGTATTTTGATTGCATGTTTACTAGTTCAGAGCGGATCCGACTTAAGTCTTCGTTTGCCTTGAGAACCTGTGCATGGGCATGAGTCCGGGTTGACTCAAGGTGCCGCTCATGTTCGATCTTTGCCTTTTCCATTTTGGCTCGCAGTATCGAGTTTTCACCTGCTCTAGTTTGAACCTCCAACTTTGATGCTTTGAGCTCCTTCTGTAAAGTATCTTTCTCCACGAGAACCTATAGCGGTATGATGTCAGTCCAGTAGGCTGAGTGGTTGGGGGCGAGGGAGACATACAGCCTGCATTGCTTTTCGAAGCCTCTCAAGCTCCTCAAGTTGTTCCGCTGCTAACCCCTTCGGAACTTCGTCGACATCCATTATGACTTCATTATCTAGCAAGTGCTTTTCGGCCTCTGCATCATAATCCACCATGTCATCCTTAGTGGCATGGTTTGATACCGTCCCACCTTCGATGATATCATTGCTCGATATCCAGGCCGACGTTCCAAAGGCCGAAGTCCTAAGTGTATTCGTCCCGCCGCCCTCCTGCAGTACCATTTCCGTCGGAGCGGCGGTATCCCATAGCTCTTCTGACTCATCATATCGTTCATACTCTTCTGGACGAGCTATCGGCACGTTTTGCTGCGGTACATTTGACTTGGCGGTATGGTAGTGTCGAGCTGCGGTTCCATTGGCTGTCGTATATGTGTTTCCCGCGTTCCCTGATTTGTTGACCGTGCCACCCTGGCCGGCAACCCTTGCTGTGCCGGTTCCATTCTGCAATCTCGAGCGATGAAGAGGACTACTAGGCAAAGTCGGCTGCGTGATATATGATGGCGTAGGTTGGCGGTATGTGCCTCTAGGCTGTAATTGTCGTTGACGATGTGAGTACCCGGCGGCTTGAGATAGCTGTGACTGTCGTTGTTCCGTGATGTAGGCTTGCTGTTGGGCAGCAGCATTTTCTTGTTTCCTCTGATTGGCTAAGAACTCTTCTTGTTGCTGTTGCCTCAATCTCTGCCGCTCCTGGTTTCTGGCAAGGAATTGAGCTCGAATAGCCTGGTCTTCTTCGGAGAGAGTCGATGTTTGAATTTGCGGCGCGGGGGTAGCACCCTTAGTTCGAGAAGGTTGATACGTAGAATTGGAGGATGCACGGCTCAGCCCTACATTGGGGATAGGCTGATTCTGCGGTCGATTCGCACCGGCGTAGGCTCCTGCTTTCGAAGATATCTGGTATGGATTCTTGGGGGGTTGTGGTGCCGCTGGTTTTTGCTGCTGATCCCGCTGCTTCTGGGTTAGCGACGCGAGGACCGCGGCGTTTTCGAGCTCCTGCAGCTCTTCGAGGTTATCGAGAAAGTCATCATCGTCGCCGAAGTAGTCGTCTTCAGCCGCCATTGTCGAAGTAGGGCATTGCAGCAATTGGATGCAAATCAAATGGGGATATTTCGGTGCCGTGGACGAGGCTATCTTTCAATCATTATTGTGGTCTGGTTGGCGGTTGATGTTTTGCGGAGACTCTCTGCGCTTTTGTTGTGCACCTTGACTGGACGACATGCACAGCATTTGGCTGCTTGGCGTGCATATGTCCCACCACTCTAGCTGGCCGCCAAACCGCTCTCAGATGCATGCTTGTAGCTCATTCTAGCAATTGGACTTTTTTAAACAGAAGAAAATACTTCTATGAGTGTCAAATTGACCTGCTAGCTTTCGATACTAATTGGTCAATGCTCTAAATTTCTCTAATTTCTAGGATTGGGTTTATCGCACTAACAACAGCAATCAAGTGGCACAGCTAGCGTTCTCGTTAGCAAATGTCCGGAGCGCCCGACACTCGACAGAATCTACTTAAACCGAACACCAGATCCTTTCATGATCTTTTAGAAAGTTGGTTTTCTTTTTGGAGCAATTCAACTTTGCTCAAATCCAACACCACTAAGCAAATGTTGTGCCGCCATTGCATCCTCCCTGACGCCAGATATATATCCCCACTCACACCTATGCCCAATGGGATCCTTGGTCAGCCTGCGCTTGATCGCTTCTGGTAAATCAACTTTTTTCCAGAAAGAGCACCCAGAATGTAGAGGAAAAATATTTGAGAGAAGCAGGAATATGAGTCTGTAGACGGTTCGCACCGTCTAGGGCATCTCGGTCTATATAAGGATGGCATTAAGCGCCAACGACCAGGAATTTTTGAAACACAATCGGTCGAATAATTCAAATTCCATAGCTACAGTTATACCAAGTTCTATTTTCAGATATACTACATTCACAATCTTCTATTTCAATTTACTATATTATATTACCACACCCAATTCTTGTTGTACGGCTTGAAATCTCCTGTCCTGCTACATGGCTTCCAAACAAGCGAAGCTACAGTTCAAGCCAGTGTACGACGGCGCCAGGGTCCGGAAACGAGGCTATCGCAAAAATGAAGCCTGGGAGGATCATAAAGAGTTTATTCTTGACCTTGTAAAAAACAAGGCAAAACAGGAGAGGATTTTGGAGGCTCTCAAGGAAGAACGAGGGTTTGATACGAAGTAAGTTTTCTATCTCAGTTAAAGCACCTCGTTCTTTGTGGATTTTGTGTTACCACTCCCATGTTGCATATTAGCTGACAACACAACTTTTAGGTTGAACCAGTTGAAACGTCAATTGGGCATATGGGGCATCTCAAAGAGGAACCTCAAACAGAGACAGAAAAAATGGTTGTTCTTGACAAATCAACGGAGAGAAGAAGAGGGTAAAGAAACAAGGTTTTACTTTGCAGATACTGGGTTGGAGGTGGGAGAGGCCCAAGTGACTAGCATCTTGAGAGGCACCGAGGACGACTATCCAGGTATGAAATAATCTTTATCCGGGTTGATGTTCAAGAGAGTTATAGAGTAATAGGTGGGATTGTTAACAACATGATGGGCCATTTAGGTGATTTGCCGGCTAGTCCAGGGGAATTGGAATTCGCAACGCCATCTCCCGAAGAGGTCGACGCCGACGAGGACACCGATGTAGTCCTCGCTGATGCCCCTTCATCACCTGGAGAAGGAGAACCCCCACCAGAGGACCCAGGTGGCGGCACTAGTGTGGGCCAGAACTTTAAAGAAACCAATTATACAGAAGGTGCCTCTGCTAGAGCAGAGGGATCCCCTATACGACCATCACCCTTCGGAAGCCCGGATGTTGTTCTTACCGCCGACACAGTCGAAATCATCGAGGAGATATCCCCAGATATCGAAGTCGGTGGAGCCCCGACCACGGGTCTTTCAAGTACCTTCGAGGATATATACAAGCAAGTGCTGGAGACCCTTGACTCTCTTCATATTGCTACGAGTACCGTAGTGGAAGTCACACCTCCACAAGTGGAGGAGGACAGCGGTTGGCCAGGTCCGAATGCGAACGAATATACCGCAGAGCTCGGAAAATGGATGCAAAGTGTTTTCGACGATGCGCATTACCATATGGTATTGATGGAAATTATGCTTACCAAGAATGAACACCCATTCTGGTACTGTCGCGACTACGTCGTTAGTGCCTGGATGAGCGAATACGGCGAAATCCCGATTCCCTATCACATATGCTGCGCTATTGTCAATGGAATGCCAATTGGCATGTGGGTAAATGGTCGGGAGCCATTTGAAGAGGATTATGAAGGTTATAAAGATTTTATTCAGTGCAATGTCTGGGAACCGCATCCCAACCCCCCTGAGAGCGTTCTTACTTTGGAAGAATGGGAAAGGATTGATAACATTCACAATAAACACTACAACCGAATCAAAAGGGCCTGCTATCGTCTTGAACAATTCCCTAGAGAGGAGGATAGCGTCGAATACTTCCGCTGCAGAGGTGCCCATCTTCAATTCCTGCGGCACACTTTCGGTGAGTTGAATTATTTTACTGTTAAATCGCTTGCCGGATTCGCAATCATCTTCCATTACCTACGAATAAGCGAACACGACTCCGAATTCCTACTACAGAGCGCCATGAAGCTCGGTCACGCAGTAGGGTTAACCTATCATGAGGATTCTCTGAACATATACGACTGCCTTGGGTCCCTTTGGAAAGCGAATCGCAACTGGTCAGGCGCATCGGAATGCTACCAAAATTCATATATTATATTCCAATACGTGGAGGGCCATTTTGCACCGAATACCATTAAAAGGATCTCCAACATCGCAGAAATTGATTTTAGAATCGGTAGAATCGACCATGGAAATCGAATGCTAAGAATGGGATTGAAGGAAATCCAACAAGCTGCCTCGAAGATTCCCAAGAACAGTCACAAGAAACGAAACATCCTAGCCCAAGCCCTCTTCGAGATAGCAAGGATATATAAAAGGACGGGGCGCCGGGAAATAGCAAATGTGATTGTCAAGTTTGCGATACATGAATTCAAAACCTTCCATCAAAATTACACCGGAAAGGATGTCAACAAAGGAGGAAAGATCCCTGTGATTATGGCGCAGTGCTATACTCTGCTGAAGGACCATGAAAACGCTATACGGATGTACCAGAGGGCAATTTCAGCATTCACGGCTGTATTTGGGGAGCAGAGTGGTAGGGTAGTGCAGACGGTCCGAAGGATCTGCAAGGTGATGAGGCGTCGGGGGCTGATCATGTATACGGTGCCTGTGCTAGAGAAAATGTGGAGAATAACAGAAGAGCGACCCAACCCAGAGGAAGATGAGGTGTTTGACCTTTGGATAGATTATTCCAAGACCTTGATTAAAGTGGGAGGCTATGGGAGTGAATTTTCCGAGATACGGAAGCAGTTGGCTTACTAAGCTCATGGCATCTCTAGATCTCTAGGGTGGTATACAACTTATATTCTTGTATCTCTGCATATTACCCAGTACAAAACAAGTCTCATTTTGTTCTTAGAAACTTTTATTAGGATGATTAGAAATCGCCGGTTCATTTAGGTCATGATTTGCATTTATATTGTATCAGTCCCTCTTCAATATAACCAACCCGTTGATGTGGCGCTGATTGAGCATCTCTAGATCTCTTCCCAGTTATAAAGCATCACCCATCATAGCAAACCAACTAACGTCACATTTCTACACCCTAATTAGGATAGGCAAACTCATATATGGTCACTATTGGTACAGGCTGCCTACAGTAAAGCCACCAGACTAGCCTTCTATTATGCTTGATACCTATTGGCGCTGTATTAGTCCTCCTAAATTGTATAAATAAGTACTTAGTAGTTTAGTTCACGCGACGAATAGCTGCTAGTTTCCTTT
Source organism: Dactylella cylindrospora (assembly GCA_012184295.1). Classification (NCBI taxonomy): domain Eukaryota; kingdom Fungi; phylum Ascomycota; class Orbiliomycetes; order Orbiliales; family Orbiliaceae; genus Dactylella; species Dactylella cylindrospora. The sequence continues at coordinate 598,236 of LDUD01000061.1, forward strand.
TTAAATGTACACACTAACGGTGGTACAAGGCAAGCATTCTAAGCCGCGGATGTCAAGCCGCAGTAAGGGTATAGCCAATCGAGCAGTCGCAACACGAGGCCATATATTTGGACGATGATAAACTGTCAGAAGCTTTTTACACTTTTAATATCTTCCCCCTTATTAAAATCGACTTAGATCAGCATCTTTTATCCATTTTCCTACCCCCCAGATAAGGCAGCGTCATTTCTATCATTCGATTTTAGAACCTTGGAATAGACAAACTTGTTCTCTCGCTTACGCTACTTCTCAAGTTGGTATACCACGTAGCCCCAGAATGACAACGTTAGCCGATGAGGGTCTCCCACCAGGATGGGATGTTGGCGATATTGATCTGAGCCCCTCTCCTCCTCAAGAGCCTGGAACTGGCTTCTCTATTGGCGATGTAAGTTGGTCTGTTCATTAGTTTGCTACAATTTTTCTACCAAAGCTCAACTGAATTCTTTAACAGTATATCTTCTTGGGTATTGGGACCCCAGTTTATATCCTTATTTTAGTCGAATGGATTGCGTGGTTGGTAAGTATGGCGTTGAGTTCCTACTAATATAGTCCGGGCTAACAACTTAAAGGCTGCCTTTATGTACTGTTTCTCGCACTGCCTGGTCAAATCGTATCGTGCGAGGTCCTGGGGCAAATTTCTCCTGACAATATTCATGATGGTTTTGTTCACCACCTTACGGTAGGTTCTTACCATCCAAGTCAAGATTGTTGATCAACTCCGGGATTCTGAGCAGACTAACGGTGCCTTATAGCCTTTTCTTCATTCCGATAATGGTCGTCAGTATACCGATTCCATCGTATATACGAAGACAGATCCCGAGCGGATGGGCGAAGTATCTCGAAAATGTTGCCTTCTACGCCTTTGTCGTTCTCCTTCTTGGTCCGGTTCTCGTGATATTCTACAACTTGTGGACAAAGTCGGTTCGAAGGAGCGCAAAGTACATACATCTTCTCACAGATGACGCTCCAAAAGTTTGCATCATCATGCCTTGCTACAATGAAGAAGCAGAAAACGTCATGAAATGTATCGCCTCAGTAGTCGCCCAAGATTACCCAAAGGCTTGTCTCCACGTTTGTCTCTCTTTCGACTCGGAAGAGGTTGGTAAAGAATATCAAGAGGTTCTTTCTAGACTCGGCGTCCCTGCTTTGCGCAAGAGCCAATATCCCATATCTATCGACGTTCGGCACAAAGGGATGCGGGTTACAGTTAGCCGGTTTAAGCATGGAGGCAAAAGACATACGCAGAAAAAGACCTTCCAAATGGTTGACAATATATATGATAAATATCTGGAGTGTCGAGATGATGTTTATCTGCTATTTATCGATTCAGATTGCATCTTGGATCCGTATTGTGTGCAGAATCTTATGTACGAGATGGTATGCTATTATCCTCTTTTGTCCCTAAGTCAATTCCGTTTAGTCTAGTGGCCCACTGACCCTTTGTTAGGATTTCTTACCAAGCCAAAGTGGAACGACTAGAGCACCTCACGCAATGACAGGGGTGATTACATCCCGCGTTGATAAGGGGGAAGGAAGTTTCCTTACACTTCTGCAAGACATGGAGTATGTGCACGGCCAACTCTTCGAGCGAGCGGTGGAAGCTAGATGTGGTGCTGTTACCTGCCTCCCAGGAGCGTTGACTTGTCTCAAGTTTTCTGCTTTCAGAAACATGGCACTCTTCTACTTCGCTGATATGGCTGACAGGCATGACAATCCTTTCGATTATGCGAAATACCATCTTGGAGAGGATCGATGGCTTACCCATCTATTCATGCTTGGGTCAACTTATATGTATCAGATCGGCTTTTGTACTAACGCCTTTTGCAAAACGGATGCCTGCTCCACTTGGAACTCGTTAATTAACCAGCGAACAAGATGGTTTAAAGGGTTTATAACCAATGAGGCTGTAATGTTGACCGACTGGCAACTGTGGAGGTTGTATCCGTTACTCTGTTTATTCCGTTTACTTCAGGACACAATACGTACGACTGCACTTTTGATGGGACTAAGTAAGTTAAGGAGTAGACCCACAAACCCTAGGGATAAATTCTAAATGCTAACCTTTATAGTCCTGCTGTCATTGGCTACAGGCGTACAGGCGTCGGAATCCCTCCCGATCGCTCTAATTGTTCTGTCTCTTGGGGTCAACTGGTTGATCATGTTTTGGTACGGATATCAACTGCAGAGGAAAAAGTCTTGGCTATATCCCGTCCTATTTCTCATAAATCCCCTTCTGAATTGGTTTTACCTCGTCGCCTCCGTTTATACGTTTAGGCGCCGAAGTTGGGGTGGCCCCCGAGTCAAAAAGGCGGGAGAATCTGTCGAAACTGAGGAAGAGGATGAACCTTCTGATGATAGACCAGAAAGGACTGCGAGCGAGCGGGATAAAGAGAGAGAAAATAAACTGCCCTGGCGAACTCTTTCTGGTCGCTTTGCACCCGCACGAGTTAACGAGGATGGTTTATATCATCGTTCAGAGCTGGAACTCCCAATGTCTGGGCGATCTAGTGTCGCGCTCCCTCAGCCAGCTCCAAGCGAAGGTGCCTATACAGCCGACCCTAATATCGATCGGGGTCGAACTGATTACCTCATTCCCCCAGCGCCAAATCACCTTAATCGAAATAGTGTACTGACGCATACGTCCTACGACTCTGAAGTGGGAAGACTTTATGCCCCAGCTCAGAACTTCCTTCATGCTGATAGTGACCAAGGCGATGAAGAGAGACATGGCTATGTTGCAGAGCATCTAGTCGACTATGGTGTTCCAGTTCCTGTCCCAGTAGACAGTCTCACAATCAGTCCGCTGGCTGGGGGTATTCATTCGATTGCTGAGTATCACGGTGATATTGGAGAAATGAATCTAGCCGAAGTCCAACAAGATGTACTAGATACACTCCCTCATGCCATTTCTGATGATACGCCAGCTCGGTACCGCGCCTCTTTCCAGAATTCAATAGATCTCCTTTATCCGGAAGATAGTCTTGAGGGTGACAGAAACTCGGATTCTCCGGATTCCTGGTTGGAAAACGACGAGGCAGCATTCACCACTAGTGGGATTTCGACCGGTAATGAGATGGCACCGCTCGACGGCGGTGGTAGTGCTAATCCATTTGTTACTCCACCGACAAATAATTCTACTCCAGTCCGAGGCGAGACTGCGGGACCGTCCATGGCCAATACAAAGAAGGGTAGGTGCCTCAGGAAGAAGCCTGCACCAATGGAAGTCGATGACGGACAAGAGAAGGTCAAGAAGGGCGGATTGTTTGGTATCTTCAAGAAGCATTAAGTTCGGGTCGGGACGTCGAGTTATTTATGTACGTTCGTTGTTCTCTAGTCCTAAGGCCGTTTAGTCTTTAGCTTAGGAATCGATATCGCGATTAGCTGTCATCTGAAGAAATCATTGAGCGTTTGTTAGCCATAAACTATGCGTAATATCAATAATCGACAAAATTTACCGAAGACAATGAAATCTTGCATCTTCACTGTGGCCGAATTAATAAGATGAGAAAATGTAGCTGTATGCATAAGACGACACTTGTCGCTGTGATTTTATATTTCTATGGCCGGAATCAGCCTACCCGATTGCTCGGAGCATAGAATGTGGTATCATTTTGTTTTTCCCGAGAAAACACTGATTACATGAAATCATCTCTTCATAAACAGAGCCATAAAAAAGGAAAAGAAAAAACCAAAAAAAACCCATCGGGAACAAACAACAATCAAATCAAATAAAGAAAATCATATTCGAAGAAACAAAGAAATCGACAGAGATAACCTCAACAAAAAAAAAGGTGCTTAATCAGAGCCGCTGCTGCTAGAGTCAGAGCCACTTCCTCGCTTCTTGTATTTATCCTTTTTGCTCTTCTTATCCTTCTTGTGCTTCTTGTGCTTGCTACTGGCGTGGTTTGCTAGGGCACCACCGCCGACAGCGCCGATGAGTGTTCCGAGAGTTCCGCCTCCAAGCTTGTGGCCAGCGAATCCTCCAGCTGCGGCTCCGATCAAGGAAGATCCCAAACCACGCTCACCGGGTTGGGCATTGGGGTCGGCGGTACCGACGGGATATTGCTGCTGTTGACCGTAGTATTGCTGCTGCTGCTGGTAGTCTCCGCGGCTTTGGTCATAGCTTGGATATTGTTGCTGTCCTTGTGGTGGAGGATATGCTCCGTATTGCTGCTGGTCATAACCAGGCTGGGGGCTACCGTAGGGTGCCTGAGGAGCACCGTATCCTTGTGGAGGGGGCGATTGGTAACCTTGATACGGCTGCTGTTGACCGTAACCTTGTGGTGGAGGGGCGCTGCCGCCGTATGGCTGCTGTGGTGGATAACCACCTTGCTGGCCGTAGAAATCCTGGGCGGACATTGTGTATAATAAGAGGTAATTGATAGTAAGGTTTTTTTTTTTTTTGGTTATATAATGTTTTGACCGATGAGATGAGAAGAAATATCGACAAGCAAAAGCGGGGTTCCACAGGCTATTTGTACCCCTCTTCTCAAACACATCTCCTGCTTTCGCAATCACAGGGTCTCCGGCTTAGATAGGTCCTAAGACCTTCTGGAATGTCAGCATGGTACGAGCAGCCCATAGAACCCGGGCACACCGACTAAAAACGGCCACCACTTCGATGGGCTGAGGCTGAGCTTGGCTATGCGGGATTTAGATTGCATGGGTAGTGCTTGCCAAAAGGGCAAAGAGCAGCACACCTAAAGCTACTTTCGCAGATTCATCACTCACGCTATCGGTGTGGAGGATAATGGAGCTCGAGGTCTTTGACCCTTTTCCTGGCGGACATTATGCGGTTCTGCCAATCCCCGAGCTGCGACTGGGCTCAACGGGCTGGTAAGGCTCGTTTCGGGGTGGGAAGCGATGCCTTGTGGCTGTGAATATGTGGGCTCTGCGTAGGCCAAGATGCTGTAATATGGAATGCCAAGTTTCTTCCCCAACGGAAGTCGAGGAACCCGATGCTGCTGAAAAGGCAGTTGTGATTCGTCATCGGGCTGCGGCAAAGACACACTAAAATGCAGCCCTAAGGCAAAGCTAAAGTTGATTTTATTTTTGTATTGTCAATTTTTTTTCTCCTCTTCTCGGAAAGTTTAGAGTCCCAAGGCTCTAATTAGGTATGCCTTGTTTGGGGTTACACGTTGAGTCAAGCAAAGAAAGATTGACGTCTTTTCCCCAAGCCTCTTTCGAAATCCAATATGAGCGGCAAGCGCGTGTCCGTGTCATTTCCGTGGCTTGCGAATAAGATGATGTTCAGGACCACGAGCCTTTTTCGTCGAAAGTTCGAGTAGAGAATTTGCTAATCAAGCTTTCGGGAGCCTCTACGGCGATTTGTGAATCACCCGGTGACGTTTCTCCAGCTGAAGTTTAACCCAACAAATTAACTTTTCAATGATCCGGGCACCTGTAGGTGCTATTCTCGAGGTGGCTTTTCCAAGCTCACTGGCACAGCTCAGCGGTCGTTGCAGTTCATTGCTACTGTCGCAAATGATGTATCTAGTGGCTCACGGGGTATATACTGGCATTATGTAACACGGAACTACTCTAGTCCTCTTGACTTTTCAGAAGCTAAAATGAAGACTTTTTTTTTTTTTTTGGAACTTTTCTATATTGCACCCCCTTCGTTAGTCGACTTGTCGGCAGAGAGAGCAGAAGGAAACGGAAGACCATATCCCCTTCGGACTCTTTGACGGAGCTTATGCACCTACTGCCGGTATTGACAGCTTAGTAATGAGAACCCAACACAAAACAAGGATTTGGACCAGAAAATTTATTAAGTTTACAAGACAAGGATTGGGTCGGATCCGGTGTGATGGCAACAAAAGTTGCATTTCCTCAACCAGGCCAGGCCGGCGAAGATGTGTGCCATACCCTCACAGACTCCGAGACATTCTCGCATTGAAAGTTTCAGACAAAATAAGGAAGCGGCATGCTTGTGCCTCTGCTTTGCAGGTGTTCGGACCTGTATTGATAGTTCGGATTCTATTCGATTCGTCAATTATAGAGAGGAGGAATTTGTAAAAGGGCAAGCTATACGACTGCACCATCTAGACCAATCTCATATGCATTCCACCAACGGAAGTTGCACTCACGGCTCCCCTTCTGGTCCGCGTCCTTATGATTGCGGAAACGGCACTGCCAGTCAGGATCACACCCTGTGCAATCCTTCGGAGTCACGATTTCCGTTAAATGTGTGATGGGTCGTATCCGAATATAGTCTTTATCGATGCTCTTTGGCCGAAAATAACCCCAAGATTCCAATCTCGCATCGTCCCAGAAGCTTGCTTCATAGTCAAAATGACCAATCTGGTTCCATGGTGTCGAGTACCTTCTATAGATACAATGATCCTGCTTCCAGAGTGGTCTGCTACCAATCTCCGACTCCACCCGATTAAGGCAGTTGCAGCTGAGTAGACTGAAGTAATTGTAAAAAAAGTTCGCTATCTGATTGATACCCGCTTCTTCGAAATCTTCTGATGTTTCCAGCAAATATCCATAAACGTCGGCAACGACACCCAGTCGAGCTTCACGACTGCTTTCTAGATTATGTTTGATAGCGTCTAAGCCGCCTTGGAAGAGGACAAGGTTGGGAACACCTATTTTATGGTCTGTCCATACAGAAATATATTAGATTAAAGTATTTCCGGGAAAAAAGTTTAGGGGTGGTTTACGGCGTAAGACTCACAATAGGTAAGGCAGGTTGTGATCGCAGAAGCATCCTGTAGCATGCTGTCGCTTAATTTTTGCGCATATAATACCCCCAGATCCTCTAATTGCTCTCGAACAAAGTTATAGACCGCAATGAGGACTGAGACCTGAGGTTCTTGATAAAGCAGATATTTTTTGAGGCCCCGCCGCCATCCGAATAACTGATTACAGAGCATTGAACCGTACAGTCTTGGCGAAAAATAGCGTTCTGAGAGATGCCATAGCTCCAGAAATGACCGCTCGACTTTCGCGAACTCAGTCTCGCTAGGGCGATCTTTTTCACTAAGACCTCTTTTTTCGAAGTGATGACTGAAAAACTTTCGTGTAAACCAACGTGTTACCCGCTGATATCCTAGTATATCCTCGTACAATAGCACCGGTTTCTCTTCTTTCTCTTCATCTGCTTTCTCTTCCTCTTCTTCCTCGTCCCCCTTATCAGGCAAGGGAACTATGATCTTTGCTATCATGTTAGGAAGTCTTGAAGCAATGGTAAGGAAAGTCGGCGAAACTTACTTCATCAGGACCCGTTTGCCTCGTTTGCTTGCCGGGTTGAGTACCCGTTCCTTTCTTCAATACCTTCAATTCGGCGAGTTCGCGTAATACACTACATTGTGCTGTTTCATTGCGTATCACAGACAGCTGGATAGACCGCCAGAGCCGAGTCTGCGAAATACAATAGAATGTACGTGATGCTAGACAGGCCGCGTAGAGATCCCTCGTTGAACCTAGGTGTTCCAAGATCTCTAGCTTGAGGTCGAGAGGGAGGTTGATGAGAGATGGGTTTCCAAGGGTTGTCGACATACTAGGATAGAGGTTGGTGTTTAGGATACAGTAGAGTCTGGAAAGGCAATCAATGTCGATACTGCAGTTGAAGGTTTTGAGAGCAAGCTCAGAGTATTCTTTTGATGTGACTTCGATAAGATGTTTACTGCGGCGGAACTCTAATTGAGAGACGATGAAATAAAGAGATTTGCTGGTTGGTACGGCTGACAAGATGCAGCATCTCTATACCTTTCGTGGGGGAAAAAAAATGCGACCCCTCGGACCCCAAGTTCTGGAGATAGTATATATCTTTGCCATTAGGGCAAAGATACTCATTGATCCACTTAGCGTTCAACATTTCGATATCGATATATCGTCCTCCTTTATTTTGTCATTGCTATCACCTATGCGACGCCTGTTACTTACAAACTCTGGGATATTTCAGATCCAAATATATTTCAATGAAATAGTACCATAAGGTTCCTGCCTGTGTAGCCGCGAATATAACTATACCAGAAACAGTGGATTTCCTATCTAATTATTCCTATCATAGGAACCTAAAGGAAGCTACTCAAACTTAAACCGCCCTTACCCGATCCTAAAGGGTGGGATGCACATGTAGAGAGAAAATAGCCTTCGAATTTCACACCTGATCGGACTAGCAGGGAGATGTACGAGTCAGCAAAGGCTAACTTAGTATGTTAAAATACGCCATCTCGCGTTTCGTATATCTATCGTGAGCAACAGTAAACTAGCAGCAACAATCTGTTCCTGAAACGAATGGCTCATTCATGTCTGACGCGAGCGATAGTTGGCAGTTGCTATCGCTATCGGGGGGTAAGAGAGTGAAGGCCAAATGAAAGCTCAGAAATTTTGCACTACTCACTACAGTACACTACACTATACAAAAACAAACCGCACTGCCTTTCATGCATGAAACGGCGTACGGGTGCCTGTGTTTTGACCATGCCTAGCCTATCTGTACAAACGATTGTTTGTGCCTGCATAGCCCTAGCACAAAACTGACAATGCAACATATGGATAGGCTCATATAGCTATGTTGGTGGACACAACTCGGTTCACTCTAGCCTTCAAGTTCCGACTTGACGGGACAGGGCCCATCCACGTTGACACATCAAGTTAGATTTAGATCCCGTGTACGAAGTGACAGCTCAGACTATCATGGCAACAACAACTAACTTGTTATGAAATGTATGTCTATACTCGAGTATGCCCTACACAAACTCGATAGAATAGAAAGTACTAACTGAGCCCAATTAGAATGTTGGTTCCGTCGGTCAACCCCTTCGTCCGTCTAATTACAAGCCGTGGTAGTTTGTGGACTCGCTATCCATATCGTAACATGCAAAGGGGCTGGGGTGGAAACGCTCGAAAGATGTTATAGAACGGTGCCAATTTCCTTTTGTTGGCAATATTGAATGGGCGAAACAGTTGGGTATAACAGGTGTCGTTATTGGCATTAGTCGCAGTGTCCAACTCTACTGGGCAACAATCGCGATAGGAACTGCTCAAGTCGAGCAACGAGGCGCAGAGCGTTAGAAAATTGGATTATTGGATTATTGGGAATCGAGTTCAAGCGTGCTCGTAGCATCGGATAACAAGAGAAGAGGAGGCGATATATATATGGTGGACGACTGCGGTTCGTACCCCGTAATGACTGACCAGCCTCCAAGTTTAAATCGGTATACACTTTCTGGATTTATAGTTTAACTTTGATCAATATTTGCAATATCTCTCTATCATATTATATCATAATCTATCACTCGACTTGAAGCCGTATTGGCGATCGAACCTCTAGGAGTGTGACGAAGTTGCAACGGCAATATATTATTTACAATGCACTTTGCAAATATTTCAGTACTTGTTTTATCTTCCATATTTACTCTAGCCTGTGCGGCACCTGGGGTTTTCGAGCCGGACTGGCTTTACTTTAATGCCACTGAGGAAGAACGCAAAAATCCTCCTCAGGATCCAAGCGACCCTTCCGTCCGGCGCAACTCCCCGAGCTCGGGTTTCGCGATTCCTGAATTCTCCTCCTTCTATAAAGCGTACGAAATAATGCATATCATGAACGAGTGGAACGAAATACATAGGGGTAACTCGTGGATGGTTGAGCTGTACGGCGCTGAAGGCCCGAAAGAGATACCTCCTATCCTTTGTTTGATTGACGGGTCGCTACCTAACGCTATAGGAGAGCCTCTAGGCGTGGGATGGTGCAGCTGGGACGACCTCCTGAACCCACAGAGTCATCAAAGATGGCATTTAAGGTACGGGGCGTCGACGACATTCACTCCTGATTTTGAGACGAATCCCGGGTGGGCTTGGGAAATCGCGGTAAGTAATATCATAGCCACGATATGTCTCGCTTTTTAATTCATATTTTTATATTTTTGGGGCTGGGGATATGTGCGTGTTAGAAAGGAATTATACTCACTATATGGATACTACTTACATAATAGGGAATGATGTGGAATAATAAAACGGAAAGATGTGTCGAGACCGAGTATAATTTTGCTGGAGACTTCCCGGTTAATAAAACCCGAGCTGGACGGATGGTATCAGCACCCTGCGATATCAATAAGCCTGAGCAAAGGCTACTGCTTCGAAGAATTCGACCCCGCGTTCGCAAATTCAAATCTGAAGGAGGCTTCTCCGAGTACGACCTCTGTACGGGCTGTTATCAGGCAGTCAAGTAAGTCTAGAGTCTAGGAGACGCAAATATACCCTCTTCCTTCCTCGTGCCTACTACCCAGCCTACAAGTGATACTTTAGTAACAACAAAGCAAGTGATCGCTTATTAGTCGTACGTCACTAATCTTATATTTTGATCTGATAGGATCCTTCCATTCTACCAAACACCTAATATGACATTGCCGGCCACTAACTTGACAAGAGCCCCATGCTCAAGTGAGGGAGGGAATTCTCTGGATCGAGAAGGCTTGGTTACGTTATCTGACAAGCCTCATTTGGTTGAATGGGGGTGTGGGGGGGATGATTTTAAGTGGGGGTTTTCGCATTCTATCAGCCTTACCCCTGACCCGGGTACTCATTGGCTGTAGTTGTAGGATAAGGTCCTTGGAAGCTATTTTGTTCTATTTAACTGGTAAAGTCGTATTGAGTGTTAAATTATTTGATATTCTGGTGCGAAGTTTCAATCTATCCTTCATGGCAACGCGGGTATAAAACTTGCCCCATCTGCATCATCAATAAAAATTAGTTGCTGAACTAAATATTGCTATCACCTTTGCGGAGCCTTTGCGCTGTTGCCCGTGAAGTCTCCTGCACCGCTCGTCCCTGCTCCATTCTCTGTATTGGCGGCCGCTAATCCGCCTCCAGTATTAACTGCGGTCTCGGCTTCAACCCACTCGAACTCTTCACCACCCTGTCCACCACCGCCACCTTCCCCTTCACCCCCTTCTAACGTTAAATCCCCAAACCCTTTCTTCGCCATCTCCTCAGCGCTCGGTGGCTCCATAAACGACTCCACCACCCCTACCAACGCCTGATTCACTCTCTTATACGCGTTGAAATACGCCGTCAACATCTTCTGCATACTCTGAAACGACACCACCCAAGAACCCATAAAATACTTGCTATCAATCCCCAAACTCTTCTCATAACTCGCGACTTCAGCCGGAGTCATCCCGACCAACTCCTCCAACGCCCCTTCCAACATTTTCAACGTTTCAACTCGCTTTAAAAAAGCAGAGGTATCGAGAATGTAGCTATCGCTGAGGGCATCCACGTCGCCGTTGAAAAACCACAAGATGATGTAGTCCGGCGCGGCCCATCCGTCGGCTCCCGTTAGCTCTTCGATGAAGTCTAGCATGACGTTCCAGATTCGGATTTTAACGGTTGGAAGATCCCGGGGATCGGTGTTTGGATCTCTACCCACGGGGTTTTCCCATAATCCGATGGTGTAAGGAACTTCTAGCTTCTTCACCTTGTCGACGGTTTCTTCCAATGAGACCAAGCCTAATAACCCCTTTTTGAGTATGGGCTTCTGGAGTCTCCATTCTGCGTTTGAGAGGGTGCTTTTTAATTGCAGTGCTTGTTCCGTGATTGCGTTCTTAGTCTCGCTGATTTGTTTGAAGAGGCGGTTGATGTAGCCGATGGCTGTGGCGCGGGTTGTCTTGAATTTTTCTGCGGTTTTAGGATCGGAATTGGCTTTGCTTGTGTTTTGGGCAGCTATTGGGTCCGTGGGACGGGTTTGGGTCTGTTGGAGGGGGTAGATTTCTTTGGAGACGGTGGAAAGGGTGTAAAGAGATTGGATCAGTGGGGTTAAGACGGTGGCGCTGTCCTGGTTGATCTGGCTATTGAACTGGAGGGCGGTCCAGGGGATGAGGTCAGCATTGCTGGCGGAGTTAATATAGTTAGCTAGGTGGTGATCGAACCGATGGAAAAATTAAAGACAGCGAGAACGATGGGATAGTTTACCTAGTGAGAATCGGAAGACTGTATAACCCCACAGCGAGGTAACGGCCGAGATTTTGGAACCGCATGATGGGAGCCAGTAATCTCACGATATTTACAATCTTCAGATGAACTTTTAACCCTAGTAGGTCTCTCGAACCGGTATTTCTCTATATTGGTATTTAGTGAGACCGGCCACGAGGCTACCCACGAGGGGGGCATGCGCACATGTCACGACATTTGCGAGAGATACAGTGCCGTTTGAAGCATGAGGAGATTGACCGGATGTGGGCTGAACAACGTGTCTATGGAATGGCCCAATATAAGAGCTCAAATTGCCGTTATGGCGAGCATATTTACAGAATTGAGGTGTGGAAAGTTTACTGTTGGATATTTTGTGTTGAAGTTGAGGCGTCTAGCAGACCTAAAAGTCAAGCCACAGAGTCCGTCACCACTACCACCGTCTAAAAACATGTCGGTCAAGGTTTCTTCCGGGGAATAAAGTAAACCCAAAAAGTCATTACTGCTTGTATCGGTATCATTAAGAACAAAAAGAGCATAAGGGGAAAGGAAAAGAATGCCTATACACATCCCGCCACGTGCCGCTGATGCACGTGTCGCCACCGCTCAACCTCCAAACTGCTTACCATTACTCGCTGTCGCATTGCCCTCCGTCTTTAATGATCCCTAACCAATCCCGCCTTATAATATTTACCAAGAATAAGTACTTTTTGTTGTCGTGAACTCAATGCTCGTGACGGGATTCCCTCTAAGAAAGGCGTTCCCTTAATACTCTAAGGAAATAACGAAACGTGGAAACCTTAGGTCGTTGGTTTACTGGCTCTTCACCGCGTCATTCCAGCATTGCACAACCTGTAATTTCGCGTTAACACTTATAATTTTACCAGTAAAATGTAGTACGAAAATGGATATTTACCTCTTGGCTGACTAGGCCCTGACCAGCTAGATACTTTTGTAATCCAAGGACAACCTCGACCTGCTCCTTCGGGCTTAGGTTTCCAATAACACTCTGCAACACTCCGCCCACGGTGACAGCCTGATTCGTTGCAATGAAGCTCTGGTAGTATAAATTACTGAAGAATCCCATGATGAACTGGCAATCCATTCTGTCGGTAATTCCACCATGCCCAGGGATGGTGTCGCCGAAATCCTTGATTTTGAAAGTTCGTTTTAGGCCGGAGGCGAAGAAGCCGCCAAAAGGAGCAATAAGTGAAGCAAAAGTGGCCATGAGAAGAACGTGGAAGAAGATTGGAGCTCCAGTGAATTTTTCACCTAGAATGGGTTGCAGAGGAAGAGGTAGAGTATAAGTGTGTTTAAGGAAGACCGGGTTGGGAGTGCATTCAAGGCCAGTCCAAAGGTTGGCTCCGAGGTCCTGTGAATCTTTTGTTAGATACGATAAAGCATAAGATTGTTACGTCGAAGGAGCTGAGGCTTGGTCATACTCGAACGGGACAGATGAAATAGGAGTGCGACATGAGGATCCGTGTTGAAATAAGACCATAAATGATCGTGCATATCCAGGCACCGACAAAACCCTCAACAGTTTTCTTTGGCGACAGCTTGATGAGAGGGGTTCGGCCGAAAGAAATACCGCAGATATATGCCCAGATATCATTGGTGATAACCATGGAAGCTGGGAGGAAGAACCAAATCAAGCCTTCAAAGATATTGTTGATGGTAAAGTGTGCCTGAACAACGACGAGGTAAAGGGCCATGTGGGTCCAAGCAAACTGTGTAAACTGAAATCGGTAGTGGCCCCGACGGAGGGATCCGACGAAGAAGACGAAGCCTGGTGGGACATTAGGATATGAATGGTGGGGTCATACGTGGGATCACATGCGTACCTATCATGTACAACATAAAACTGATGAATCGATGATGGCTAGCCATGGGCAACAGGAAAGCATCAACGAGGACGATATGCTTGAAATAATATATTATACTTTCACCGTAAAGATAATATATCGTTGTTACCAAAAAATACCAGTTTAGGGCCTTCGTAAAGTGCATATTCTTTTCCTTGGCGGGGACGCTTGCTAATGCAATGACCTCCTTGAAAGTAATGATTTGAACGGCGGTAACGACCGCTACGACGTATAGGTGGCCCATGAAGAGCAGAAGGAAGAAAATCGCAATCATTACTAGCGTCCATATTGTCCGGGTAACAAAGGTCTGCTTCTTCTTCTCATATTCGGATGGTTGAACTGTGGGTGTCTAAGCGAGGGAAGACCTGTCGTTAGAATTTTGAGACCTCAAAACCTTGGGGAAATGAAAAAGAACAAGGGTAGCTTTTTTTCCCTTTGGCAAATGTGGGTTCTCCTCACGTACTTCATCTGTCGCGACAGCAATTTCCTTGTCGCCATCTATCCAATCTTGGTACGCAGGATCGTCCTTGTCCAGTTCTATTAGAGGGGAATTTGGATCCGACGGGTCTGATGGGGTGCTTTCTCTGCGTAAGCTGCCGCTGCCATTTGGGGCAGGTTTTAGGGAGGAGAATTTAACGGATCTCCTGTTCTTCATCACCATGGTTGCCACGGAGTGCGAGTGTCGCACCGAGAGACGCGAGAACTTGAGAAAGGCGTGATAGGAGGAGGATTGAAGGATAGGATGGTAGCAGGAGGTTGATCGAAAGCGAAGGTATCCGGTGCGGCAGTTGGTAGCTGGCTTGGAAGCGGTTGGTTGGGTTTTGGTTTGGCGAAAGATGTTGTTTGTGTGTGTTGAGGTCAACAGGTAAGTACTACTGTAGGTATATCTGCGAAGACGTAATCCCCACGATGAGGGAAGGAAGAACAAGGCGAAAAGAGGGCAGCAGTAAGGTTTCACCAAGCCGAGGGACCTCTACAGCCGGTTGGTGCAGGTTCAAGGCTCCAAGTCTGTTATTGGAGCAGGCGTATGAATTTCGGGTGGTTTGGATAGGTTTTATTCTAGCCTAGTACTCATGTGAGAGGAACAGTCAAAAAAATTTAAGCAGCCACCTTGGTATTATAATTTCGAAGCAGAGGAACATTCTTCAATATCTGTTCACATAGAACAGAGGGAGACGGAGGGGATGGGTAAAATGTGGGTGACGTTTGTGTGCAGGACGGGTTTCAGATGTACCGAAAGGGCACCACCCAGATTTCTTGGGGCTTCTTGATCTTGAACGGATGGGGCTTTGTCTCGTGCTTAGGAAAACATACTACTGGCTAGTTTGGCTTACACAGGGCATGAGCAGGCAAGTTGCTTAGTTGACTGGGACCCGCTAGCTGACCGGCTGGTGGAAGGAAGGGGAGGAGGAGGTAAGGAAGGAAGGAAGGGTAGGAAGGGTGGGAAGGGGTCCATTGACGGAACATGCTGGATGCGACGGCTGATCGGGTATCAATTCATGCCGTTCGGCAGTGAAATTCAAATCTCGATTATTCCACACCTCCCCCTCACCCTTCCCTGCTTTTGTTTAACCCTGTCCTGCTTCTCTGAATGCGAGCCAAAGAGTAAGTTAAGCTTCAAAATGCACATGTCATCGGTACCTGGAAGCATGGTGCAGGCCCAACCGGAAAGCCAGGCACGGGTACAGGCGACCATAGCCTTGCATTACCTTCCTCTGCATCTGGCCACTGTTGCTGCAGCAAAAAGTTAATGTTTCCTCGCATTCCCTATTGTCTTGCTTGTCTTGGGTAGATGCAGCTGGGGAATTCGAAGTCTCAACTATGTCTGCTGTATGGAGTAAGGTATGGGTAAAAATAGTAAAATGCGTACCTGAATCTCTCAGCTTAAAAAAAAATAAAAAATAAAAGATATCATCATGCACTAGCCTCAAGCAAGGTAAACATGCAGTGCATCTAATCTATGTTGGTGCCCGTGCCTTATCGATTGCCTCCTTTATCATCTATCGGCTTCTTATCCATTGCATCCTAGAACCATCAATCACCCCTTTTTGTAGCTAGCATTCTAGTGCATTTAAATTTGTGGTATTGAAGTTGGAGCAATTCTGTCAACGATACGAGTAGTACTGATAATAATATATTGAATAAAAATATTTGCAACAGCAGTCCGAGTGACGAGGCATTAATCTCATAACCAAGTTAACGGTTTCCGGGCTATCTACTTACTTAGGTAACAAGTGGGGCTGGCTTTCTGTCGGTGGCTCTTTGTTTGGTTGGCCAGCTGCTGTTTGATCCAACCAACTTAGCCTGCCTACCTGCCTGCCTGCCTACAAAAAACTGACTGGGCTGGGCGGTCGGCCTTTCTTGGTCTTGTCAATCTCTGGATCATCCCACATTCTCCGTAATTTTTTGACAAACCTCCCACTAACTCTTTTTCTCGACATCATCCCTCCAAACCTCAACCTCTTCAAAACCTATTCTTTTTCCATGACAGCCTTTCGCCTATCGCAGTTCCTAACATCAAGCTTCATAGCCCTGACGAGGATTGGAGCTTCAGCCTTCTTGACTACGGAACACCATTCAATCCGATAGTCATCCAATAAAACATCGACGTTACAATCGGCAAACAGCTAAGTGCATACCCAAGCGCTTAGCTTTCATTTTCACCATTTATTCCATTCAAAAGAATGTCAAAATTGGGGTGTGACATCCGGTACGCGTCCGCCGTTTTGAAACCTATTTGCAAACCATTTCCGAGAAATAGTCGTCCAAAGGCTGACTGATTCCGACTAGCAACATCATACACGATCTTCCGACCTAGTCCTGAACGATCGTGCATCTTACCGCCATACAACGGTTTAATCAGACTGTAAACGTTAATCAAGGAAGGAAGGAGGAAGATTGGAGATGGCTTCTACGACAGAAGCGCGTTCCCGGAAGCGTACGAAATTATATTACTCTAGGAGACTGTCCAGCGGGCTCTCGACGAGGGATATGACTAATATTGGTGTGATAGGCGAATTGAGGAAACTCAATCAACTGATTTGGGATGGGAGAACTGGTGGGATTGCGAAAAAAATCATTATCCTCCCTTGCCTACAAGCTAACATTATATTCTAGATGTATTTCCTGTCAAGCCACCGCTAGATACATCGTTCAAGAAGAATACGACGGTTATAAAACGATTCCGTACATCCCTTACCCCGGAAAATACTTCTTCATTGTTAAAAGAAATCTCGACTGTGTCGCTGGAGAAATACTTGCCGGAAGTCATATCGGCCGTCTCGGAGGGCCTTTTGAAGGTCAAGGTGGTAGGGGACATCAACACGGCTGTCGAGGTGGTCAGTGCTCTGCACCAGCGTTTTGGAAAAGCCTTTACACCCTTCATAGTATGGAATATTGCGAAAGGGCTTGCCACACCTGGGAAGGAGCAGTTAAGAAACCTACCAGCGGAGCAAAGGGAGAAGGAAGAATCGGGGAGACTAGCACGCCAAAGAGTTCTTTTGAGGGTAGCCACTGAACTATGGCTAGTTGGGGTGGTGAGAACTTTGGAGGATGCCGCCAACCCAGAGGAAAGCGCAGCCGCCGCGGGTGGTAGCAAGTCTGCCGACAGTAACAAAAAACAGGCAACCATCACAATTTCAAAATCGGGCGACGATGAACCGCTACCCCTGGAAGCGCTGAAAGACATACTCTCGAGAGATCGCGAAGGAGTGAATTTGCCATTGGTCGTCCTTTTTATCAAAAACTTCGCCTGGGATGTCTTGGGAGTCAAAGCAAGGACCACATCCCGTAAAGGCGGGACTGATGAAGGTGTCGCCCAGTCAACTGATCCAGAGCCACATACCAATGGGAACGGAGCCGCCGAGCCGGAAGACCAGCCCCTTACTGAGCCTTCGGTCCAGATTAGATTCCGTAACATTCTGACTACGTATTTTGCGGGGATTTCTAAATACATCCAAAACGAACATCGCCGACTTCAGCAGCAGGCCAAGCGAAATTCTGAAGCCTATGTCCGATCTGGGGAAGTCTTTGAGGACAGACAGCAGGCCTTTGAGAAAGCTACGAAGGCGCAGGAGAAACTCGTCGCGAATGCGCAAATTGTGGCTGAAGCATTGGGATTGGAAATGCCAGACATGTCCGGCCAGGATGAAGTTAAAGATAGCAATGAGGGAATGATTCGAGAAACAGGGAGCATGTTCAAGAAGGGTGACGACTCCGCAACAAATGGGATGTGGGAAGATGACGACCAACGTCGCTTTTACGAGGAATTAATGGACCTGAGAGCTCGTGTTCCATCCGTTTTACTTGATGAGGGGAGAAAGGCGGCATCGGGTCCATCCGAGAAGACAAAGGAAGAAGACGCTCCAAAGATCGAGATCCCTGATACGGCCGATGAGGAATTGGCTACCAAAACTGGAGAGCTTGACCTGAATACCGATACAGCAGATCGAGATACTTCTATCGCCAATAAAACCATCGGTGCCCAGGTCGACGCTTTACTAATCCGTCTTCCGGAATTAACGAACCGAGATCTTATAGACACATTTGCCTTCGACTTTTGTTTTTTGAATTCAAAAGCATCTCGAAATCGATTGATCAAGGTTCTTGAGGACATCCCCAAGGGCCGATCGGATCTTCTCCCATATTATACTCGACTGATTGCCTCGCTCGCAAAGGCTGGATTGACCGACATACCAAACGCCATGGTAGCTTATCTCGACAAAGAGTTTCGAAATTTGCAAAAAAGAAAGGAGAAGGAGCAGCTTGCAGCCATTCGCACCCAGGTACAGCTCTCAGTCGCGTTTTCTCGGTTCGCAAGCTAATTATTTCGTTAGAATGCCAAATACATCGCGGAGTTGACAAAATTTGGGCTAGTGCCCGAACATGTTATCTTCCACTGTTTAAAAGTGGCGCTTGATGACTTCTCCAGGATGAATATAGATATTATCTGTACTCTGCTCGAAGGATGTGGGAGATACTTACTCCGCACCCCGGGAACGCAACCACGAATGATCGCGTTTGTAAGTGGGGCCTTCGAATCTTAGCTTTTCAGTTACGTGAAACTTACCCATAATGCAGCTTGAGACTCTTCAGCGGAAGAAGGATGCCCATCATCTTGGTGCTCAGGACCGTGTTGCAATTGAGAACGCTTTCTACTATGTCAATCCTCCAGAAAGACCTGCAATCGTAGCTAAAGAGCGGTCGCCAGCTGAATTATATGTACGGAAACTTATTTACCTGGATCTGAACAAAAAGAACTACAATAAGACTATCAAGTCCCTCCGAAAGCTTCACTGGGAAGACCCAGACATTGTTAATATGTTGATCAAGGTCTGCACCAAGATCTGGAAGGTGAAGTATAGCAATGTCTTCATAATCGCTATTCTAGTGTTTGGCCTGTTCCGCTACCACCAGGATTTTGGTATCAGAGTTGTGGATGGTGTCCTTGAGAATATTAGAGTTGGACTAGAGGAGAATGATTATCGAATGAATCAGAGAAGGATTGCCACCATCAAATATCTTGGAGAACTCTACAATTACAAGATGATTGATAGTCCAGTCATCTTTGATACTTTGTACCTCATTCTCACGTTTGGTTACGGTAAGAACCTTCCCTAGCTCTTTCAGAACGCAATCCTGATAATTAGGGTAGATGGTACCCCGCGGCCCGGCTTATACAATCCGCTCGACCCTCCAGACAATCATTTCAGGATCAGACTGATCTGCACGCTCCTAGATACTTGTGGAGAATGTTTTGATAGAGGTTCTTCGAAGAAAAAACTTGACTTCTTCCTAGCATTCTTCCAGTATTACATCCATCTGAAGGAGCGAGTCCCAATGGATATCGAATTCATGATCCAAGATACCTTCCAACTTGTCCGTCCGAATTGGAACCTTCATACGTCCCTCGAGGAAGCCGGAAAAGCTTTTCAGGAGGCCGCAGCTAAGATCTATGGCCCTGCCGAAGCTGCCGACGACGATTCTAGCAGCACAGAGGACGCAGCGGGTAGTGACGTTGAAGATGAAGAGATCAAGCTCTCTGACGACGAATTAGAAGTGGATCCGGAGCCAATTGACGCGAAAGAGACAAACAACGGGGCCCTCGCCAATGATGACGATGATTCTGATAGCGACGACGACTCATCAGAATCGGGAGATATGGATGATGGCGTCCTGTATACGAGGCCTCAAGAAATTAGGGATCCTGAAGCCGACGCCGAGTTTGACCGAGAATTCGCGAAGCTTATGGCAGACAGTCTGGAGAGTAGAAAATTTGAAAGAAAAACGGTTTTTGATGTTCCACTGCCAATAAAAAAGACGATAGTCGCGCCGACCCCAGTTCCGCCAACTACTGGATTTACAATGGCGATGCTGGAAGACGAAGACGAAGAACCCCTTCCACCACAGAAACCGGGAATCATGACCTTTTCTTTGTTGACGAAGAAGGGCAACAAACAACAGGTGAGCAAGGTGTATCCTAGGGCTTCCAGTCCACGAACTAATAAAATCAGACCCGTGAGATAGAGCTCCCCTCAGACTCCACGTTCGCGGTTGCCATGAAAACCAAACAAGAGGCAGAACGTGAAGAACGCCAACGCATTAAAGATCGCGTTCTCCACTATGAACGCATGGAAGAAGATCCGGATCCGATCGGTAAAAACGCCACTTCCTATTACTAATACCTATTTAGAAGACAAGCTGACTATGTTTCAAGAATTGCAACGCCCCAATGTCAATGGCGCAAACCTCAAATATGGTGATAAGAACAAAGGCGTTCGCGGCAAGAAGCTACAGCTAGGTGATTTTAATTGGTACGACAGGAGTTCCAATCAAGATTTGTGCAATGAGAAAGAAAGAACCGGTGCTTTGGGTTCTTCTGCTGGTGGAGTCGGTAGCTCTAAGGCTTTGTCCCAGGTTACCAGACAAAACGTAGAGAAGCAGTCATCTGGGAGCCCCTCAAGGTCCATTCAACAGGAGAAGGGGCTACCAAGTGTGCAATCAACTCAAATTAGTGCACTTCGCAATCAGCAGGGTGTCCCAAAGACACAAGTTTTGAAATCAACCAATATCGAAGATGTAAAGTCTGTTGGTCCGGGCGAAGCTTTACATGCCGCCAACCGGCGTAGGGCTGCACGCACCACAGGCAAAGAAGGCGTGAAAAGGCTAGCTGCACACCAGAATCAGCGACACCCGGCTAGCCGAGATTTCAGACAACAAGCGAATTGCATTAGCAATCGCCGACAAGGAAACCATAATAGAGGCAACAGCGGTGGATTGGTCGAGAAATATCCGCTAACTAGACGTGGTAACTATTCAGGACGTAATAATGCCGGTGGCTCTCGAAACGCCAATAAAAGCAGTGATCACCGGAACAATGAAAACCATCAGCTACATCACGGACGCTTTCCGAGTCAAACAGGCGCCGGACCCGTAAAATCGGAGGCAGTAGCCCCGTCGCCGCCTCCGCCATTAGCGCTAGATGATGGTAGCTGGCCAGAACTCGGGAAGTGAGATTTCCATCGATCAAGTGGAAACTTCGTGATAGATTGCGATCCTTTCGATATAATTATCCACCACCTCCTTGAAATTAGCCCCTCAGCGCTTGCGACGACGAAACAACCTTATGCCGCGTCCTCGCCAAATATCTGAGCTCTAACCGATTAGTAGCTCCAAGCCTTTTCGGCTTAACTAGGGAAATACGTTAAGTCCGCCGGATACTCGGTATGGAGGTTGGAAAGGGTTGCTGAGACTATGCAGATGGCACTATGCCTGCGAATGAGGTTGGGATGGTGGGATTTTCTGCTTTTCTTACCAGAGGATAAAGATGTCCAAATTTACAGAATATGTTCCTTCCATGATAAGATTGCTGTTAGAAGGTTAAGATGACACAGTTTCAGTTGCTGTTTTTTTCTGATTGTTGTTTTTCCCCTCTATTTCACACCCTCCTTTGGCTTCGGGCCATTCCGTTCATACCACTTAGGTACTTAAATACACACAAATGATGACTACCTTGGCTGCAACAAGGCATTATCCCCTCCGTGCATCGTATAACTATACTGTCCATCTCACCAGTAAGAGGGGTTCTACAAGAGCTTCTCATAAAACGATAACCAAGTATATTATAAAATTATGTTGATCCGCGTATATTCGGACCTGCCCGTAGTCTGTTCTGCGCCGAGGCTTCTAGGCAGGGGTTTCAAGCTCAATCGTGGCCAGCATTTCGCAAGCTACCTTCCCAGTCAATAGGACGAAATTATATCGTATGTGTGAATTAATAAGCCTGGCCTAAACGCCGAAATAAGATGTATCACTTTAAAATTTTGTGGGTTCCATTCTCGAATCTCAAGCCTAACCAGCTGGCCAATGCTGTGTGATTGTGACTGCGACATGCGCCAGCCTGTAGCCATGTGTCTGAAATACTAAATGAGTGCTTTGGGGTATACGGTATGTGTATTTATGGACAGCCTGTGCTTGAATAATACCGAGACTTCATTACACCGCGTATCCAAGTGTCATCTATAGTCAATTATCATGAATGGAGTCTTTTTTTTTCACTCCCCTAACAGTCGAATCTCAAGTTAAGATACTTTGAACGCATCTGCCCTACAATCATAGAATAGCGGCTCGATAAGATTAAACCAAGGAATCAATTTCAAGAATAAACAATAATACTCCAATAGTTCAATTAATTAATCCTCGCGCGGTAATGTGAATCCTATACCCGATAACGCAATGTAACGCCTCAATGCCAATAGTACATGACTAATAGAACTAAAAACTTCATACAGGATTGTGACAGTAATAACTAATACTCAGACTCATACTTTTCCCAAGTGAAATCCATTTCCATTCCGTTCTTCCCAAACTTTAATTTAATCTCTCCCTTCAAGAGTTGCGCAAACTGAAACTCCGTCAATGTGAGATGCGGTATGTAGCACCTTCTCCCCTTCTTCTTCGTCTTAGCCTTCTTAGCCTTCGGTGGCGGGGTAGGTGGTGGTGTGGGTAGTTCAAGCGGTGCGGGTGATGTGGCCGGTACAGATGTTGAAGTAGGTGAGCATGAGGTTGGCGGCGTCGGTAGGGTAGGTGGCACAAAGTCGGCAGCCGTCGGATCTAGCCTCTTTGATTTGGGCTTCTGTGCTGAGAGAAATAATTCGTCAAGGGTGATTGGGGTCCAATTTTCGACTTGAGAAAGAGTTGGGATGGAGAATAAACGGTGGAGGGAGATGGGGGTCCAGTCCTGAATTTCTTTGGGAATGGTGATACTCCTTTTCGGTTTATTTGTAGGACTGGGGTTGAGTAACTCTTCGATATTAATCCGGGTAGTGGAGTCAGTGTTAGTGATGAGTGTATTGGGATCGGTTGCCGTCTGAGAAGTCAACTCAGCGGTAGAAATAGTAGATATATCTTCTTGCTCCTTCTGGGTGTTATATGGTAGGTAGATGTTATGGATTTCGCCATCCGTAGACCAAGAAGTCTCAGCTAAGCCACATTCTTCTTGCAAAAGGTCTTGATCTTTTGGACATTCTTGGTCCAAACTTGGTACGTCAGTGGCCGCAAATGCCATCTGGTGACCTCCTTCCACTTTCTCAACTTCTTCAACAGCTTTGTGTATTTGGAAGTTACGAACGTGACGACCTTCACGGAGGTAGGTTCTGGGGTATATTCTGGGAAATAGGGGTCGGGGATCTTGATAGGGGTTAGAAAGGGGCTCAGGGTAAGACTCTTTCGAGTTTTGTTCTGGGGAAGAGGGAAGAGGGGTCACCTGGGGCCATGACTGAAGTCTATCTATTTCTTCTTCCAAGCGCCTGATGGTTTCTTTGAGTTCCTCAGAAGCTTTGAACTCTTCTGATCCTTCTATTTCTTCTTCCGCCATTTCGTCTTCCGCCATTTCGTTTTTTACTGCTTCGTCTTCTACTGCTTCGTCTTCTACTGCTTCGTCTTCTGCTATTTCGTCTTCAGGTTCATCGGTTTCTTCAGGGATGCAGGTCATGATAGGAGCATACCCACACCACAATTCTCTGGTAGGGACGGGGTCTCTGTCTAGGGCCTTCCGGGTTGGCTTAGAGTTGATGCCGACTGGCTTTTCTGTCTCATTGCTACTATTTGCTATAGGCTTGGTATCTTTCTCTTGAGTCTTAGATTTCTTGTCGGAATGGCTATCCCCGAGGCTGCAGTTTGGGGTTTCGAGGGCTTTTTCGCCTTCATCAAAAGACTTGGCCTCGGTATTGTCATTCTCCTCAGCTTTGATGTACTCCGGTTTCGTCAATGCGTGATACTCTTCGAGAGCGTCTCCATTATTTGAGAGGGAAACTGCTAGATCGCCGAGGGTAGGTTCATCTGAAGGGGTAGGAGATGGAGATGGAGGGATGGAGGTAGGGGCTTGAACTGGTAGGTTCTCTGAAGATGCAGGCGCAGGTATGTTGGTAAGAGGTTTCGGCTTACTCTCGACCTTATTCTTATTCTTATTTTTCTTGTTAATCCACTTCTTCTTCGGCTTCTTAGGCTTCGGCTTCTTATTCTCAGTATTGCTAGTAGGTTTAGTCTTTCTGCCCTCAGATAGGAACTCTTTGATATGTTGGACTTTTGGCTTTGAAACGATATTGACAGGCTTTCGTCCCTTGGAGACGGAAGTGACGCTAGTTGGTTCCATTTTGATTCGATTGATTCGAAAGCGGTAATGATAATATAAAGATAAAAGGTAAGTGATAATGTGGACGGATAGGCAATTTACTGAGAGCAGCAAAAATATAATAGCAATGTGAGCAGGATGGGAAGTAGCAATACGGGTAACTATGGCTACGAGGGATGAAGAGAATAAAATAACAGGGTCGGCGATGGCTCCTTGGATACATATACATCACGGTTGAGAGTTCAGCGATCACCACTAAGCAAAAATTTGAAAGTTCGTAGTGATAGCTCTTCAGATCGTCGAGTATAGATCGTAGCTGACATGTTAACTGATATGACGTTTCATCCGAGTGTACGAAGCAACGTTGATCGAAGAATATCAGGTACTGATATACTGTCCCTCATCTTGTTGCCTTGAACTTCTCTTCTCGACGAACCGATGTATCCAAATTAGTGGAGTAGCATTCTGAAAATATGTCACAATATATATAATTGTTTTGTCTAAAATATATCGATATATCTAGGTATTTTAGAGTTGGCTCGATGAATATCAAGTCGAATAGTGTTGGATGTAGTTCGAGGAGTGTTACACGTTGTATTTTTGCTGGCCCGATTTGGCTA
Source organism: Dactylella cylindrospora (assembly GCA_012184295.1). NCBI lineage: Eukaryota > Fungi > Ascomycota > Orbiliomycetes > Orbiliales > Orbiliaceae > Dactylella > Dactylella cylindrospora. The sequence continues at coordinate 623,312 of LDUD01000061.1, forward strand.
GTCTAGCTGCTGGCCCCGGTCGCCAGAGTCGAATCCATGTTCTAACCCGACTAGCCAGTCTAGTGAATGCAACACCCCAGTCGCTAGCTCATGGCTAACTAGTCTGGTGGACGCAACCCTCCGCCAACAAATCAAACTCACGTCGTGCCTATTTTAGAAGAGCCCCTCTACTCAAAATTGACATCACTGATCACCAGGCTGGGAAAAAATCTTTACAAGGAATGAAGCAGACCGTAATGGCAGCTCTACCCGAACTTTCGTTTCTGTAGGAGCTGACCTTTAGCTTTTGTGTTACGAGCGATGCAGACAGAGAACACCAAACATAGGAGGTGCTTAGCTTAGCCCAAACTATTATCTACTCGAGCATTAAATTATAAACCTCATATATCTGATATATCTGGCACAACGGTCTAACGCGGTTTCTTGCATGAAGGTATGTAGCTCCAAATTTTATCGTACAGAGGCACAAATAAGGAGTCCTTCTGCAGTAAACTAGGGCTGCATTGGTTCGGGCCGGAGATTAATCCAGATTAGTTTTGTGGATGCTACCCTCAGAATTAAGCCATAGAAGTGGGCTTAGTCCCGGTGGCGGAAAAACAGTCGAGAAACAAAGCGTTGAAACTTGCTAGGTATATGCGTATACCCCTGGAAGGGCGGGTGTAACGGTAAAAATTTTCGAGCCAACAATAAACTGAGCGAAAAGCGAAAGCGAAAAAGAAATAAGAAACAAAGGAAAGTACTTAGTAACATTGGTATACTAGGGACAATCACTCCTTCCCTTCTGCATCCACACCCCTTTCGGAGTTTTCAATCTTGTGGAACACCATAGCGCGAACTTCTATGCTGACCCGAGGCTTCGAATTTGGGGGTTTCTCAGGGTCAATAAAGGCGCAATGGAAAAGAGCTACATAATATGTATGAGTAATGGATTTTTGATCATATTATAAAGAGAGTATGTGCTAAACGGGTCCACTTACCACTTGTTTCCCCTTCTGAGGGATGGGAATCAAAACTCTTGAATAACCACACTTCATCCCTAGTTTGTTGGCTCAAATAGAACCATCTCGGTTTTGCTTCTGCTCGATGTTTCATATAATATACCTCCCCTATGTAGTCACTCTTGACTACGTCGCCAGGTACTTCATCCAGCTCGTTGGTACTCTCTGGGTGGCAAAAGGCCAGGGGGCAATCTTCGATAATTTCATTCACAGGCCGCCAGAGACTAATGCAAAGGCAAGTTATTGAACGAGCTTTAATGGATACTGTATAGAGCACTCAACAAGTGGATCAGCTTATACTTTATGATCTGATATCGCATAGTTTGCTTCAATTCCTCTGCTCTCAAAGGAAGATGTTTCGCTAAACGTGCGTATGCCGAGGTTGGGGTGTTATCTGGTTGTATGAATATATATTGTTAGCCTGGCTGTCTGAAATTGTAATAATTAACTAATACTAGGCATTAAATTTAGATTTAGGTGTATATGGCAGAGGTCTAATCTTGGGTCGATGCTACAGGGGATGCTTCAAATACCTTTGTGTGACATACGGGCTACACGATCAACTATGCTACGTGGGTCTTCTGGTGCTCTTTCTTTCTTCCTGATCTGTGTCAGTATTAGCATTGGAACTGTATCCTTTCTTTAAGATCTGATAGCATTAGAGAGGGGGATTCTTGTAAGTTGTCTCGTGCCTGCACAATTGAGACTTACGAGCCAATTAAAGATATGAACAAAGTCCGCATTTGTCTCACGTTTCACGAGCTCCTCACATTCCTTCACGTAGAAGGATTCTATAGCCTCGACGTCCAACAGGTCGGGTACCTGTGTGCGATGCCGGACAATTCGGCACCCATCCTTTTCGAACGTAAGCTGTAGTTCTCTGCCACGTACATCTTCAATTTCCATCTCATGTCGATCAGAAGATATATTGGAATTCCGAGCGCCTGGGAAAAGCTTCTCGAAGTCTATACCGGCTGAAAATGGTTTTTCCCGGTCGTACAAAGGTATATTTTTGAGATACCCAATCTCCGCTCTGACGGTATGGGGAAGATCAACGGCAGCGGGTGCCATCCTGGAGATCCCAAATGTGTTGAGCTCCACTAAAAAGGTAATATCCGGGGCAGGGTCTAGAATGGAATGAACAAGGCCTTGCAAGGGTGAAATTAGATTCCCAATTCTTTGCTTCCGGAACGACGGGCAATGAGTGGTTGGGAGCCGAGGTAGATTTATATGCTAATCGCTCTTCCAGATCCTGAGAATATTCAAAGAGAAAGACCCTCAAGGAAATGAATAAATGTACTTTACAAAAATTGTTGATTATTTATTTCTCCACCTGCAGACCCGGGGAAGATACGGGACAGATATAGGCGGGATTTCGTCTATGTGGGAGGTAGTCCGAAACCAACCATATCCTACAAGGACTGCTGCTCTGCTTGCATATGTTACCCATTCCCCCCAACCACCTTTTCGCACATTCGACTGCACGCCACTGAAAGATAGCACTACCATCCTTGCGAACTTGCAGCATGCAGTCTGTTTTCTTGGCCTGCACATCGTATGAAATGTAGCTCCCAGGCAGCTGGGGTAGATCATGCAGCTATGGTGGTCTCATAAAGCTTTAAGGATACGAATCTGGTTTGGTCGCGTCACACAACTTAGGTTAGTATTTCTCACAGCAGAGAGGACACGTCCAAAAAATAATATTTACAACAACCTATATCAATCCATTAGGGGGTTGTAAACGCTTTGCTAACCAAGCTCTTGAGAAGCTATACTCTTACATACGAAATCCCAACGCTGGTATACTTATGAGCTGGCTCGGAAGATTACAATTTCTAGTTCGCATAGCCCAAACCGACTAGGCTTCCGCTCAGACACGGCATTCTCGAATAACCGCCCTCACGTAGGCCCTTCCTCCATTCTCGCATCTTCTTCAGACAAAATTCTGGTCTCCAGCTTTCCCGCAACTTCTTATAGTTGGTCGCAAGTTTGAAGTCGCACTCAAGTAGCCGCGCCAAGTGTAAAACCTTTACGTATTTAGAAAATGTAAAAAAATTTTCTAATCGAAATTTGCAACCCATTTGCTAATTTATCAGACAGATAATATTTACGAAAGCTTCGAGAGATGCAGCGTAGGAATCGAAATCGTTATGCGGACGACCTTGAGTCCCGAACTCCCCTTATAGATGCGATTTGTAAGGTCACCGGTACGGCAGGACTTAGTTGCGGTGTATTGTATGATGGAGAGGAAGTTTTTAAGCATCATTATGGCTTTCGCGATGTCGGGGAACAAATACGATGCAACGACGATACTATTTACGCTGTGGGATCTTTAACTAAGGCATTTACAGCCTGCGGATGTGCCATCGCTGTTGAGGAAGAGAAGCTGTCCTGGGATAATAGAATCGAACAGCGGCTTCCCGGGTTCAAGTTTTCTGACGATTACATCAGTAAAAACTTAACTCTCGAAGACATTCTCTGCCAGAGATCTGGCCTAGCAAATCCTGCAAGCCTATGGTTGGGTAAAAACAACGAAATTCTGCTTCCCAATAATCAGCTTATTCGTACATGCAACAATCTGCCCACCATGGACGACTTCCGAACAGGTTTCCGGTACAACAACTTCCTGTACTCCCTCGCAGGACAAATCCTGGGGCATGCATACGGTGACGACACACCGCAAGGTTATATGCATTTCGTGAAAGATAGGATTTTCGAGCCCCTAAAGCTCACTAGGACCAGCTTCGACATCAACCCTTCAGAAAAAAATGTTGCAAAGGGCTATGTGACCCTAGATAATGGTGAATTGCACGAACTTCCCTATCCTGGGCTCAACAGCAAAGACGGTGGCGTTCTTGCACCGTGTGGAGGAGTACGAAGCAGTCTTAATGACATGTTAGATTGGACAAACGCTCTGATGAAATCAGCTTTGGATGGTGGGCCATTAATATCACATGGGAAAACCGCCAAGAAAACGCCCAATGCTCATGGTCAATTCAGGGGCTCCTCAATCTATACAAAACTACGCAGCTGTGTATTCTTTTGCCTCGGGGACGGACCTTCTGAAGATGTTATCCAACTAAATGACTCAAGGATCCTGGTTTGTGAGAAATCTCTCGATTACGATACTACCGTTCTAGAGAAGAGCTACTTGCTTCTTGCTCCCCACAACGCAGGGCTAGCGTCTTTGGCATTAGATCCGCCGTCATTATTAGAGACTTCATACGCCCTTGGCTGGTGCCGCCAAAGCACACCCGCTAAATTTAGCCTTTTTAGTAAAAACCGAGAGTTAGTTCCAGACGAAATACCGCTGATTGCGGCAGGAAAATCCTCGACGCTAACAATCTCGCATGTTGGAAATCTTCCTGGATTCGCCTCTATCATAATTATGATCCCAGAACTGCGTTGTGCTATAGTGGTTCTCACTAATACGGACACGCTGGGCGACGTAGCGGATTGGATCTCTCAGGTATTGCTAGAGGCACTTCTCGACCCCGACAGCCTCACAGATTTTGAAGATTTGGCTCGAAAAGCCGCGACAAAAGACAAAGAGTTTTTCAAAGAGCAAATCGAGGCACCCTATTGTGAGGCGCGAAAAATAGGGGCTCCAAGCACATCTCCAGAGGATTTTGTAGGAACCTACTATGGCTTAGGTGGGAGTTTCAAATTAGTTGTCCAGCTTAAGCCGAGTTCGCAACTTGAGCCGGATTCGGATTCGCAATTGGTCCTTAAAGTTGCTGGGAAGGACAGTCAATCCTACGACTTGTCTTATTATGATTTGGATAGTTGGGGTTTTCTCCCAACTGGCATGTACCTTAAAACACACGCTGTCCCTTATCAATATTGGGAGTCTTTCATTCTGAGATTTCGACGCAGGGACTCCGACGGAACGGTTTGTGGAGTCTCATGGATACTCGAGGAAGGGATGGAAAGTACTTTCTTTGAGCGGGACGGAACTTGAATTAGTATACCTTTGCCAAGGACCTTATTGTACCTTATATCAATTCCAATTTTTTCTTATTTCAATTTTTGGCACGCATAATGCCTGAAATAATCTCTCACCGGCCCACTTATACAAGGTGTTTTATTGGGAAACTGTTAAGTTATATAAATTTTAAGCCGTGATGAACAACGAGAGAACAATATTTGCGAAATGGTAAACTGTTACAATATACAAGGCTTCTATCAGACGGGGTCTTTGCCATGTTACTAGTGTCTATATTGACCCCTTCATACGCCAGTGTGCCCGGCCGATCGAAGTAACCGAATCCGTCCTAAATTTGCTGAAGGTTACAAATGACAGAACTCGAATGCCGACATGCATGAAGAATCGGTGCAGAAATTTTATGATTGGCTGATTTCGAATGGGTGTGATTCTGTTTGTGCTTCTGCTGAACCCACACCTTATGAGCTCTGCTTTGTGTCAGAGCTTTGCAGGCCCAGAAAAACATCTGTGCTATCCTCTCGAGGATACTCAACCTTCAAACTACATATTTACGCTTCACGAAGCTATCATTCTTAAATGCAATTAACAATATATATGATACGTGCGTCGACCCCATTGGTTGTCACAAATAGTCCAGACTGTCAGAATGATCCCAACAGGTTCAATTTCGAGGCGAGTATCTATACACCCACGTCGTGTCTCTGGTATGCATATTTGTCATTGATCGTGCTGTTACCCCGCACAAGGATTAATATACTACCACTGATAATTCAATCGTAAGCAAAACTCTTTATTTGTATAGTGGGGTCATCGGATTGAGGGTGGGGAGCGCTCTGCCCCCGGATTCGCATCAACTGAATACAAAAAACCTTGATAATCAGCTTGCTCTCCTCAATATCATCCACTTCTCCCGTTCCCAGTTCTAACATCAACACTATCCACCTTTTGCCCCTATCGAAAACTCGACGTCAGAATCATGCCTACCCAAGAAGCTGTTCCTATAATTGAAGAACAAGAGCAGACTAAACTTAGTCAGCCTTGGAGAGAATGGTTGGAAGAATTAAAGAAAGGCAAAAACCCCTCAGAACTTGAGCAAAGCGACGGTGATCCAGACCCACCGCGCCCTGGAAGCCCGGACGGAGGGGGAGGACCAACGCCAACTCCAGTAGGATAACTTTCATCCTAGCAGCGTAGGTCCCAAAAACATCGTGAATTTTGTGATTTAAGTTTCCCCTGAAACTGACGATTCTATAGACTTTGCAGAATTGCCCTCATAGCCCTGCGGGGCCAGCACAATGGAATTTCGAATTTCAATATAACTTTGCTTTGTGCCTTTTGAGACTACAGATAATCCCCTCTACTTTTTGATAAGAGAGCCTATATTGGACGTACTCGGTACTGTTGTATTTTAGCAATCGGGTTTCCTATCATTCATGTACGCATTGGGAGAATAGTGCACTCGACGATATATCATCATGTATCTAATTTTCTTGTCAGATACCGGTATACTTGGGGATTTAGCTATCTAAAGAAATATGTGAAAAGTGAGCCTTTTATTGCTTAGCAGTATGCCTGCCATGATTCCGAAGCTAAGGTAGTGATCGCATGAATTTTTGGAATCTTTGGCCTTTATTGCGTACGCATTGCTAGTGCAAGCTAGAGTTCGATACCTAGGTAGGATTACAGAATTACCCATATATATAAATCGTGGTCAGATGATATGTACTGGCCGAATATAGAATGGAGTCTGAAAGGCACCAGAACCAGCCCGAATCACCTTTTTTTCCATGTGGTGTATTTTAACTGCCATGAAAATTTATTGTACTACGTCCTACGAGAATTTTTTTTAACAGTGTCTGGATTCAAGACTAGCGATAACCCATGCTAGCCATGCGTCAAATTTTCCTTTGGTACTTTATATTATTGGTTGGGCCTGTTGGAGGTAGCTCAATCGAAACCAATAGAATGAGCAGCTTGAGTCGTACCAATAACACCAAATTTAAAGATCAATTCTCAACCCAACACCATTTTCGGATATTATAATGATAAACCATTTTGCCGCGCATGAAGAAAGTAAAACTCTCTTTCCTAACGTTATCACATCTTCCAAAGAGACATAAAACACGAAATATGGACTCGATTTCAGGCGACTTATTTGGAGCGGCGAACCGAAGAGGAGGACTAGTTTATGGTACAGCCTTTCGTTTTGATGACACCAGTGCGCTGGTTTACAAGGCGTTGTCTTCGGGTTATCGCAGCTTTGATTTGGCCAACTGGCCTAAAAATTATAATGAAAAAGGTGCTGGACTCGGATTCAGGGCGTGGTGTGGAGAAGATGATGAACAGCGCGAGAACAGGAGACAGCAGATTTGGGTCTGCGCTCTCAGCCCGTTATCGTTCAGCAAATTACTAAATGATCATGTACTGATACAAAGGTTTGACAGATTCAAACGAAATTCACACCGGCTAAGTTCCACGACTACGATGGTGAGAAACCCTTCGACATGTCGAAATCCATCCCCGAGCAGATAATAGAATCCGCCACGTCATCTATCGTCCATTTGAATATTAAGCCGATAGGACATGTACCACGACCGACGGCTCCAGCTGAGGACGACAGGTTCATCAAGTACCTGGACGCCGTTCTGCTTCATTGCCCTCTTGAAACACCCCACTTGACGCTTCTGGCATGCAAAGTTCTCGAGCAACTTGTACCCCATGTCTCACACCATTGGGGTATTTCTAATGTCAGTCTCAGCCTGCTCAAGTGGATTTTCGAGCACGAAAAAATTACGATCAAGCCTAAGATTGTACAAAATCGATTCTCAGCCGCAAACAATTACGATAGAGATGTAAGGAAATATTGTCGCGAGAACGGCATTATATATCAGGCATTTGGTGTACTCAAAAATCAAGAACTTTTGGACAGCGACAAGATCCGCAAGATCCAGTCAGAGACTTCGTTCAGCCCCTCTTCGTTGTTATTGGGTTTACTTGCACTGCGCGGGGTATCAGTTCTCGATGCCACAACCAGCGAACAACATATGAGAGATAATTTAGGCTGCTCAGCTTGGATTCTAGGAAATGTGGAAAGTTCCGCTTTGTTGCAGAATCTAGCAGAAAGTCTCTTCGAATAAATTAACGTGCTATATGTTTTCCCATTGACTTGTCCTCATGATCCTGCAGAACAATAAAACCCTGCACCAAAACCTGGCATGCATGATGCAAATGCAGGGCGAGCGTTATGATTTGTTGACTGAGCTGGAAATATGTTCAGCAGTGGAGAGTGTCGCAAACAAGATCAAAAAAAAGGAAAGAAAAAAAAGGGCGTCAATCTTATCAATTTTTTTACCGCGGATCTTAAAAAATTAGCTATGTGCTTGGATATGTAGAACCCGGGCTCAGCCGCGATAGTGACCGATTCTTTGCATTGATTAAAACTAGCCGTTATATAGAGCATTTGTCTTTCCAACTGTACAGGAATATCTAGAAATGACCGGCATTAGAGCCTCAAAAAAGCCAAACCGCCTTTTCATATTTTTTTTTGTTAGCCCGCAATATTTTGGAAGCACAGCCCACTTAGAATTGGAAAATATCCGCTAAACTACAGTACTAAGCCGCAATTTTATGCTTCTGCGGGTAGAAACCACGCTGACGAGATACCAACTTCCAACTCAATTCAATCATTAAAAGCGAGAGCATTGTTCAAGCTCGATTATGGCTAGGTTGCAGGAGTACAGTCCTATGTAAGTGAACTCCCAAAGAAATTGCCCCACAACAGCGGTGTTATGCTGCACATCCGCTTCAGGTCAATTCATGGGCACAGCCTGTCGAGTCAAAAATTGTAACACCAAAAAATTGTTTGGTAGCGAGACTAGTAAAACTGATACACCTTGTGCATAATATTTAGGAAACAGCAAGAGACCCCTCATAAAAAGATTCTCCAATGGAAGCAAATAAACAATAATGTCACCAAAATTCTTTTTCGGAAAGGCCTTGCAACCGAGATTCGGGACAACCGAGTCGAATCGGTCAAGGCACTCCAGGACTCGTTGGCATCCCGGTTTAACTTGAATAGCGAAAAAGCCGTTCTCGATGAAAGAGTTGATCAGCTCGGCCGCGCCGCGGGAAATATACTTTCATTCGCTGGCGCTGTTGATAGCATTGTACAGGCTGATCCTACGCACGCCGCGGTAATATGGGGCTCGTTAAAATTAATACTTATGGTAAAAGGATTTCACCTTTGCACCGCTTCAAACATGTTTGCGTCTCAAGTAACTCTGACGAAATCGACATCCCCTAGGTCTTAGCAAAGTACAAGGATCTATTGGACAGTATCGCCAATATGATTGAAGAGATGGACAAGATGCTCCCACGGATAGATGACTATACAATGCTCTTCAAAAACCACGTTAGAGTCCAGGAAGCTGCCGCACGATTGTTGTACGAGTATTTTTCCTTTTACGCTCGTTCAGCAGAGCTTCTAAGTAAAAGACGAGCCAGTATAACCACACTTCCCAATATATACTAATTTCACAATACATCGCAACCGCTAACCTTGGTATTCCTATTCTAGAATTGATTCTTCGCATTCTGTGGAGGTCAGAAGAGAAAATTTACCAGGACAGCATTAAAACCATCGCAAATCTCAAAAGTCATCTTGAGGAAGAAGCCAAACTGGCTTCTATGAAACAAACCGTGGCTCATCAATTTCGGAGCGACGATTTTATAGATAAGACTTACTTACACCAGGAAAGAATTGAGCAAGTCCTGCTGTCTACATCGCCGCTAGCGCACGTTCCAGCAACTCCGGACCTACCATTTCACCTTATACCTTACGGGAGAAACCCTTTCTTCTTTGGTCGCGAGAGTTTGATCAAGGGGGTAGAGTCCCACCTGGGCTTCAGTGTAGATGCCCGCCGCAACTCCTACGGGCCTAACAGGAAACGCAACCCAATATTGTCTTGTGCCCTGTGTGGACTAGGAGGGATAGGGAAGACGCAGACGGCTCTAGAATTAGCGTATCGAATGCAATCTGATTGCGATATAATTCTTTGGATATCCGCCTCCGACGACTCACATACAATAAGCGAAGCATTTAGTAGGACCTGTAAGCGGTTGGGACTTGATCGTAACAACACTTTAGACCCTGGGATTGAACGACAATGTGTAATAGACTGGCTCGAGGAGACAGGTGCGTAATAATTACAACTAGTGCTCATCTCTTAGTCAATGCCCTGCCTTACATGTCAAAGGCAGAGCTAGACTATAGAGAATGCGTCCCACAAAGGCTTCCCTAGTATCTAATACGAAATTTCGATATGCTGATATCTCGATATCATAACTTGCACTCTACAGATAAGAAATGGCTCATCATCTTCGACAATGCTTACGAGTATTCAACTTTAAAACAGTATTGGCCGCCGGCTACGAGAGGGAGAGGCAGAGTGCTAATAACAAGTCGCAACTCCGAATGGCATCTTGTTACCAATTTCACAATTAGTGTTCCTCCAATGGGTGCGGAAGAGGGTACTAGTTTCCTGAAGCACTGGCTGGAAAGTAAGAGGAAGAGTGATTTGACTTCGTCCCTCAGAGGAGACGATGAGCGAACAATGGAAGCACTCATTCAAGAACTCGGAGGACTCCCTCTTTACATCACCCACGTCGCTGGATATATCCTGCAAACAAACTGTTCTTTGGTCAAGTTTTTGGGGATCTACAAGAAAAATTTTGGGGATATAACATCTAGTTCACCACCCATGTCTGTAGATTTTCAGTATAACTTGACGTGGGAGAACGTTTGGGATCTTTCATTTCAATCTCTAAGTCCAGAGGCGTTGCACTTGGTCAATATGTTCGCTTTTCTAGCGCCTGATAGTATTCCTGAGGCATTATTCTCTGACTTTAAATTATCGTCTCGCCCCGGGGAGTTAATATTTGGTGGTGGAAATGAAGTAGCGTAAGCAAGGGTCCATCTGTTGTGTCCTCGAGGCTGGTGCAACACAGAAAATGTCTGACTTCCTCCTAGGTTTTACAATGCTATCCAGGATCTTTCTCGACACTCTCTTGTCAACCAGGGTTCTCTAGAAGACACCCCGATAGCTTCAATAACAGCTTCCACTAATATTTACGCTATCCACCGGGAAGTCAAACGAAGTTTGTTAAGCAAAATGGGAAAAGAACCCGGTCTGAGATCCAACTGCTTCCAGAATGTCCTCTTGTTATTAGCAGAAGCATTCCCAAAGCAGAGCGACCAAGGGGAGTCAATGACGGATCTTTGGCCGCAATGTGACCAGTATGCTAGCAGTCTGTTGGCACTCTCCACGGCCTATAATGAAGCTAACCCACCTTTCGCTCCTTCTGAAACAGACGAGCATTTTGCTCGCTTGTTATATGATGGGTCGTGGTACCTCTGGGAGAAGCGGTTCTTCCAACAAGCTAAAGAGGTAGCTGAACTTGCCGAGAAAGTCATTCTGAAAGTCAACGAGAAGTCTCTGCTCTATTCAGATATTTTAACAGTTATAGCCGTGGTAAACTTGGAGAGCTCAAGATACCATCAAGGCCTAGCTCATTTTCGACACGCCCTTGCAGTTGTGGAAGCCTATCTTCAGACAGTTGAAACCCCTGGCAGAAAGGAGATGGTCCACCTGGCTAATGCAAGCAACAATGTTGCTACCGGATTGCTTACGATGGGTCCGAGTGCGCTAGGCGAAACTGAAAAGATGCTAGATAAAGCAGGCAGGCTAAAAAGTAAGTGGACTTCCGAGGAAAACGAACCGTCCCTCTTCACGGAGCATTACTGCAATATGGGTCGTCTCAAGTGTCTACAAGGACATATGGAAGAAGCCATAACTCTTTCAAGAAAGGCTGTAGACTTGAACCGTCAAGTCTACAAAAACACCAATATGAGCCGCACTACGTCATTCATGGATAACCTTGCCTATGTGTTGAAAGCGGCAGGGCGGCATGAAGAGGCTTCCCAAACCCATCATCAGAATTTCGAGTGGCGAATTCAGTACTTGGGGGAGCAAATTCAAGATACAGCCCTTTCGTATCATTTCCTAGCCGTTGAGTATCTTGGAAAGGGCGATCTTATAACAGCGCGGTAAATCCAGATTCACCTCTGACTTTTATTTTTTTGTTGCTAGCCGCTAACGAGATTTGGCAGATTATACCTAAAAACTGCTATAAGTATCCTTGAAAAGGGCTACATGACGGAAGATCGTCTTGCGCGGTCGGCGTATCTATTATCAGAAGTCCTGTCGGAAATCTCTCTAGTGTCAGAGAGTAAAGCCGAGCGCCTCGAAGCTGCGGAGGAGGGAAAAGAGT
>LDUD01000061.1:638674-698023 GCA_012184295.1 Dactylella cylindrospora
TTTCGCTAGAGGGCCAAGAAGAGATGGGGATGTGTGGGATATGATGGTCAGAAGTGGTATTGTGGAGTTGGTTGGTGGTGATGCCGGATTCTTCGAACATGTGGCTGATGCAATTAGAGATATGGAGGGTATAGAGAGGAGGGAGGCGGAAGGAAGTCAGGGTAGAAGGCCAGTTAGTGTATGATATTGTCGCTGGTCCATGATTAGGCTAGACAGGGTTGTTACGATTACGTGGGTTTGGATACAGTTTCCCTTGTTACCATTATATTGTCGGATTTTTCGATTTGCGGGGTATTGATGTTAGCCTTGGAGCATTTACATTTGTTTTATAACGCTATGGTTTAGAGACCAGTCTTTTGTACTTATAGTGGCGTTTAGATGACGGATTAATAGGATAGAATGCATATATGAGATATTACTTTGAAAAGGCGTGTTCCCATGGATGTAGAGTGAACAAAGTTGAAGTTAAACTCTTAAGCAATAAAAATTCTAGAAGTTGATGAGAAGTATTTGTGTAACCATGGATATATGGATGGTTACACACATTGTCTAACGGAAATACCCTCAATGCCCCAACAACTTAGCTTAGTTATATAAAGCTCGCATTCCTCCGAACCGCCATATTCTTTTAGTGTCATCTATTGCAACTTTTTATCATATCCCTCTACTAGAATGGCTACGACTGATGGGTAAATAGATTGGGAACGAATAATTTTATTGAATTCATGAGATATCCGATCCTAAAAGCTAATATCGGAGACACCTCATGTCATTCGCCAGTCTAACTACACTACTCACCCTATCGTCAATCCTCGCGAAACCGCTCTCAACAGCGACATATCCCAGAATGTGGGAATGTAATAGATGTTTAGGTTAGAAGCAAACCCAGAGTAATACGCGAAGGTCGTCGACATCACACGAGGCAATGCACCAACAGAGTTCTCTGTATACGTATATACCTACGATTATATTCAACAACATACTAATATTACGGCTCAGGTCAATTATTCAGAGTTGACCCAACGCCATTGCATGAATAACTATCACCCACATTATTTCTTTAAATCCATCGTATTCAATTTCGGTCCCGAAATCAAGCGCTCAGACTACTCGAACAAGCCTAAAATGCCGAAAAGGCACTAGTACCACCAAAAACAAATGCTCAGACTTGCCCATCTGAGCCCAGATACTAGGTCATGGTTTCATACAAGTTGGAGTCTTCACGAGCAACCTAGCGTACCATTAGGTAACAAACGAATAGTGCTAAGCATCAGAAAAAACAGAACCACGCGAAGACGTGCTCCTTTTGTCAGTCTAGGCCATGCAAGAACCCCATGCATATTGATACAATCTACAGTAGAAACCAAGACGAGATGGTTACCACTTGTGAAGCAACTACCTCAAAGACCGGTGCTCTGTAGTTCATGGGGCTAACTCTAATACGCCCCTAGCTTAGTAACATTAACTCTTTGCCAGATGAGCTTCACAGACCCTAGCAGTTTACAGGTCCAAGAAGATAAGAATTTCGAATCTATTCTTAGAAAGAACAACCCGCTATGAAACTCCAGTAGGAAACCCTCGTAGATATTACAGGTAGGTACCAAAGACTTGCTGAATCACACGAGCTTCCTCTTTCCCCCTAGCTCTTCTTCCTCTCCATGATAAGACTGTAAAAGAGTAGAATTACAGATTGTTCACAAAATAAAACGCTAGACATTAGGCTACATTAAAAGTAAATGGCAGGTGAAAGCACAAACTGACTGCAGGGGCTCACCAGTTGAAAGTAAAAATCGTTGAAAGCTGGCATCAGTCCACAACACCAAAAGGGTATATACGGTGATCATCGCCCCAAGCTCCAGCTCGGGTATATAAAATTCGTACAGCAACCAAACCCGAACCGAAAAAGCAAAAATATATAAAAGGAAAATTTTTATCTTTTAGCTGGAAAAAAAATTCGTTACTAACCTCCCTCAAGCGGATTTCCTATCCCCATCAATCTGTTGTTGGTTTCCACCATCCATCTCGGATATCGGCTCCGGAGTCGGCTTCACCTGTTCGCTGTGCGCGAAGCCGGCAAACATTTCATGAACTTCCCCGTTCGGATTCGACCCTGGCAACTCTTTCACGGGATATTCGTTGCCCCAACCTCCTGTTCCTGGTGGTATTGGAGGTAGTTCTCGCCGCCTCCGTTTATACAGCAGGAATGCTATGGCACCAATGACCCCTAGCACTGCGATTACGCCAATTGCAATACCTGCCTTCGCCCCTGCAGAGAGAGAAGACGATGAAGGTGTCGCTGTCGCAGAGACATCCGTCGATGATGTTTCGTTTGGTGAACTTTCATCTGTAACTGTTGAAGCAGGTGGCGACGTAGAGCTGGTGGATGATTTCGTGGAGGTGGAGAGAGGAACTATGCGTGTTGATATTGTTGTAGGCGGATCCGGGGTGCAGAGGTCCACAGAGAATGAGCGTATGAATGCACCGATCGAGAGGCATTCGCCTTGTCGAACGGCTGTGGCGTCGAAAGAACACCATTCATCGGAGTAGACGGTTACTAGATTTTATATCTCTTGTTAGAATATGCAATTGTATGTATACATGTATATGCTCATTTGAGTTGCATATGCTTCATGCATGGTGAGCAGGATACATATGAGGCTGAAAAGCCACCAAAACCAATCCCGCCCAACATGATAATTCCACATCCCGACGACTAGAATTGCATGTATGTAGATATCAAATAACGAAAACAAAAGAAAATAGAAATACGGCTAAGGAAGAACCTACTTGTGCAGCCATGGCCGAGAGCAGCTATCGACACCGAGGACACATTTTGCGTTGCGAATTGGTGGCATTCACCATCTGGCGTACCGGGCTGCCTTGGGCGAGGCTGTTTTACGCAATTGACATCTGTAAACGCATTTATCGAGGTTTCTGTTGTTGCTGAATATGTAAAGGCTGCATGATATAATAAAAGCAGTAAGAATAAAGGAGAGGCGTATGTATAGCCACAGCTACTACTTGTGCAGATTGTTGGCCTCATCTTTTTTTAAATGTCGCTGTGGTCGCGCGGTCGGAATTCCAAAGGATTCAAAAAAATCGAACAGACTAGCTTGAAGGAGGGGGGACCTTGGTATATATCGGAGAGGCTGTCACTTTGGTATTTTGATGACAGGAGTAATCTCTTGTAAAACTGCCCAGAAAAAACAAGAGGGAGAAATACTACTTGGCAAAAGAGGGTCCGCCCCTATAAAAACCCTTAAACAGCTTATCGTAGGACAATCACAAGATTATTACATTCCGGATAATTTTCAAGATTTTCTTCATGTTCGCGCAATACTGCTTCAATAAATGTGAAGCGTCAGCTTATGCAGAAACCTCCTTGAATTGGCTGGACCAAGACAAGGGCTGCCGCCAATCTATCACAGTGACACAGTGGGCGGACGGGAAAAAAGCAGGGACGCAGCCTGGCAATTTTCGCTAAACGTCCAATCAAAGGGATACGTTAAGGTTCGGGGTTTGTTGGATTACTCAACGGGAGTGTTTATATCCATAATCCTGGCCTAGCCCTGACTTTGTTGTCTTGGGTCCACGAGAAAACAGTTTCGGAACATATTGAAGATTGGTATAAAATACGAGTGGGGGGCTGGCGGGAGAAGTATATTAATGCAGAGGTTCCGACGGTGTGCGATTCGTGGTACGAAGATTTTCTGCAGGCGTTTCTCCATTCCAAATTCACAAATGTGATGTCTCGATAGGACGGCGCCCTGACGCACCACAACGTTAACGCGACAGCAAAGTGTGCAGTCTAGCCTCGCGAGACAAATCGGATGGCTCAAAAGTTGTCTCTTCTTTGTTTTCTCTTTCAAGTTGTCTCCTCAAGTTGTCTCTTCAACCGTTTTAGGTCGCAACCATCCAGTTTGGGAGCAGCTTAGACCCACACTTTTTGCCTCGGAACGGCGAGCAATGTTTACATACAAACGCCAAAAGGATTAGTGGTCATCCGAGTACAGGTATATGCGTACTTACAAATCTACCGACATGGCTGAATAAAGGAACAAGTTTCCAGCTTGAGGCAATTTTAGAGTCCCCCTCGTCTATTTTTCTCTATTCTAAAACGAAATGTTAACACTAAATGTAGAAAATAGCACGATCCTTTCGTGCTACCGTCTTCCCGCACTTGCAGGCGGGGCTCTTATGCCGACAAGAGCTGCAGAGCGGGGGGCGCAGATTCCATATATAGATTGTTTATCAGATCATTCAAAAGATTCGCAGGTATGTATATATATAATCTAGAGAGAAGCTCGTTTTCGATTAAAACATTTTCTGCTCCCCTTGTACCTAAAATCTTAGTTATGAAATACTTTTCGTCGCGAAACGTTTTATTTCTTTCCCCAAAAACTTAGCCAAAGATGATGCGGTCAGAAACTTCGGGTTATCAACGTTTGAGCGGAGGGACGGCTGTCGAAACAAGCGAGGATCATATCTACGCCACCGAAGCCCCTCCACCCGCTAAAGTAGCAGGCAGGAAACCGGTTCCAAGACCAGTTACTATCAAATCCCCACCACCAGATAAAACATCGATCCTGTCTGGGGATCTTGAATCAAAATATTCGTTTGATGATGATGTATGCTGTGCCTGCAAAATTTCCAACTCACCTCGCAACAAAAACCCATCTTAATACTCTTATAGGATGCACCACCGTCACCATTGCAACGTATTTTCTCGCAGAGCGGGCAGCCGCTCTCCGTCTTCTACGTCCGTGGAGCGCTCTCCATCTTGGTCCCCTTCATACTCGTGGCGTATTACCACATGACGTACGTGAGGTGGCTGCGCTTCCCCCGAGACAGCAGTGAAGGGTGGATCGAAAAAGGTTATCTTAATGATGCGGAACTTGTTAATTACTCGTGGTTCGTGCTGGCTACCTTTGCCTTGAACTTGGGGGCCTATGCCCTGGCTGGATCTGTTGCATCAATGGTGATGACGAAGCGTTGGGGTCCTGCAAATGCGAGAATGTATGTTTCCCTTGTAATCAGTTCTCGTACGAGTATACGGGTAATAATCGAAATATCGGCCATAGCCTTGTTGCAGTTGCTGAAAACACTTGGGCCGATGCGAGCAGCTGGCTTAAGGCGACCATTAACTTTATAAAACACCGGACCTTCAGTAATGGTTTGCTGTGGAATTCTCTGGCCCTGCTCAGCATACTGGGTTTCTGCTCATGGCCCCTTACTGGTCTTACGATGCAAACTGTCGAGGGGTTTTTGATGGACATGCACATCCACGGCGGCGCGACGGTAATCGGTCGTAATCACACTAGCTTCAAGTATGTTTCGGTTCCTCGGTCAGCTCGTCCGTAACACAAATTGTGGTTAAAGACTAACCATAAAAATAGTGCGAGAGATGGGCGGACGACTATGATACGCGCATTTGATATCTGGCGGCTTGGATACTCTCCACAGCTTCCACTTCGTGCTCAGCTATATTCCCCTGAAGGTTCCCAGATGAATCTGAACACGACGAAGCCCAACGCTATGCCCGATAACGCTTCCATACCCATTTTCCTAGCTCCACAGGCGGAGGCACCAATGGTCGGAAGAGTGTTTGGACTTGCTGTTAGATATAATTGTTCTGTCGTCACATCAATCCAAAACTTTACAATCTTGAGCTTGCGGAGGGACACTACCGATGAGTTTTCAGGTCAACTGAAGCACTACGGGGTTAGCGGGAACGGTGTCAATGGTTCCATCTTTTTTAATATTGGCGATGAAGCAAGTGAAGGCGATGAGATATGGAACATCAAAACGGCTATCGAGGTCGGTACGACAATCCCGGTAGCGAATCTTACAAACGTTACGGAGACACATTTCGATAGTTATATTCCGATTCCAGGACAGGGCGGTCTCCCAGGGCTTTCAGATACGGTGATTGTTGAAGTCGCGCTATGGCAAAATATCACCTCCACAAATTTCAGCGGCGTGGTTTCTGAAGGGTTTATATTCAAGGAGGCCGAAACACCGATACCTGAGTTGGAAGGGGCTTACCCTGGATATGGCAAAGCAGTAGGAGTGAGATGTATCGGTGGCTCTGATATCGGTTACGCAGACGTCAATGGTGCTAAGGCTTCTTATTCGAACTTCTCTCCTGTAGAAGCTTTGCCCCGTAGGGGAACTGGAACAAGATTCGGGCATTGGGGAGTGAAGCGGTTCCAGAACTCCATCCACCACATAATCTTGTCATCCCCGGCCTTGTTTTTCCAAGACAACTCGACATTCTTCTCGACTGATTGGGCTATTAATCTCTATGCTAGTATTGAAATCTTCACCGCTACCTCAAACATCTTCCAAGACGCGGTCGGCACGGCAGGGAGTGTAATCCAAGCGGTAGAGTTGAAAGAATCGGTATTGAGAGCGTACAAATCCTACGCTTTGCAGATGATGTACGATGGTCTTCCCGAAGCTATTACCAGATGGGAGTTAGAGGACATATCTTTGGGCCACCCAACCCAAATACTGATCAGAGGTGCCGTTTCGCCGGAAATCATACTCATCATGTTGACGGTATGGGGGGCTGGGATTTCAGCCCTCAGCCTAATTTACCAGTTCAGCAGACGGTGGACGGAGAAATTGGATGCGTTCAGCATGTTCAAATTTGGCGTTGACAGGCCCGATGACATCGACCCTCAGCAGCTGACTAAGGGACGTGCAGGACTTGAAAGTTTACCAGGGTTGGTTGGCGATACAAGGGCAGGCAGTTCGGTTGGAGCTATCGGGCTGGTAAGGGGCCCTGGTACATTAGCGAGGAGAAGGAAGGCGTACGCATAAATTTCCTCGTGGCGAGCCTTTTAGAGTGAGAAAGGGATATACCGCCTGTAGATATTCACCGTAGCTAAATATATACATACTTTCACCGTAATCTTTTCGTCATGGCAAATTCCATTTTAATATTGCTAATTCGCGCATGTGGAGACAAGACCACACTCGGCCCTGATATCCATACAGCATTACAGTTCGACTTTCAAGCCTCGATCGCGTAAGTTAGCTCCTATCGGACTTGGAATCGCCGTGCGATATCGTGTACCCAATTCCACGATTTAGTGCGTGGTCTAGGCCAGCTGAAAGCCAGGCTGGTTGCTTAATTAGTACTAAGTCGGACCAGGAGCCTTTGAAATACCCTGAACCATATATGCTCGTGTTTAAAGTAGAGAAACATCTATCGTTATCGATATCGGTGAATCTGGGTAGTCGATTTACGGCGGTAATGCCTTGGGATCTATCACACTGCACAGGTGGCTTTGGTGATATTGGTACACGAATATAACTCACTACCCGTCCATGTCGAGGCTTTCCCGTTTCCGGGCATGCCGGCAACTGCAACTGCGACTAAGGCTCAGCAGGATCTTGTTTATATCTTCATCGTCAAACTTTCTAAAAGTTGTGGGTAAGAGTGTTTCTAGGATAGCCTGTCATAATATTAAATTGGCAATAATACTATGGACCGTCTTTCGGCCAGTACCCACCGCCCCACCTTCCCCAGATATCAATTTCCATGTAAGCTTTTCAGTTGTAGCATCCTGTGGGTACATCTACTTTTAGTGTTGCGGACAAGCGAATGCGAATGACAGAGTTCCCGGCAAGCGGTCTCTCCGAATAGGATCGATGCAATCGCCAAGTCTCTCGACGAGGCCAGTCTACAAAAAAAAAAAAAGGTCTCAATTTCTAACGTCGAACTAGGATTCGACTACGAGGGTTGACCTTAGGCACCCTTGAGACCTTTCAAGTTGCCGTCCTGTCCTACATGTTGCACATTCTATCAATTTTCGCGAACTTTGCAACATTCGATGTATACCCAAGGAAACCCTCAAGCGATAGCACATATTTTGAAACAGCTTTGTATACTTACCTGCAAAAGTGGCCGACGGTTTTCCTAACACGATCATTTTTCGACGAAATTTGAGATAATTTTCTGTTTGAAGTCCGATTGTATGTGTACGTACATATACCCGCCGGGAAAGCATAAAGTTTTGTTTCATTGCCCACACCAGGTGAAAAATATCTTTCAGCTGCAATTTCGCGCACACAATTTGTCTGCTAGGAGAATCCAATTTGCTAGCTGCTGGACGCTAAGACATTTGCAAGCACAGTTCGTAGACAATGCAGTGCTGCCAGGCCATGTGCATGGACCGTTGTGCTTTGATACTTCTTTACGCTATGACGGTCCCTAAAGGAGCAAGCCTCCGGCTGACATTGGCTAATTACTCACAGAAACAGTATCTACACCGACAAGTTTCTTATTTTTGTCATTCAGAGGTTTGGCTAGACCTTGCAAGTCCTTGGGGCTTTCCCGGATTTTACCGACTGTCTGGCACCAATTTTGGACCCCAGGGTCCCTCGTGCCCAGCTCGTGGTACCGTGTTTCCATGTTTACTAAGTTGTGGCAGGCATATCCCCACGTTGTGCTACCATGGCCATGGTGTGGATATGCAGAGAAATAAACCCAGCCAACACATTGCGAGGTTTGTTGTACCTGCAGGTACCAGAACCGAGGGGGACGTAGGATTTCGACACTCATAACAAAGGATGTACGATTCGCTTGCATGGAAAGTTCAAGATCTTGCTCAAGTCCTCAATACCTGGCAAATCAGGCTCAGCGGCCGGACCATACTACCTGAGAAAAAAAAAAATATGGGCCGCCGCCACGGTCGGAGAAAAGGACTGGTTGCGCAAAAAAGAGCAGAGTCGAATCTAGGCAGTTTTGGGAATCCTTTAGTCTGCCAGCCACGCTTTGACATTAGCAGCTGCATGTGGCGTCCTTCGACCCTTTCTATTTTGTATGCGTCGAATAAAGTGACCTGGGGACTTTAACTTTTTCTTTTTTTTCGGTGGCATCCACGCTGTCGAATCGTACAGGTTCCTGGATGCCGAAAGCCAGAGGGAAACGAACCAAGATGAATGGCGCATACGGCTTGCATTCTCCTGACTTATTGTATTGGACTACCATCCACTCCATCGGACAAGAATGCAAATGCAAGTTGCCGCCAAATGGTAGCCTGCAATAGTTGATGTATAATAACCCCGCTATCTCCCACGTTTTCCCCTTGCCCATTCGGAATCTGGAGAAGCCCTAACTAGCCTATAGCACCGCCGGCAACCCGAAAAGCAGTAACTGCCTAACCTATTCTCCGCTCTGAGGCATATTCGCGATAACCGTGCGGCCGTTTTACACCTTAGATGACAGATATGCCTGGCAAGAACGACCCTTCGTCGTTGTATGCCTGCAATGCCTTGTCGTTCGCTTTATTTTTAATAAGGCTTGGTATGCGGAAATATAGGAAAGAGAAGTTTAACTTGGGGGACTTATGGACAGCTCTTGCGGGTGTTTTTATGATTGCTCGTGTTACATGCCAGCATTTTATCTTGAAATATGGAACTGTAACAAGTAAGTTAGTATCTCATGAACCTCCCTCATATATTACACTAATATGGATTTCCTATAGCAATCACGCCCGAAGAACGAGCCGCGATGAAATTCACAGAAGAGGAGCTATATTATATTGTTCTTTGTAGTAAACTCAATCTACCCGG
This sequence comes from Dactylella cylindrospora, assembly GCA_012184295.1. Taxonomy (NCBI): domain Eukaryota; kingdom Fungi; phylum Ascomycota; class Orbiliomycetes; order Orbiliales; family Orbiliaceae; genus Dactylella; species Dactylella cylindrospora. The sequence continues at coordinate 648,260 of LDUD01000061.1, forward strand.
CCGGTTCTCTCTCACCAGTTTGTAAGGATACCTTGACCGCCGAGATCCCTAGATGTATGAATAGTGTTTGCTAACCGATGCTCAAAATCAATAGACTCTGGTGTTTAAAGCTCGCCGTCTTGGACTTCCTACGCCGTATCATACGCAGAATGCGATGGGAGAAGACAATTATCATCGTATTCTCGGTGGCTCTTGCTCTAACCTACATTATCGCATCAGTTGCGGTATTCGTCGAATGTCGGCCGTTCGAGCTATGGTGGCAGATTAATCCAGATCCCGGTCCTTGGTATGGAAACCGTTTCCGTTTTCCCTATTTATAATACTAACACGGGCATCCTCCAATACAGTGTCCAAGGCAATTTGTGGCTGATCACTTATGGTGCGTACTATATCACATTAGCGTATTGAAATGCTCACGAGAGTTGAGGAACTGACTGTTTAATCTAGAAATTGGCAATATGATTACAGATCTTATGCTCATCGCTGTCCCATTCCCACTCGTTTTTAAGGCTAAAATCAGCATCAAAAGGTCAGTATGCCAAATCTCCCACCTAATCCACATTAGTATTTGTTCTAACATCTCCTCTATCCGATAGGCGCCTCCAACTCTGCCTCATTTTCTCCCTCGGATTCTTCTTGGTTGCCATATGCGTTCCAAGGTTAATACAAGGAACTACAAATGCGCGCATCCAACTCTCAAGAACAATGTGGGCATCGATCGAAACCCTATTCGCCAGCATTGTTGCCATGGTACCCTCCATATACGTACTTTATCGTCGCGGTGAAGAAAGTTCTTACTACCTATCGTCCACAAACCATAAATCCGGACTCACCGACGGAAAAAGTCAGGGCAGAAGCCAAGTCAGAAGCCATGTTCCACACACGGCAACCGTTATTAGCACGCACTGTCGGGCGACAACAATGTGGGGAGACGAGCATGAGTTGGAAAATATTGACAGGATGAATGATAGTGAGAGTGGCAGTATCAAGGGAATATTAGTTAAGACTACGATACAAACTAATGAGAGTATAAAAGACGGAGAGGAGTCCGAGAAGGAGATTGTATAATAGATCTGAGTTTTTTATTGATGTTTCATACTAAGTACTTATGTACTAATTAGAGTATTTATGATATACGACAGCGAGTTGACGCCATCCCAATGCATGGCAAAGGGGGCCGTGGAGTACGAATATTCACTAAATTAAGAGAGAGTGTTTGAGGATAATTTCCATATTAAATGTAGGTTCAGTTATAGAGTAATGTGAATATGCTATATATAAGTTATAGGTAAAAGTCTAACTATAAGCGTATACGTATAGGCTCGGGGGCTAAATCTTGCAGCACTGTTCGAAAGTTGGCGGTACTAGCCATCTGCTCGACCTTACTGATTATGTTCCTCAATGTCATATCATCAGTGGCCCACATGTTCCTCAATGTTTCAAGGGTGCTCACGTCGGTGGCTTGCAGCTTTAGGGTGGTGTGATCAGCCAAAAGTTGAGTTAGCATGTTAGATACCTCAAACCGCAGGGAATTCAACTTAATTGCCCGGTCGAAGGAGACATATTGGAAGATTGTTTTATCCGAAAGCAATGGGAGATCTGGCAACTCGATGCTCATCTGGTTGTTGCGGCGCGAAGGTCGACCGTCTTCGGGCATTTCGGGATGTGTGGTAAATTTACTATCTTGCATATCTTGCATATCTTCCCCCTGCAAAGATTCTGGGAGTAGTGCATGCCATTGTATAGAGCCCCCTTGGATTTCCGGCTGGTGTGAATTCGGATTCTCGTCATCCGCGATGCCCAAGTTATTGCCGCTATCGCCTTTCCTTGATAGGTGGCTCACACCCACGTCAGTGGGTGGATTGGGTGGACTCAACCGCACGCTGGGTTCCGTAATGAGGTCTTCATCTTCATCCGAGCAATCTAGCCCCCCAAATGGTAGAGGGTTTATCTTCCTGCCCCGGGAGGCACATCGACTCTGTTCCGATCCAGGCCCACTGTCGCCTCTAAGTTCGTGCTCGCTTTCTGTATTTGTATTGAACATCTTTGCAGATTGCGTTATTTCCTGTTCTGGGAACTCTGGGTTAGATTCGGCGGCCTGTGGCCATGGCTCATCCAAGAGCTCTTCGTCGAGAGAGCTGTTGAAATCCTGGGCGTCCTCGACAGAGCTATCGCTCGCAACAAAGGGTCTTGATTCGCGGCCTCCGCTATGCTGTGGATTTTATGTCCGTCCGTCTTGGTTCAACTCTTTGAGAGAGATTAAGCGGGCGATCAAAGCCTCTGGCTTAAGGAAGCAATGAAGCTTTTCATTGCGGATGTATGCGTATAGATTTTCAATTAGGCTCCGCGGTAGGAAGGGGACCATAAGTCCGTCACGGTCTTCCAAATTTTGGATAATATGGAACAAGAGTTCAGCGCTCAATTTAATACTTTCGTGAAACTCCACCGCGGCAGCGGACTGTCCAACCAACTTCAGCAACGACTTCAGATTCTCCGTTAGTAGTGTGGCCCTTGGAGGTGGATCGATCAGGACAGATGGTGGACCGCAGTTGTCGTAACTTGGGACAGCGTGAGCAAGATTTGAAACAGAGAATATTACGACGAAGCTGAGAAACTCTGGATCGAGCTTCATGGTTACGTTACTAACTCTGACTTAGCTTGGTGTGGGCGTAAATTTGAAGACGACATGGGGCACTGTTACTACAACTTACTACGGCTAGGTCGATCCCACATCGATAGGGCAGTCGATGCACACCCATATTATATACGTAACTAGAAAGGCGAGTTTTGAGGTAAATTTCTCAAAAGCTACATGTGTACCCTTGGGCTGTACCCCTAAATGCTCCTTCGAAGGCTTGCACGACTAGTCTTAAGTACTCTACTAAATGAGCTTGTAGTAGTGTATTTGAACCAAACGAGGCAGCCTGGATTCCTTCGTACTACAATGTCTAGGAAGAACACCTCAAGTCGCACATTTACCAAACAGTTTGCGCACTTTCTGACTAAGACTATTTTTCTCACTGTTCACTAGCTTTTCCATTCGCAAGGTGCTAAATACTTCTTCTCGAATCCCTTTCTTCAACGAAAACTCGTTCACCTTTTCAGTGAACTTTGTAATCGCGATTTTCACCCCACTCCATACAATAATTGCATCATCCACATCTTCCACAGTTTTTTCTGATTCTCCCTTGGTAATTTGGGCAAGTTGTTGTAATTGTTGTGTTGCAACAGCTATCTTGGCCTTGAGTCCTTCGCTTACCCCGGGATTGATATATTGAGCAGTACTCAGCGTTTCCGGGGAACTGTCTGCTAACGTTTCTGCCTCGCTATCTACTTCATCATCTCGAATTGGTTGCATGTTAGAAATGCGGCCATTGCTCACATTGCTGTCCCTGTTTCCTATTCCACCAGGAGGTCTAATATCTACTGGTACCAAACCCTCCTCTCCCGTCCAAATTTGATTTACCTTCGTGAGAAGCTTCGCCAGCTCGAGAGTGTCATCGGCACAGTGCAAGCGATGGTCAATCACGAAATCGTAGAACTCTAGCGCCGATATCATAGGAGTCGGAAGGTCTAGAGCGCCGTCCTCCCATCTATCGATATCATTGTAGAGAGCTTCTATGTTAGAATCAGGCAGCGCCGCTGAGAACGACTCGAATAGGAGCTGAAAGTATGGTTTCGTTGATATGGTTTCTAGAAACTTGTTGAAATTCGAGGTAAATATCGTCTCCGTTATAGGTATATCGCGAGGGTCGAGATATACTCTGTCGGTGTCATGGTGGTGAATGTATCTGCGACCAGGTGCCCTTGATTCACATGTTGGTGGACGGACCGCAAGTGACGTTTGGAGAATGAAAGTTATGTGCAACGTTGAAAGAACCATGTAACTAGGCATGATGATGAAATGGACTGCCGTATAAATTCGAATCGAAGTGTATGCTTGGGCCTAGTAACAGCGGTGGCCCTATCCCACTCTATCGCGATATGGCGCTATAGGTATTGCACCTGACAAGACATGGTAACTTGTGGAAAATTAATGCGCTTGTTTTAAACGTCTTTACAGAACACAATACGGCAGGGACATAAATCGACTTGGGATATTGGTCAAGCCAATACACATACGCTTCGGATTACACGTATAGCGCCCAAAAATGCCCTCATATCGCGTTTTAAACGTTTTCATATGAGGTAAATAACGCATGTTTCTCGTGCACACACCGAAATAGTGGTTTTTTTTTTATCTACTCTATAGAGCCGTGCGATGCGGATTGTAGGAATGACAAATCCCGTCCCAATATCACTATATCGATTCCTCGGAGATCAGAGTAGGAGCGCTGGAGCATGAATTAGACTTGTCCCCAAAAAAGGAATATGCCGGCAGCACTCTCTGCAAGCAAGCTCTATCTGCTCGCCTCTATTCTTTCCCAACTGCCAGCGACTTGGTCCGTCATACTTCCACATCCCAACTGCCCTGGCGTTCCTTTCACACCACACCTAGTTTATACACATACGTTCCCAAGAAATACTGTCAATTTCATCAGGCTGTTAACCCATGAGCCTTTCTTTGTCGACCTGCCAGTATTAATTCATGAGAAAATAGAAGCCACTTTCCCGATCTTGAGCGGACTTCGAAAATTCCCAGCGGAGTTTCCTTCCTGGCCGGTACCGGCTGGCCCTCTCGGCCGGATTTACTCCTATATTGTTATTCGCGAGCTTCATTGCTATGAGGCTGCGGAAGAACTATCAACCGCTCTAGTTCAGGCTGAAGAAGACTTCGCTGCAGAACCTTCGAATGACCCCGCTAGCCCACAAGAGGCACCGCAAGAATTGCCGGAATCTCGGACGAGATTTTGGTCAATCGATACTGGCGTAATCAGGGCTCTCTTAGGAACTCTCGATGGTTATATTGCCAATCTGCAAGAACTGAGTTCCGTGGTCTGGAAAGAGTATCCTTCGGAAGAACTGGAAGCGGTTATGGAAGAGCGCAATGACTGGGGCCGAATATACCAAGGGTTAAATATGTTCTTAAAGGTTTTGATGTTGGTGCAAAAAGAGCTAAGGACTAGCAGGGATCTCACGAGTCCCCAGCTAGTGGAACTGTTAGAACGGGCCAAAAATTCTTTGTAAATGAAAATCTAGGATTCAATTGGGCCCCGATTTGTGGCTTTCTATTGGAGGAAGTTTACATTATCGGCTTGCAACAAGCGAGGCATTAAATTAACCAAACTGCGATACTTGAACAATGATCATAGCTTACAGAGAAAAATAACTATTTCCTTACCCTAGGCTCCCAACCTTTCCGTTCCAGGTCTAGCCAAGGTGTAAAATCGCTAGTTTTATAGATTGGCCTAGGCTCTCTTAATGCCGCCTCCGCGCTTGAGACCAACAAAATGACCCGCGACACAGTCTGCGCTGCGAACGTCCACCAATCAATCATATCGACCAATCGCTCCACCTCATTTTGAGGGTAAACCTCCTTCGCGTACGGTATAATCTGGTCTAGTTGATCTAGGTGCCCGTCCATTGCCCCTTTCAGGGCATATGCCATATCTAGATTTATGTATTGGAAGCGGTGCCTTAGGTCGAACTCTGTGCTACGTTCCCGGGTGAATCGTTCTTCCTGATTATGACGGTTATACGACTCCACAGGTGGATCTGGAGAAGCTAATGCTTCGTCGAGAGTAATCATGGAGAGCATTAATTTGGAAGGACCGTCCTGAGCGTAGCACTGAATGTTGTCGGAAACGATCGTTTGATACAGGAATGCCATACTTCCAACTGGTAATGGAATTGTCGGTTTTCGTTGATTGGGTGGTGGATATTCGATAGGACTGAGAGCATCATAGATAGCTTTGGTTTGCTCCGGCAGGTATTTAGTGAAGGAACCAAACCACTCTGTTCCGGAAAGGTCACGGAGGTAGTTGTCGAGTCTTCCTAGGAACTTTGTGCTGCTTGCCGAAGACCATAGATTCACATTTGGGAGATTGTTGGGGCAGTCGAGAGGTGGAAGGGCAGCATCGACTGGGACTAGCACTACTGTACAGACGAAGGGAGCGATAGATATGTATTTGCGAAACATTGTGACAATAGAGGTGTCGTAGGCTTATTCCATTAATTTGGACCCTTGAAGCCCTCATGTATAGATCTTCAACAAACCCGTAGTATAAGATGTGTTTTGCAGTAGTAGCGCATGTGATACAATGCATGTATACACGGCCTACTAGATTGTATCTGCTACTACACTAGTGTTGTTGGATATTGGACACATTTGAGGTTATTTTTAGTTAATTTAGAAGGGAAGTTCCAATTAAGTGTCTTTACCTTGTGCATGATATTTTCCTACGAAGTGCTCTGCCCCGCATGCATAAAATTCTCTCTCAAATGCCGCTCAATTGGCGTTCGCATGGCTGCCCTACAATTCGCCCTCCGGCTGGGCCACCGACTTTGTAAGCAGCTAAGAGTTTGAGGATCGAGGCCCCCAGTAATTCTTTAGTACCTACACTTATACTTCAGTCTGCCAACTTCGTCTATACGGGTTATATGTAGGTTACAACCTAGCACAGCGCCGTAATTCCTTAGTATCCTAGGGGTGCTATTCTATTTCAAAATGAGGCGGTTAGGCTATGGGATTCTTTATTCGGCCTCGGCGTTATATCCGTTATTTACTTTCATTCTCATTAGACATTCTCTAGCCAAACCACTATCGCCTCCCAGCTGCCCCCAAGTCCTCCCTGAATTGACAGGGGCATCAATCGATGCGACGCCTAGCAACTTTGTCTGGTCGTTCAATAGTTACATCACGGCCCTTGGATCTACGCCGTGGTTCAGCTCCACCGCTAAATATCTTTTTACACACACAGTGTCGGCATATGAACTCTTAACGCTGATAGAGACTGAAGGGCTAGCGACACTTCCGTACCCTATAAATTCGCTCCGCGATCTATACGAATTTATCGCCGAGAACAAATTACACTGCTATGCTAAAAGGGGGACTGCGGCAGGGACAGGTGGAGAGCAACTACTACGAGCATTGATCACCTTAAATGAGAATGATGGAATGGGTTTCGCTATACTGAGATCTGGTGGAAGTATTATCGACTCGGGTTTTGGTTCCGGTGCCAGCTCTCCGCTGGTACAGCCTCAAGGTGATCAAAGTGAAAATGAAGATGTCGTCGAAGGCATGCAAAAACTTCAGATCCAGGAGAGCATCCAGACGCCTTTCGCGATCGACCCACAATTTAAGTTCCAATATATAAACGTAAACGTCGGTCAGGTACTCTCGGCGTTGGTATACTCGCATAGTTTCCAGATTGATCAGTTGATTCAAGTCGCAAAGGCTGCTTACCCTGAGTCGGAGACGCAACTTTTAGTCAGAACATCGGATTTCTGGAGTAACGGCGTGAGAAGGAATCTCGTAAGGGTGCTGACCTTAATGGAGAAAGCGGAGGAGATGTTGAGGAGTGGTGGGAATTACAATGCCCAGGATGCTGAAAAGTGGTTGGATTTGAACGTGAAGCCTTGGGAACCGGGCAGCCAGCCAGATCAATTCAAATGTGTTCCTATTACTAAAACAACAATGGATGCTCTCATGAATAAGTTTATTTTACAAGTTCCGTAAAAGCACAATCCTCCAAAATTAGATAAAAATACAACCCGAAACACCGTCACGCCCGCTACGCGCCATTGTAAGCAAGAGCTATCTATAATACAAATATGTCGCTCGATAGGCCGTATCACTGAATCTACTAGAAGCACGTATCAACGCACAGATTCACATATATTTCATATCCAGACTTTCCTCATGGTCCCTTCTCTCAAACTCTTTCGTCTCTCTGCTTCTCGTCGTGTTACGGTCCCGGGTTTGCTCAGAATCTTCTGCAACTCTTCTTCTTTCTGTAGACCACGTGTCTTCCTCCTCTCGATGGCTGGGAGCGAGGGAGGCGTAGATATCCGTTTCGTCTCAGTTATGTTGTCGTTGGAAGGGGTGGAGGTGAGTAGGTTTGAGGTAGGTTTCGAGGGTTGAGGTGTCGAAAACATAGGTGGAGGAAGGGAGACGGATTTATCGCCTGGTTCGAGTGGTTCTTTAGGCTCTGGAAGCAAATCCACGGGCTCTGTGGTTTTGGACATTGCCGGAACCTCTGATCCTTCCAGTGCCATTCCAACCTCCCTCTCAAGCTGTTCGCTAGCTTCGCTGACATCGCTATCGAGTCTCTCAAAACTATCTGCTACAAAGTGCTCGAACACTTTCTTTTTCCTTTGTCTCGGGCGGTATTTTAGAAGAGAAAGTTCCAATTCTGCTGATATATCTTCCTCCTCGCTTTCTTGGGCCACTTGATCAGAGGGGATTTGAGACGCAGGAGGTGTTGGTAACTGGGGTTTCTCAAGATTTACTTCCGCAACATCGTCCAGAATCTTCGTCCTTGTCCCACCTCTCGTTGGTGTTGGGCTTGGTGTCTTGTCGACATATATTTCATCCACACTTAGGCCTTGTTTCTTCGCGCTCCGTCTCGCGCTAGTAGAGACGCTATTAGTAATGCTGGAAACTTCACTTGTTCGGGGTCGTTTGGGAGTCATTGGCTCGTAGTCACTCGGCGCAGAAGGTACCGGAGGAACGGATATGTGGTCAAGGAAGAAACGCCGGCGAGTATATTTGTCTTCGGTATCACTGTCAAACCCGGCCTCAGATAGAAAGGGAGAGTCTGGAACTGGGCGGCTAGGAGTATTCAAATCCCCAGGTAATGTTCTCTGATGGACGGGAGTGGTAGCACTGGACCGGGTAGATGAATCACGAGAAGAGGGAATCGTGAGCCAGCTGTATGCTCCCGGCGAGGGTCTTTGGGGAGTCCGAAGATCCTGAATACGATTCCAATGGGGTGGGGTCGTAGCATTCATAGGTGGAAGAGAACTCGATATCCGCACCCGCTTATTCGGGGTGTTTAGAAACGACGAGGAGGGGGTAGTTCGAAGAGAGGTGAGGGGAGAAGTCCCTTGTGGGAACGCTGCACGATGTGATCGCTTGGAGGCACCAGTGGCAGGGGTAGTCGGTAGTGATTTTGGCTTTTTCTTTCGCGGAGTATTAGTAGGAGTTGGTAGTTGTTTCGACTTTGGCGGGGCACTAGATTTCTTCTTAGACGGGAGGGCGGAGAGAGATTTCCTCCGGACAAGTGGCTGGCCTTTTAGCTTCTCACTATTTTCCTTATCGGATTCATAGCCCGTAGTCGTTTTGCTCTTCTTCAACGAAGGTACCGATGAAGGTTTTGTTTTCCTCCATTCTTTATCAAGTAGGGATTGGTGTAACCAAATTTCATTTCGTCGTAGTTTGAGATCCTTAATCCAAGCGTCGCAATCCATCTCAATGTGATAGTCAATTATGTCACCCCATATGCTATCCGCCGCCGGCGTAGCATTGATGTACACAACTTTCCCTCCTCGAGTCTTCACTTTTGCAGCAAAAGCCTTCACGATCCTTTTCAAACCGATAACTTTTAAAGAGGTTCCAAAAATTAGAAGCAAGTCCGGGGTATTCCTCGTAGCATCGTAATGTGTTAATTGGCCGATGGCTTCTCCCTGTGGATGTAGTTCGTCGTAAAGAACAATATTCGGTCGCAGTGTGCCAACATTTATCCCTCTCTTTCCGGCAGCCATCCTGTCGTCCGCCTTTTTCGAGCAATCTGGACATTCTGGTGCTTCACCTCCCAGAAGAGTGTCTATTCTTTCTTCGTCGTAGTCATGTAACTTTGCACACTGTGTGCATCGTAGCATTTCCAGGTCGCCATGCAGTTGGACAACTTCACAACCGGTCTCCCGCCCAACTTTATCTTTTCCCTTGCCCCGCTTGCCTGCGCCTCGTGTGATATCCATGCACAAGCCATCTAGTGCTTCAAGTCCATCAATGTTCTGTGTATAACACCGTAGCAAGCGGCCCGTCTCCGAAAGTGTTTTTATGAATTTATGTGTCGGCGTACTGTCTCTGATTGATTTGACAGTCTGTCTTAACTCGGCTAGGAAACTGTATAGTATAGATGTTGTAACTGGATTGGTAAATGAGATGGCGTCAAATAAATCTCGGCCTTTGAGGAGAGCTGTTTGATCAGGATATCGTCTTTTTACAAGGTTGTATAAACCGTTTGCGGACCGGAAGTCCTATCCACCGATTCTATGTGTTAGTTTAAACGCGTGATGCTAACCCGACCGTCGATATATGAAGAGTAGTTACATACGGGGATACCACTGTTAGTGCTGATACCTGCTCCAGTGACCATGAGAACCTGTCCAGATCTACATATTGAATCTGCGATCTCCTGTAACTCTCTCGCATGCTGTGGGCCTATTGTTTGCGTAGGCATTGTGAGTTCAGGTGGTCGTGACACTCGAAGATCGTAATATTGTGAATTGTATTCTCCGGTGAATAATTGAGAAGTCCAGGGAACTTCTTAAGTCCGGTGAGAATTTGTGCCAGAGGCGGACTGTATCTAAAGAAGTTACAATAATTGATCGTGCATTGGTCGTTATTGCTCAAAGATTGTCCAAGTATACCGAAAGTTGTGAACCTGATTCTAGACCGTCACCATCCAGGTTTGCCGGGAGATTTCGAGTAGCGTCCGAAAGAATGTAAGTAAGTTCAAGTAAAGGAATAATTCGTGACATCCAGGTCGTTATCGATACTTCGAGTGCTCCCGTAGCCTATCTTTGCAAGTAATACAACAGATTGTCTAACAATTGCTCCTGAAGTTTTTCAATATCCAAATTTAGTGTGATAGGAGGGAAGCGCGTAACAGCAGCAGGGAGGTTGGACAGGACCAACACAATCTTGCCATCTGAACTTCGCGTGTTTTGATTTCGTCGCCCAAAACTGACCCCTGCTGGACAGATTTAGCAGGAATGGGCTAAGCAGCCAATAAGGAGGTCCGGCGGTATGCGGCTGCCAGCTTCTGGAAAACACTGCCATTGGGCGGGGAACCCACGCGTCATATGAAGATTTCAAGGCTCAGAGTCATTCTTTAGAAGGATCTCCACCTCGTAGATAGTATATATCACAGGCAGGACTATTTTCAAGCTTTCTAGTTCTTATAAAGTGCTAGAGAAGACGTATATAGTCACCTCAACAGCAATTCCTAAAGTCCTCCTCGTACCTCTGGAGGAATATTGGGGCTATCACGCCAGAACGAGGCTTGATTGCCTATTTAGGAAACCCAACATCCCAACACATCCTTCCCACCTCGTAACAACACCCATTGCAATACAGTCGATCGCAGGATTAGGACAATCTCACCCTGCTTTAATCTCTTCAAGCTTTGGGGGACCGCTACAACGAACGAAAGCTCCCAGATAAATGGAGCCCACTAACCTAGCAACCCCCCTCACCCCTCTCCTACCTGTCGAGCTTGAAATCGAAATAATTCGGCATGTCCCATTCAAATACTATCGAACTCTGCGCTTCGTCTGCAAGCGATGGTATTCAATCACTCTTCTCGATGACGTCAAATATGTCCACGTTACTTCCCAAATACCTGAAACTCCACCACCCAACTTTGAAGCTTTTAATTTCAAACTCCATCGAGCCATCTACGAAGTCGATCAATTATGGAGCAATGAAGCTACACCGGATGGGTTGAAAATGGCAGACAAAGAGACCCTCTCATTTCTCTCTCCTTATCAAGATGACCCACTTACCATTCCACCACTACCTCACACCCTCCAAGATGTCAAAATCTCTATGGCACTCCCTCCGTCGCCAATACGCCCTTGCCGCCCCGGGCACGTCTTCAAGGCTATCGTTATTCCATCTAAGAAACATCGAATGTTTGAGCTCAATGGAAATTATGGTCCCAACCCTGATATATACGAGCTCTTCCGAAATGCAACCTTACCGCCAATTACTATTGGTCAAGTTGCGAAATCGTTGATAGAGAGAGCAAGGATGAGAAGCGGCGACATTGTGGATAGAATGGAGCTGAAATGGAGAGTAAATGCTTATAAAGGCTACTGGAAGGAAGTGTGGGGGCTGAAACCCGGGTTCTATGACGTTTTGCTAATCCGTAATGGTGCGAGAGTCACACCCTGGGCTTGGACTGAAGCCTAGTCCATGTAATAGTCTAGGCTGTATCCGGCACGTGCGTATTAATAGTAAATATTAAAATATTATCGTGCCCATTCTTGAACATGCATTTTTCCGTTATACATCACTCTCGTTGCAGTATTCACCTACAATAACTACACTATATTCTCGAAGGTGGGGCTGGCCTCAATCCCTCTCTAGGTCCTAGCGACCATCCAAATGTTTTACTCGCAATATTAGCGAGACCGTTACAAACTTTCCCGAGATATCTCCGACATGTTTTTTCTTCAACTGCTGGTCGAAGTTCGTTGGAGTCAGTCGACGTTCGGCGCGGTTCGCTGGCCCCCGAGACGTCATCCGGCTCATCTAGCCCATCATCCTCTTGCAGCTGCCCATTTTCATTCTCTACCTCACTCCCAGCGGCGCTATTCTCGCTATATTCGTCCCCATCATCGTCCTGGTTAAGCTCAGCCATGCGTTCTCGAGGAATTATATGCTCAAGGCCATATCTCCGCAGAATTGCCGATGTTACGGCATCAGTATTCCGAATATTGCGCCTCATGTTCTCAATAGCCCAAGTTATTTGATTTTGCCGATGCAAGGTGCGCACTAAGTTATTGTGGAGTATATTCACCGCCTGTTCCGCACCATGGTCTACGGCGTAGGCAGCTGGAGCATTACTTAGAGCAACATCCTGAGGTTGCACGTTCCCCACCACTTGATCCTCTCCTTCCTCCTCTCCTAGCCTTCCTGTATTTACTGCAATGTCCTCCAACAGGGCTTCAATCTGCTGATCTGCTTCACCACCTTGGCCTTGCTGGTCGCCCTGTTCTTCTCGTTGGCTTTGTTGGCTAGGCTGGGCTTGATTGCTAATTTGAGATTCCTGCTGCTGGATTGGCTCTGGCGCATCCCCTTCTGGTTGTGCCTGGAGTTCTAGATCCTGCTGTGGCTGTATCTGATTTTGTTGATCCTGCACTTGATTCTGTACCGGATTCTGTGCGCCATTAACCAACCCAGCCGCCTGAGGCCCTACAGAAAACCAATTTGGATCTTCAGGTTCATCAGATCCTGAATAATCTGTATCAGCTTCGAAGCCTTGTCGCCTCGCCCACCTCCTTCTCCGCTTCTTTATATAATCTCTAACATAGTTATATTTGCCCATCCGTGCCCTATCTCTTAATTCTTCTTTCGTCCAACTTGGCTCCAGCCTTCCGTCTTCATCCGTAAACCGGATGACCCACGGGGCATATCTCGTCGTTGGTAGGCCGTTTATCAGCGGCGCATCTGAATCCACGGTGCTTAATACTACTCGCTTGGCGTTTTCCGGATACAAACTCGGATCTTCCGTAGAATAGATGCGTGGTCGTTGTGTTTCATACCAGTAGTGGACTTTGAGGGTTGAGAGTTGACAAGGGATATTCTTCCATTTGTCTTTGTCGGTGGTGCTTTCGTAAGGATTGGAAAGGTAGAGCACAGTACGGTAGGTTAGTTGCAGATCTGGTCCGATAGGTTTGGGTATCCTGCATGCTATATGTCAAGTTAAACATCGACTACAATCGTCCGAGTTTGCGAGTCGACCCCGGGCAACGAGCATAACATACCATAGAAGTAGTCAAGCTCCCAACCTCGTGGTACCTTGAATTTACGAGCTGCTGGTCCCGCCTCAAGTTGCACCTCCTTAACCCCGGGGTGACGCTCAGTGCTGACGTCCGTAAATATCAAGCTGTCGCCACAACCAATCCGTCAGCATAGAATCGATTCCCTCCAGTAACCCGGAAAAATGCCGTCGATATTTCAGACCTACTTGAGATTGTTTTTCCAGTCCCGATCTTGTGTAAAGGTCACAAGCACGGTATTGTCCTGTTGGATCTCTGCATTCAAAGTTTGATAGATATAATTACGGTTTAAGTCCTCGTGTCCTATCGTAGTCAGTCTGCTCGAATCGAGCTGCTTGTTATATTGTGGAATGAATCGGAACTCAAGTCCACTAGAGTCAGGACCCGCTAGGGTAGCATCGCAAACTCGAGGATATGTCCAGTCAGGCTCGGGGTCATCAACACCTTCCCAGCATACTAAATGATAAATCAAATCAGTTAGCACCAGAATCAATATTTTGCCATAATATAATATTTCTCTCACGATACTAGCTTTCCTTAGATTATAGCGAGAGATAACATACACCAGAACTTTTGATTTTCTTCCCTCCATCCGTATAACGGACTTGCCGGATCAATTCCCTCGAACACTTCAGGAATTTTAGGATCGAGGAACCGGCCGTACGCATAAACATTAGAGGGAACTGTTCGAGCGGGGTACACTTGGATTTCTGCTCGAAGCCAAACAGGCCATGGCGATCTCGCTGGGTCCACGCCAGGCATCTCGATTGTGATCAGCAGCTTGGGGCTGAATGTAATATGCAATGCCGACGCCACGTATCTAAAAAATATGTCCGCTTGTGCCAAGATGCTAATCTACTACGCCACTCTTGCTCTTCGTGTAGAGAGTCATCATGAGGTATGTGCATGCCATGATGCGAGATATGCGGCAATTCTGAACAAGTTTGCGGTAATTTCATACGACACGCTACATGTTGCTGTGTAGTCTTCTAGTAAGTTATTGAGCAGCTGCCGGTATATAGCAAGTTGTCTTTAGAATTTGGAAATACTTGCTTACATTGAACGACTACACTATTATCGCTTATCGTTTGAAGGAGGCAATTTGCTTCCTTGAAGCCTGAAGTCTTCTCCCAAATATTTATGCATAACATGCCTACCGACATTGCATTTGAAGTCTCACAACAGCACGAAAGTCAGTAATTAATAGCTACTAGCCATTCCTAGTGCAAGACTTGAAGGTATATACAAGTCTGTGGGAGCCCAACTATGAACTAAGAAACGTAAATACGGCCGATTATTGCGAATCCGACTGACCGACCGATAAATAATGCTCGCGACAAGAATATGTAACATGAAGAACATATCCTAGCGATCTTGGAACCTGTAGCTAACTGCTTGTTCACCTGTGGCCTTACCACTTGACGTTCTTTTTACCACTAAGGGTGGTAAACGAGCCTCTGGCGAGCCTACAAGGCGCAGGCTGATTCATTATGGCAATGCAATTCCACCTAATTGATCATAAGGAATAGTACAGTAGTAGGCCCAAAATAGACCAGCCAACACGGCCCATTTATTAGGCTGAAGCTAGGTGCCTCTCCAACCCCCAGCGCCAGACGTCTATCGACCCAACAAGTCCAAGAACTCGCAATATAGAGACTCTAGGCTGAGCAACTCAACAACAACACATTTGTTGATTCCAAATCCAACACCTCTCGACCCTTCCAATCTGCGAGAGCTCGCCCGCTGCTAGGCGGGCCTCAAGATCCAGGCAGCAGGTTTCTATCCTCTCACGCGACAAATTTCCCATTCTTCCCTTACCTTCGCCCTCACCCAGAAGTATTGCAAGGATCCTAGCTCTTCTGCCTTGATCCTCAACATGACCGAAATTGAAAAAAAAAAACAATGTCTCTCCTCCTCCTCGCTTCTCGGTTATAGCAGCCTTTTCGTATTGAAGAGATCAACAGGTTGAGAAATCCAGGTACGAACCAACGAGAGGTTTTGTGATGTAAAAATTAAAACCCAACCAGCTGTCGCCTAGCTAAACAGGGTTGCAGTTCCGAGAAATATCGCAATATCCTGGAGATCCCCTTGGCTTGCATGTATCTCTTTGTTGGTTTCTGGAGCGCATGAAGTGCAGTTCGCTTCGAGAAGCAGCGTAGCCCTTTTTCGAACTGTCGTTCGTTTCGGAATGCCAGCCCTATCTAACCAGCGTGGACGTGCGTTTGATACACCGCATAACGTAAGCTCGAATGGAGTTACCTAGCATAAGCATTAAAAATTCCACTTTAACCTTTCAGTCCCTAGCCCAAGGTACCAAATCAAATTGAAATGTGTGTTCTTGCGCAAAATCTCAATCTAGAACATTCAGCGAATTCTAACTAAAAATAGTCGCATGACTGATTGCGACAACGCTACCCGAAAATGAGGAACCGAAATTGATATCATATTGCATGTCATTACAATGCTCTATCCTCTATCTATCTCTAAACGGCCTTGCATCTAGCCACAATAATGCTCCAGTAACTCCTATAAAAAACAATCTGTGATCCTTTTATATTGTACTATGATGCGTGACACCATGCCCAATCTTCTGTCCGAAGCCCCAGCCGATCTGGTTGGCAGCTCTAACCTCAACCCCTAATTCTTCTGCCCATTGCCAAACAAGACCTGGGTTCTTCTGGAACAACCTTCCGACCAGAGCGACATCTGCTGATCCGTTCTCCAGGAGCTCGTTAGCGATAGCAGCCGTTGTTAGGATACCAACAACACCAACAGGGACGTCGAGTCCTTCCTTGGCCAACGCCTCCTTGACAGCTTTAGAGAACTGTCCTTGGTAGCCTGGAGCAGCCTTGATCTTCTGCTTTGGAGAATTCGCAGCGGAGCTAACATCGAAAAAGTCGACATTTCCGCTCTTGGCCATAAGCTTGGAGAGGGCGATGCAGTCCTCAACTTTCCAAGACTCAAAGTCTTCGGTCTCGAGCCAATCCGAACCGGTGTATCTGACAAATACAAGAACATTATCTGGGACGTTGGCCTTGGTAAGTTCAATCACCTCGAGGAGAAGCCTAACGCGGTTTTCGAAGGATCCACCGTACTTGTCCGTACGGAAGTTGGAGGCTGGTGAGTAGAATTCGTGGAGAAGATAGCCGTGAGCGGCGTGAACCTCGATGACCTAAAGTTTTGATAACGTCAGAAAATGAGTGATAATGATTTTTGAGTTTCGCCGATGTGATTTCGGCAACATAATGTTCCGGATGCCTAAAACTTACATCCATTCCAGCAGCGACAGCTCGTTTGACGGCAGCAACCCAGGCGGTCTTTAGGTTCTCGATGTCGTCGAGAGTCATCTCGTGGGGGATGGGGCTGCCTTCATCGAACGGGATAGAAGAAGGAGCGTAAACGCTATCGGGCCACCCACCGACGGCCGCAGTGGCTATGGCTTTTCTGCTCAACCATGGTGGGACCGTGCTTGCTTTTCTTCCGGCGTGCGCAATCTGAATACCAATCTTTTGACCTTGGCTGTGTGCAAAGTCTACAACCTTCTTCAAGGGCTCAATTTGGGAATCAGCCCAGAGACCAGAATCGGACGGCGAGATTCGGCCTTCTGGGAGAACAGCGGTAGCCTCCATGATCGTGAGACCAGGCCCACGCGACACAATCCCGCCGATATGGGCGATGTGCCAGTCGGTTAGGTGTCCATCTTGTGCGGAGTACTGGCACATGGGAGATACCCAAATACGGTTCGGGAAAGTCACGCCACGGATTGTGATCGGCTGGAACAACTTTGGGATAGGTTTTCCATTTTCTTGGGGAACAATTGCGGTACCGGCGACTGGGACCTGAGCCGGGGTGAAGTATGGAGCCTTGATAATAGAAGCAAATAATTGTCAGCCTAAACCTATAGAGCCTCAATTGAGCGAAATTCGCTCGCTTGGAGGTAGCTAAGATATGCGAGTAATCGAATCGAATTGGGTATACCTACATCCTCAGCCGGGACGTTTGGTAAATCTGGCCAGGCGGGCGACATTGCTTTTGATATGTGGGGCGCTTAGTTTCTTTTTTGGGGTGGAGATCTGTCGGTTGTTCAAAGCACGGGAGCCTTAAGCTTCGATGAACAAGGATTGATTATCGGATGTATGCGATAATGTTACTGGAAAAGAAAAAATTTTATACGTGTATTATGGCGATATTTAATTAAGTGATAATTATGATAATTGAGTTGCTGAGGTTCGTATAGTGTTCAAGTTTGTGAATGAATTTTAATGAGAATTTGCGTAGAATTTATTTTATTCGAGCGCCCGGCTTGACTGCCAAACTACTTCCAATTGGGAATGTTCGGAAGCTAATGATTTTAGTGTCTGAGCATTGAAGAGTTTTTCGGATCTCTGGGTAGCTCGAATCGACGACATTTATACCCCGCTTCAAAGCATTTCGGAAGAATTCGAATTTCAAATCAATTGCGAATTCGTTATCGATATGCCAATACAGTGTTTAGTCTTGCGAAAAACATTGAGACGGCACAAGCTTTGTTGCTTACTAAAGGGACCGAGCTCCGAAAATGTCGTGCTTCATAAGCTGTAGACGGTCGGGGGTGGTTACTAATCTGGCCAATCAAATCGCCTCGTACGACGCGGCAGCGGCCGTTTTAACGACCTAAGGGTCCGTTTCAGTGAACGCAATGCACGCATATGGCCCGAATGAGAGCATCATGGTAGTATCCAGGAAGCCGATGGCTAACTACCCATATCTCAACGGGTATTTTACGAAAACAAGAGGGCAAAAATCCGGCACGCCGGTTTAATAGAACGATGGTAGTGAAAGCTGTTTCGAGAGTACTGCACTGTAGTCTGTATGTTTCAACGTCATTTCAAGTCCCGATTCCCATCGCCGAATTACTCTACAATCAACCCGAGCATGCGCAGACTTTTTAGGAAGAATGGCGTGCGTTTTCGGTCTGTAAATGCATTGGTTTTTTTTTTTTAGCCGTGGCACGTAACTATTACAAATGCCCAGATTATTAATTTGGGTGACCCCACCGTCGGCTGAAGCGAGAAGATTTCTTGGGCGAGCAAGTGGGATATCGAACTGAGGTAGTTGTATAACTGGAAGGCATAAACCTGCTCATGCTTTGCATTACTTCAGGTGAGCCTTTCTTCTCTATCACAACCGTAAATTCCGGCACACTTGTTACGAAAACATGATATCCAGGCCAACCAAGCTTTCAAAGTTTTGAGAGACGAAGGGTATATTGGTAGCTAATAGATTTTGGGTCAGTTTCGTTTGGAGCTCAGAATAAAAGTCTAGCGAACTCAACCTTGTTTTGGGGGTCGGTTTCGTCATAACTAGTCTCCAATACATCGACTCTGTAGCCTTGCCGCCGAAGATTCCTCTCCAGCCCCACAACCAACCCACAACGCAGATTATTGTTGATGAGAATTGCAGCACCAGGTTTCGAAAATAGCAGTTTTACGTTGTATCTATTCTAGGGTTTTAGTTGACTGACTAGACGCCGTTTGACGGCTACCAACCAAAGATTTATAATATTCGTGTAGTCGGCAGCGTAAGGCTTCCTAAAACTTCACTTGAACTGTTGCAAGTAATCGCTCAAGCACCCTGGGCCGTGTGGTTGGTGCACGAAAGAATATCTGCCTATCGGAGAATACCAAAAGACAGGACTAAGGTGCGAACGGACAGGCACCCTAAAAATACTAAGCATGCAAAGCCCGATGCTTGCCGAGTATAACTCCGGCCACACCCTCTTTTGCTTCTGGTGCTCACATTGGGTTTCTGGGCTGCTTTGCCATGGAATCGTTAACCGCGGGAGTGGCGTTGCCCGCAGTCGACAGGTACATCCGATTCATAGCAAGACCAAGAGATCATACATCATCCAAAATTCTTAAGGCCACTAAGGCCAGCTGGGCAGCAAGGCTTGATTTACGAGTACAGCTTCGTTACATGTCAGCAACATTAGAACGATCCTTCGCTCAATATTACCACATCGCCGGAGAACTAGCTTGTGGAGTGTCTTATTATATTTCTTATCACTGATGCCGGGGCTTCTAACAGTCCCCACGAGTGGGATGTCCATGTTAGACGCCAATGTTCCCAAGAATGGTTGACTGAAGGCAAGAACCTACTTCTAAAACAGATAACAAGTTGTTCCTTGAGTCTGTAACCGTAAACTCAAAAAAATTTTCAAATAAGGCTCGTGGGGTTCTTTTGCGATCAAGGGTACTCCGGGATCCACAGATAACCAGATTGATGATCCAAGGGTGAAGAAAAGTAACTTGCATGTATTCTTCAGGTCTTTCACGATCTTCGGCGGAGAAAAGCAAAGGCATGAAAAGCCTTTTCTCGGCTTTACTTGACAAAGATTGGGCCTAGAGGGGAAAAAAAAGGGCCATAGTTTGCGGAGAAAAGCCCATGGCCAATTACCATTTTTGACACCGTTTTTGTACACATAGTCCCATTCTCAGTACAGGTATTTTCTTGGAAAATCTGGACAAGAATCAAGGTGGGAGGTGAGTTAATGCATGGCGACGAGGGCCAAGAATGGAAGCATGTTGCCTGAAAAGCCAAGCTGGCTATCCTGAGCAGGGTTGTCTTTCTGAACGACAACCCCAACCCATTCGATATCAGAGCCAAAAAAAAAAAACATGTGTACAGTCGGTTGCCTGATTTGTGGTTTTCGAACCAAAGGAAAAGAAAAATGCAGCGTGAATGTCCTTCACTATAGGCATACAATACCTTCGCCCTTGCTACCTTCGCCCGGAGCCAGGGGCAAGGGTGCAAGCTTCCTTTCCCCAACTTTTTTCGCCCACCACTCGCGCCTTAACATAACAGTTAACGTTATTTTTTCTCTTTAATTTTTTTTATTCTTGTGAAATGTATTTGCCTTGCAAACTTATAGCAGCAATCGCTTTTGGGCTCGGTAAGGTCTCACACCCACACCACCCAATGCGAAAAGTCCGTTTGTGGTACGAAATCCTATCGTCCTGCCCCAATTGCGAAAAGCAAAGCAGGGTTCGCCAGCTTGCCATGTACACTTTTTACTTTTTTCGAGTATCTGACAAAACGGAGGGTACACCATGCAATTAATGGGTCGTGTGCATGTGTGACACCGAGTAGAAACCATGCAGTCAGGTCTATCAGTTGGGATCAGCTAGGTTGCCCACCTTCGCGCCGAATCAGAGAGACCAGGGATTTTTTTTAGCTTTGAGATAGGGAAGTCCTACACATACTTTTTTTTCCGCAGGGTCGGATTTTTCTTTAAAGAGGCAGCTTTGGACCCTTCCGGTTCAAGTCTTCACTCTCGAAGATCCTCCTCTCTATCCTCATCTATTCCTCCCTTGCCCTGTTTTCTTTTTGGGTTCTTTCATTGTTAGGTGTTGCATATAGACGCTGCGCACGCACAGGAAGACGTTGGATAGCACGACGACTGCGCATTAGAGTTGTGTGTTGGTTTTACATACCATTCTTGCATTCCATCCATCTATATATAAACCCAACGGCCACCCTCATTCAACCAGAGAATAAATCTCAGAACTCCAATTAACTGAATCATCATCGACATCAATACACAATGGCGGTCTGGGGCAGAAACGACGAAGAAAACAAGCCCGTCGGGGGCGAAGAAAGCGTTGAACGTAAAGGTTCAACCTCTCCTGGACTGACTCCAGAGGAGCAGATACTCTCCGATCCAGACGATGTCGGTCACTCCCTCCACCGTGGTCTTAGGTCCCGTCAGGTGACTATGATTGCTATCGGTGGCGCTATCGGTACTGGTTTGATTATCGGAACTGGTTCCGCTCTCACTAAGGCTGGGTACGTGATCACCTAAACTCCCAAGCTTCCATTTTTGATATTTAGAGTTTTGAGAGAGATAAGGCTCAGACTTTACATGGAAAATGTTTTGCAAATGCTGCTTGGGGCGATAAACGAGCTGAAACTAACGAACGTTGGGACACACTTTTTAGACCCGGTTCTCTCCTCATTGCATACACTTTCGTCGGATTTTTGGTCTTTTTGGTTATGGCCGCGCTTGGTAATTAAACCCGCTCTTATATCGATTCTAAGCCTTGTGACCTTGGGACATGCTGGTTTCGAGCTCGAAAAAATGTGGTCCTAAAGTTCGTAACGCAACTTTGGAGAACTAGCTCGAAAATCCGGCGCCGAGGCTAAAGCGAGAACGCGGAGCTAAAGCTAACATGGGAAATAGGTGAAATGGCTGCCTGGTTACCCGCTGCTGGTGGTTTCTCCGTTTACGCTACTCGATTTGTCGACCCTGCTCTCGGTTTCTCACTTGGTTACACATAGTAAGTGCATCGCCACTATTTGTGTTGCGGATGACGTTAGCTTAGTCTACATAACGTTGATCGCGCACTATCTCGGATCGGGCGCTAATATTGTGGATGTGCAGCTGGTTCAAATATATTATCACGACTCCAAATCAGTTGACTGCGGCGGCTCTCGTTATCCAGTTCTGGCTACCGGCTTCTAAAGTGAATGCTGGTGTCTTTATTGCGATCTTCTTGGTAGCAATTATCATCATCAACTACTTCGGTATCAAGTTCTTCGGTGAATTTGAGTTCTGGCTGTCATCCGTCAAGGTCCTCGTCATTTGCGGCTTGATCCTACTTTCCTTGATTCTCGCTTTGGGAGGTGGTCCAGATGGCGATAGAAAGGGATTCCGATACTGGAAAAACCCAGGCGCATTCGCTCCATACCTCACCACCGGCTCTCTCGGACAGTTCCTTGGTTTCTGGTCTACTATGGTCAACGCCGTCTTTGCTTACCTCGGAACTGAGCTTGTCGGTGTTACCGTCGGTGAAGCTGAGAACCCACGCAAGACTATCCCACGTGCCATCAAGCTCACTTTCTACCGTATCCTCTTCTTCTACTGCCTTTCCGTTCTCCTTCTTGGTATGATCATTGCCTACGACGACGACGAACTTGTCAAGGCCACCAAGCAGACCTTCAACTCTGCCGCCGCCTCCCCATTCGTTGCCGCCATCCGTGTCTCCGGAATCCAGGTTCTCCCAGGTTTCCTCAATGCCTGTATCTTGATCTTCGTCTTCTCCGCCTCCAACTCCGATCTTTACATTGCTTCCCGTACCATTCACGGTCTCGCCCTCAAGGGACACGCTCCAGCAATCCTTGCTAAGACTGATGCCCGTGGTGTTCCGGTCTGGTCTCTTGCCCTGTCCGCTTGCTTCTGCGGTCTCGCTTTCATGAACGTTAGCAGCGACTCTAAGACCGTTTTCGGCTACTTTGTCAACTTGGTCACCATCTTCGGTCTTCTCACTTGGATTTCCATCCTTGTCTCCCACATCTACTTCGTCCGCGCTAGAAATGCTCAAGGAGTCGACCCTAAGACCCTCCCATACAAAGCTCCATTCGGAGTTGCTGGTACTTATTTTGCTCTCTTCTTCTGTATTCTCATTGCCCTGACCAAGAACTTCGATGTCTTTGTTGGTGAATTCAAGTACAAGACTTTCATCACCGGCTACCTTGGTATCCCCCTCTACCTCATCATGATTTTCGGCTGGAAGTTCGCCAAGAAGACCAAGGGCATCAAGCCAGAAGAAGCCGATATCTGGACTGGCAAGGACATCATCGACAGGGACGAGGAGATGTGGAAACAGAGGGCTGCCGAGAAGGCGGCCTCTGGTGTCAGAGACGGTGGCTGGTTCTACAGACATTTCGTCGCCTGGTTGTTCTAAGGGGATACAAGATGATAGACTCATCAGTTTATGTTCATTTCGTTTAAAATTTTCTTTCTTTCATTTCCTTTTGCTAGTGCATTGTTCTCACGTCTATATGTAACGTCTTAGCGGAATTAATTATGAATTGATAGTATTCCAAGAAGATTTTCTTTCTCTTTCTTTCATTACTACATGCAATGGGGCTCTATTTTACTTTTCTTCAGGTTTTGTCTTCCAACGGATCGATAGATCTGCTAGGATTCCATTTCCTTACTCCTGTCTATACATTCAGATAGATGTATACATGAACACAATCAATATGAAATTAGAAGACGTTGCTAAATCACTGACTATCCTCCACAACGCATTTCTCCATCTCGACCGATGTGTTATTCTTCACCAAGGTTGACGGGACCCACATCTCGCATCTGTAGCCAGCCTGCTTGGCTCCACACCCAACAAACAAGCTTCCCCATGTCGCTTGCCAGGCGGCGGCCAATTTTTTTCCCACTTCTTCTTCTCTTTCTTTGCTTGCCGTTCAAAATTTTCCATTCTTCTTAGCGTTTCTTCGTTTCTGCTAGTTTAGGTTACATCCGAAGGCATGCTGCACATGGGACCCACACCTAACCTTCCTTTATTTCTTCGCAGGCTTATCGACGCGACGAGCTAGCTATCATGAATGGGGCAAGTGGTAGGCAGACATTCTAAAACAAGGATACCCTTCTGGGGTGCGAATTCACGACAACGAGCAAAATCCCAGGCTTAGAGGGTGGGGTTCCGGTTCCTTTGATGGTAAACATGTCAGACAAGTGTCAGCAGCGATTATCCGAATTGTGCAATTTCTTTCAGATTGGTTCTTGGGAGTCTTGGAAAGATCTCGTGAGCAACGAAACTTTGACAGGTTTGGTAACTGGGATTTTTTGTGCTCCCGTTTCATCGAATTTATCATGCTTAGAAAACCTTGGGTCACGATACGTAAATCGTCCAAGCCTTGTCGAAATCTCGTATTCGAGAAGGTATAACCTTATCTATGGATCCTGCCTCTAATTTCACAAACTGGGTCCTTCTTCCCAAGACATGAAATCGGATTTCGCTCTTGCTCGGGTTTGTGTCCAATTCTAGTTCCCGAACTCACAAGATGTTTTGAACTGATTCTGCACCCTTTGCCCGCGTGGGAGATGGATTTGAGTTTCGGACTGGTCCCAGGCTGCCTGCCTGCACGCCCGGGCACTCCGCTAACCCATTCCACATGGCTTTTTTTCTCGCCAAGTTCCGAGCGCCCTAAACTTTAGCTGTATGCACCAGGTTTTGTTCGAGATCCACCTGTTGCCGTCTGATTCGCTTTAAACCGAATATTCGAGCGGATAACTATGCGATCAATAGCGGTGACTTTTGACTAGTGTATCACGAAATATGAGCCCTGCTGCATACTTAAGTGACTTTTCACTACTAGGATGCGGAGATACCAACAGATCAAAGACATGCCAGGGTTACGGCATCTGCCTACTATCAAGGGTCAAAAAGGTGGATTCGCTCGACATTTGATCGGGACCCGTACCTATGGACTTATGGAATGTAACTTAGAAGAGTTTTTCTTATCAACCTCATTACAATATGATTATCCAACTAGACCCGTGCCTAAGTATATACACAAGAAAGCCACAAGAGCTTAGTTATAAGGCTGCCGTCGGACCAAGACTTTGAGAAACATTTTGACAAGATAGAAGAAAAAGCTTTTCGACGACAAGAAAGAAAAATTTTGCATCGGCATCGTCTAAATATCCATCCTCTCTAGCAATCGGTGAATCGTCTTAAAAAAAAAAAAAGAGATGATACTAACGTTATAACGCCACACGAGTAACCCACCTATGCAGACGCAGGATAGGTATACTTATATCGATAACACCGAGAAGAGAACTATAAGGACATCTCGGCCGAACCTACCAATCCAGTCCAGGCCCCCCGCAGCCCCCCACCATCACCGGTTGCTTTGTCTTCATCACTGTCCTCTCACTTGGCCTTTTGCTCGTTCTGCCCTTCAGATACTTGTCCATATCTTTGAAAGGACTAACGCTCTCCTCTTTTCTTACAATCCACTTACCCGTCGCCAACACACCATCTAGCTCCTCAACCGACGGCAACTTCAAGTAAACCCACCCGTCGTCCCTCTCCTCCGCTTCGAATACTGCGATATTGAGCTCATCGTCGTTGGCGCACTTTCCGGCATCCGTTCCGTTGAGCTCGAAATTACGCTTGTGGTTTGGGCAGGAAACCCAAAGTTTCCCATTCGAGTCGTCACCAATGAGGCCGTCCGATAAGACAAAGGAGCGCTTGTGAGGACACATTTGTTGGGAGGCGTAGTACTTGCCCTTGATCTTGAAGATAGCCAGCTGAGTTTCTCCACGTTTGATGTTGGCACTGTTATCAATTTCAAAGTGTGAAGCTTCGATCATGGGTTGCCAGGACATGGCGCCCCATTTATGGCCTTTAAAGTCATATTTAGCCGAGTCCTTGGCCCAGTAGGTAGGTCTCTCTTGGTCGCGTTCCTTAATTGTTTCCATGGTCTCCTGGGTTTCGGAGGTATTAGCGAATTGCTGGAACATCTTGCGACGTTCTGGGTTGTCAAGGACTTCTTTCCACTCGCAGAAGTAGCTGTCGACAAGTTCTTGCATCTGTTTTTCGAGTTCTGCGCAGATGCCAAGCTTATCGTCCATAATAACTTCGCGAAGGTACTTGATGCCGCCGGGGAGCTGCTCTAGCCACCGAGCGGTTCTCTGAAGCTTGTCGGCAGTCCGGATGTAGAACATTAGATAGCGGTCTAGGAGCGGAATGACCTCGTCCGGTGGAACATCCTTTGCGAGTAGTTCGGAGTGCTTTGGTTTGGCACCGCCATTTCCACCAACGAAGATATTAAAACCCTTCTCCGTAGCAATGAGACCGAAGCTATAGATTTCGTTAGAATATGATAATATTAGTCTGCAGTTGAACCAAATTTCTTACTCTTTGTTCTGAGCTTCTGCGCATTCACGAACACAGCCAGAAACTCCAGACTTCATTTTGTGAGGGCTTCGAATACTCTTGTATCTCTCCTCAAGGCGGACGGCCATACCGACACTGTCGCCAATGCCAAAGCGGCACCATGTAGTACCGACGCAGCTCTAGATAATTTTTAGTATAGATACCTTCTGGTAGAGGTAATAGTGGACTCCTTACCTTGACTGTCCTCAAAGACTTTGCGTATGCATGTCCACTCTCCATCCCCGCGTCAACCAGCTCCTGCCAAATTGCTACTAAGTCTTGCTTCTTGGCCCCGAACATATCGATTCTCTGTCCACCAGTAATCTTACAATACAATCCGTATTTCTTTGCCACTGTCCCAATCGCGATCAACCTATCCGCTGTAATCTCACCGCCAACAACTCTGGGGACAACGCTAAATGTTCCGTTCCTCTGAATGTTGGCGAGAAACCTATCATTGGTATCCTGAACGGCGTGTAGATCTTTATCCATGACATGGCGGTTAAATAGTGAAGCAAGAATACTCCCTATCGCCGGCTTGCAAGCTTCGCAACCAACTGAGTGGGGGTCCTTTCCGTATTGCTTCATGATCTCTGGGAAGGTCTTTAGTTTCTTAACTGAGATGATGTTGAAAAGGTCTGCGCGGGAGTATTCAAAGTGAGGACATAGATGGTTAGAGATTTCAGCACCCATGGATTTCATGGTCGCATTAAAGATAGATGTCACAAGTGGCATGCAGCCACCACAGCCAGTGCCTGCTTTTGTGCAAGCTTTGACGTCGCCGATGCTTTTGCAAGTGCCATTCTTGGTATTCTTGACAACGTCGCCTTTGGTGACGTTGTGACAGGAACAGATCTGAGTATCATCGTCCCTGTTATAGTTGTTAGCAAGAAGCCTGTATAACGTGAATTATATGAACATACAGATCATCCACGCTATCCTCTCCACCCTTCTGAGCACCCAGAATAAATTCGGCTGGAGGAACCTCAAGCGGTTTCTTGTTCTTTACCATCGCCACCAACTTGATGTAGTCCTTGGTATCGCCAATCATCATACCCCCGAGTAAATATTTACCATCGAGCGTAAATAGATACTTCTTATAGACAGCTTGGAATGGGTCTTTGTACGTAAGAGCCTTCACTGGCGGGGGCGGTACGCCTTCAGTAACCTTCCTGATCGCATCTGCATTAACAGAACCCTTACGTTTTGAGGCATCACCTCGGCTAGCCGCAGGGCGGCCTGGTAGCTCTTTCGGTCCGTCTCGGTCAGCGAAGAAGTCACCAAATGATGCGACTTCAACCCCTAATAGCTTGAGCTTAGTGCTCAAGTCTGGCCTTTTGAATTTCCGTTCGACATGGGCTTTTGCTTGTGTTAAATTAAATGCCAAGACATCCGCCATTTCGATTCCTGGAGCGATAAGACCAAAGGTTTGGTTTTCTCTGCTAGCACATTCACCGATAGCATAGATGTCTGGGTGTGACGTTTGTAATCTCTCGTCGACAACAATGCCGCCGCCTCGGTCGCTGCAAGTCAAGCCTGCCTTTCGTGCCAGCTCGTCTCGTGGTTTGATTCCAATCTAATTTTCAACGTTAGTATCGATCTATGTTCATTCTATGGCGGCTTGGGACATACAGCAAAGCAGACAGTTGACGCTTCAATCTCCTCGCCATCCTCAAACGTAACACTCTTCACTTGTCCCTCCTCGTTTGTGTTAATCCTCCCTACTCTTTTTGATAGTAGCACGTCTAATCCTAGCTCTTTCACTTTCTCTACTACCAAGCCGCCTGCATCCGCATCCAGCTGCCTCGAGAGAACCCAACGGTTCCTCTCAATGAGTTTAACCTTTCCATATTCCTCCAAGTCTAACATTGCCTTCGCAGCTTCTAGGCCGAGGAGCCCACCGCCTACCACACAGCCGACGGTACCCTTCACGGTTGAGGAATATTTGATCATCTGCTCTAAGTCTGAAATATTGCGGTATACAAATACACCCTTGGCATCATGGCCAGGTGTGTATTTTGGTACCAGGGCATCGGAACCAGTAGCAAGGATCAAGATATCATAAGATACTTTCTCGCCAGTAGCTGTTGAAACACATTTCTCGTCTGGGTGGATTTCGGTAACTTTGGTATTGATTTGATAGCAAAGGGCAGGGCGGTGACTATCATACTATTGGCGTTACGCAACGTTAGCATGGGGCACTGTGAATCGGCGTGCAGAACCAAAGGGTGTGATTTACCCATGAAACTGGGTTCAGATATAATCGATCAATTTCGCGGTGCTCAAAAAACGTAGTCAAGCCGACTCTGTTGTATGCGACATGTGGCTCCTCGCCGATGACAAGTATCTCATACTCTTGCCGCCTTGCGTCAAGTTTTATAAGCTTTTCTCTGATATTTTGAAATATTATTAGCAGAGTATCTTAGAATTGGAACCGGTAAGAATGAGAAGCTTACATGAATCCGACTGCGACCATCCCCAAGCCGACGATAACGATCTTTTTCTTAGCGACACCATTGGTACCATTGAGTTGAGACTCCTCGTCGGTTGTCATTTTGTGTTATTCAATCCCAATTATCCCAACTGAGTGAACCGGAGTAAATGAAATAATTTGTCGGTGGTTAATGGCTGAGCCTTTTTATTGCATCATGTAGACCTTGAAATCCTCAGCCAGGTAAAATAACATGGAGAAGATCTTAATCAGAGGCCAATATGGGTACGCAGCTCTGCAGCCTGTTAGATAACTTGGCGTTAAAGACTTCGATCTATCGACAGAGCGCAATCTCTAATAATATTTTTAACAAAGGTAAAAAAAGGAAGGATCGAATTCAAAGCCTGTCAGGAATCTCAATTTGAACCTTTCCTTTCTCACAGAATGTCTGCTCTCTAGTTCCTATGGGTAGGAAAAACTTGCACGACCTCCCATACTCCGCGGATCTTGCATTTCCTGTGTTACAGTAAGAGAACATGTAAAGACTGCTCCTCTCGTTCACCTTCTAGGTCTCGCTCCCAGCTACCCAAGACAGCCATGGATGGGCAGTATAGACGGGGTATATCCCACCCCGCGGCGGTGGTGGGGTGGACGGCATTTCCCCCCAAGTCGGGAACAGTTATGCTGTGCTTGCATCTCCGATAATCGAGACTAGCAGAGAGTTACACGGTCGATTTGCGGGCTGCTGTTTTTTACTCTGCATCCTACAAGCCGGCACGCTGCTGAGAATACGTCGGTTTCCCCTTAACAATTCTGTCGTTAATGTATATCTCCTTATCAGTGCTAAAACCTTAACGAAAGCTAGCTAGGCCCCAATCCAGGGGCGGCTCAGAATAGTAAACAACAAAAACTCCCATACAAAACTTGAACCTACGCGTTGGTCTACATATTGGACCAAGGGACAGCTCCCAAAGCTGGGCGCCGGATGAATAACAGGATTTTCACAATTGGTCGGAAAGAACAAAGCTACAGGTGTGGCCATTTCATCAAACTTTGCAGTTTCCGCGCCTTAGACCCGCGAATCCTATGCTTAGCTCAGGCCTGGGCTGCAGGACACAAGTGGGATGGCCACCACCCGATAAGCTTAGTTCGATCGCGGGACAAAGTTCAATTGACAATACGCAAAATCAACCCGAACGAGAAGATCCTGATAAGCTTGCGCCTCCCGACGTATATTGAATAGTAAGCCAGCCGGGACTTAGTGCGGTATTGGTGTTCCCAGATCGCGCGGAGATATTCTCCTTGGAGCGGAGTGGTTTGGGACTTTGTGGTTTCTGTGGGACGGCAACACAGGATTCCCTCGACACAAAAATCAATGAGGCCCAGCTGCAGGCAGGAATTACCAGAGTACAATCACGGGTGTTCTAAGACCATTCGGCAATACAAAACGCCGGCGAGGCAAAAGTCGCGGGAGAAGTGTATCTCAAGTGCCTGAGGCCTTTTATTGATTTTTATGTCAATTCAATAGCTAATAGTATGAAGATGTATACGTATGTGCAGACAAATAGAACGCATAACTACGCAGAATCTACCCAGCAAAGACCCGCTGAAAACCAGTGTATGATGTTCGATAGATTTTAGTATATACAAATATAGTATACAAATAACGCCTGGTATATAGTGGTATAGTTATAGAAACCTAAATATTGAAGCAGAGTAACTTTTAGAGCATGTTAATTAGAAGAAAACCATATCCTTGTCTGTATAGCCCTCATCCATCAATATCTTCTTGACACTCGCCTCCAGAGCTGGAGGTCCGCAGACCAAAATCAAAGTATCATCCCGCGGCATTTCTTTGCATATCAAATCCTTCCCTATTCTACCACGAAGGCCGGTCCAGGTCTCTGGTGGGTTTGACAACGTATGGCTGTTTATTGTTAGTATATGTGACCAGATTAAAAGTTGTCTGTGAGACGAAAAGCTTACATTATCTTGCACTTGTGTTTATTGCCGTTTTCAAACGCATCCAATTCCTCTCGGCAGAGTATATCTTCCTCCAACCTGTTTCCATCAAAGACGACACATTGCGTATCATCTTCAGGGTCCTGCATTACCGCCCTCAAGACTTGGAAGATCGGAGTAATTCCACTGCCAGCACAAATCATGCAGAACGATTTGACGCTTCTCTCGATGCCATTGACTGTAACCCTTCCCCTTCCTAGATACTCTAATTTTCCGATCGGGCCTTTAACCTCGATATATTCGCCAAGGGGAAGGGCATCGAGCGCCATGGTCATTTTTCCTCCAGGTTGGTTTTTTGACGGAAAGTAGACTTTGACGAGAAGTTCCAGTTTGCCTTGAACATCGCCTTCAGATATAGGAGTATAGCTTCGAATGATCGACTCCTGTGCCTTCTCGTCCTTAAGCTTGATCATTAAGTGCTGCCCAATAGGTAAACCAAGCGTCTGCTGTTCGTGTTGCAAGTTAAACGTGAATATCCTAGTGTCCCACGAAACAATCCGCTTCTCAACAAGAGTTGATTTGATCCAAGCCTTTGGATTCAAGAATATGGGGGCATTTTCGTCGACCTCAGGTTCACCACCTTCCTTGAGCATCTTGAGAGCTTGCGGAGAAAGTGTACCAATGTGATATTTCGACATCATAGCCTTAGCGCTTTCGCTGTGAATTGTCAAGAATTCTTCAGATGCATCGGTACCGGCCGCAGAGATGATACTTGTTGCACCACCCGGATGTCCTTCCAGGTATGGAGTACCGTCGTAGACCTCGCCATTAACGACGAACCAGGGTTCCGCAGCGTTTTCGTGCGCTTTAAATTCATCGTATTCAATAACTCTCTTGACGCTGTCGTTGGTCATTTTGATTTCCTCAACCTCTTCTTTGATGATTGGAATCTCATCGGGGGCAAGTTCACCCCAGTTTGCTCCAGCCAGATTTCCACCAGCCTTCTTTACTCTTTCCATCCAGCCTCCTGGCATCAATGCTGGCTGCGTTGGGTGTTCGAACCGGAGAATATCCCCTTCTTTTCTTATGGCAACCCGAAACCATGGGTTATTCATCATTCCAAGTACTGACCAGTACATATCTCTCGGCTGCAGGTTCATCGACTCGTCCATAGCTCGTAGCAGAATTCCCTCCGAGCTCGCTAGCGTAGCGACGTCGAGATCGATAGACCAGAAGCACCAACAATGGCAAGCATCTCGCCAGTACATATCGAGCTTCCCACCGAAAAGGTAAGTACCTTCATAATCCCGGTACAAGTCCTCGGGGTAAGATATGTTAGCTAGGGACCATGTATTCCCACGGTCGGTTGAAACCTCAACACGTGAGATTCGTCTGCCACCTCCACCGTAAGCGTAACCTCGAGCTCGATATGTCTTTGGGGCGGTCGCTAGATTTAATGTTTCACCATGTTGCGGGTAGGCGATCGCAGAGTTTGTAGACAGGTCGTAGATAGCGTATCTTTCATCTGTCCACCAGCTTGGATCCTGGGTTGACATTTCTGGGGTAACCATTGTCCTATATATTGTTTAGTAAGAAATCCAGACAGAATTTCTGGCGGTCGGTACCTACGGTAATACCCGATTATCATAGATGTGGTACCAATTTTCACTCGGCCCTTCCGTCAATATTAGTTTTGTCAACCACTTGACGCTCCTTCCTCCGATTTGCCCTGGAATAACAACACGAATAGGCTTTCCATGGTCGGGCGTCAACGTTTCTCCGTTCATCTTGTGCGCTAGCATGATACCCTTATTCGGATCATTAACCCAGCTCAGCCTAACATTGGTGCCATAGTACCCATTAGGTAGTTTGTCGGCCCCTTCCATGCATACATATTTCGCTCTCCTCAACGGTTTGGCTCGCTTGATTATATCCTTAAGCATAGGTCCCGTCCACAGTGCAGTACTAACACCAGCCGCACCCCAACTAAACCCCTTAGTTTTCCTCACCATATTCTGCTCTTTTCGCCTGTTTCCCGCACAAACCATGGTTACCGGCGCGGTTATCTGTTCAAAGTCCTCAAGTATCTGCTTAAAGCTCAAGGTTATCGGGTTCTCAACGAGTCCCTCGATAGAGACTTCCCAATCAGGGATGTCTTCATCGTGGATTTGTGGCACGGCACCATGATTGCGGACGTAGAAAAGCTCGGTGGGAGTTAAGAAGCCGGAATCGAAAAGGTCGGTCAGAGGCGCCTCGACGTTGAAAGGGTGGACACCGGTTAAACGGATTAAACGAGGATCTCGGGGAACCCAGTTGTCGGGAGTGTCTTTGTCGATTGCTAGAGGAGAGACATTTGTCGATATAGCTGGTAATGGGAAACTATAAGGGCCGTCTGAATCATCTGATGCAGGCGGCGAAGGAGGCAGAGAGGGGTCCTTAGATGTATTGGTGGTTCGTAGTTGGAGTTTCTCGTGAGAGTGTGTTGTGACTGTGGTATTTACAACAACTGTGGATGAAGCCATATTGGGCGGTTGGAGATAGTCTATCCGATAGGTATAAAACTGAAATAAAATGAAAAATTATATTGAAATAAAATGAAAGGA
The DNA here is from genome assembly GCA_012184295.1 of Dactylella cylindrospora. NCBI lineage: Eukaryota > Fungi > Ascomycota > Orbiliomycetes > Orbiliales > Orbiliaceae > Dactylella > Dactylella cylindrospora. Next base: position 681,652 of record LDUD01000061.1, read on the forward strand.
TATGTGAAAGAGGTTTCAATACATGCAGGCAAATAGTTGGCAGTATAGCATTAACAGGGACCAATATTCTGACAGGGTAAGATCCTGCTAGCTCTTGACAGTTCGCAAGCAAGGAAGCGGCTTGTGCAGTTGTATGTACCACTGTCGACTCAAAGCGCAAAGTAGCTTAAGAAACTTCCTCAAAGTAGGATAGATGAAAGAATAAAGGGTAAAGGAAGAAGACTTAAGAGGCTACAAAACTAATTTAAGCAGAAACCATAAATCACAAATCTTAAAATGTCAGATACACAACCAAATCGGTTATATCCATTGCGCCACCACCCTGCAGGAGCCACTACGGTTCTCTTTAAACCCCATTCTTAACAGGAAAGTCGTATTGATCGATCCTATGCCGCTCTCGCTTTCTCCCGCGCATCCCCATTGCATGGAGCATACGAAGCCGGGGCCTTTCTTCCTTCCCTACCAGAATTAATCGGGGTCCATCGGTTGCCAGCTCGATTTTCAGATCCCCGCGGCTTCTTTCCTCCTTACGAGGAAGTAGGTGTGTGTATCAGAGGACTTTTCCTTTCCAACTATTGTGCATCACACATGTACAAAACGCCTAAACGATCGGGGCCTCTTTGTTACTATTGCAAGGGCAGAGCAAGAAAAAAAAAATATGGGGAAGGTTCGAATGTTGGCCGAGACATTTTGGTACATGGCAGTATTACCGCCAGAGAAGGTACCGAGGATCCTAGGAAATAGTACAGAGATCGAGCTTGAGCTCTAACCTTGGGACCCAGTTAAATGTTTACGATTTCCAGTTTCTGAAAAAGTCCAGAATCCGCGGAGCCTAACATCGGCTAAGCTGCAAAGTACCCCCGAAGATCTGGTACCGAAAGAGCTGTCATAAAGGCAGAGCAGACCAGTTTTGGTTGTCCAATTGTCTCTAGTTGAGCAGTTTAAAAAAATGTTTTGACAGCTCGGATTTTCTTATCTTTGAAAAAATTTGCGCTAGAGGTTGATATGTCAGACAAAGAGATGAGGTAAACCGTTGGCGAATTTCGTCCCCTCGGAGAAAGCCTGCGATAATTAAGTTACTAAAACAAGCTTGAAAGTGGAGATTGCCCCCACGCCTTTGACGACATTATGCAGGCAGGGGAGTGAAAAGCGAGCTCGAGAAAGAATTACACGAAGTTGTTATCAAGGAATTCGAAAAATGCACTTTGTGTAAGCAGCATGTTGCTCAATTGGTCAAAGAAACCCTGATGGCATCGCAATTTGTAAACCCGATCGCAGAATCTTCTATCTTGCATTGCTCGATGTCGGGCCGGCACACCATTCATGACAGCTTAGGTCTGGATAGCTAGAGTGGTAGAAAAGTGTTGACCATCCGTCAAGATGTTGAAACAAGCTTAAAAAATTAAATCGGATCTCGGAAATACCTCTTTCGCAGCTAACTCTGTATGGGCGTCTTATAAATCCGTTCCTGAAAAACTTCCCGTAGACCCTGCATTGGGACCTCACATTTCTCTGCACCGTTAACTTTCGTGCCATACCGTAGACGGGAGTTTTTACGTAAACGTTGGATCTTTTGTTTCATAAAACGGAATGTTTTTGCTGGTTTGATCGAGAAAATGTGTTAACCTCGGAGAAACGGAATTGCTTGCTGGCTGGAGGCAGTTGCGGCTCTCGCCGGCCGAGTAGAGGCAGAGTGCAGCTGGCCCATTTGGTGGCCCGTTGTCTATATGGTTCCCTGCACTGGCAGGCCGATGACATGAATGAATTACATTTTGAAGGGCCATTCTATGAGTGATTACTATTTTGATATTTAAATATCATGCAATTCATATTTTAAGCAAGCCTAAGCCGTGGCGTAATTTGCGTAGTGTTAATGCACCAACATGCAACAGGCCCAGGGCGCAACACACATAATCCCACAGAATATAGAACTGGTACTATGATTTTTAGAACTCATCTTTATATCCGTATAGGCCAAATCCAACTTTGAGTAACATGCATCAGGGGTGTCTATATGCTGCGGTCCGACTCCCGCCCGCAGTACCAGCAGATGGCACAGTACCTCTGTTTGATGTTCTAACAATAGGCTTTCGAGTTCTAATTCAATGCCCAGGCACGGCTGATCAGCTGGGGGGGTGGTGTATCTGTAGTGGTATCGATGTAACTGGAGTGCACAAGACTGCTGTGCCAGAAAATTTTATCGAGGCTGCTCATGATCACGTATGGATTGCATGGCGTGAGCATACTGAGGCAATATTCTCAGCTCTATCTGATACCGCGAGAAAGCGCGGCGTATGTCCATTGACTACTCAATAGATAACCGGGCGAATTAAGCATGACTCTCTAGCTGCCAAAGGACGGACAACAAGAGAAAATGGTATGCATATCCCCCGTCTCAGTATAGAGTGAAGTGCCACCATCATGAGGGTAGCAGTGTTACAGGATTCACATCTTGTCCTGAGATTTACTACGATAGTGGCACTACACTTGCTGGCATTTACTCCTTTGACACCTCCTAATTGCCCCTACACTCCTCCAGATCTATCAAATGACCCCACTTCTACCCTATATACCCAGAGTCTTGACGCATACCCTACCATATCTTCTTCTTCCTAGGGGTTCAAAAGTTATCGAAGGTGACGTGACTTTATTCTACGGTATTCTCTCGCCGCTGTACGGCCCAGTCAGCGCAGGGCCTAGCAGTATATTCCCCTATAGTTGCCCCAATAAAGTTTTATGGATTTGTCATAGGGTAGGAAATTATTTTCTAACGAGGTTGTTGACTTTACGAAAGCTTTAATCTCAATTGACGAGTGATAATTCCACGTCCGGTCCTGATTCTAGAATTCGCACAAACTGTGGATTCAAACCCGCCACCTGTGCCCATTGGGCAGCATTAATTACCCAGTTTAAACTTATTTCAATACCTTAATGACGACTCCGCCATGGGGTTCACAGCAAGGTCATCTATATTAACTTGCCAGTACGCTCATAGCAGTAGCGGGACTGACAAAAGCAATATTAAATGCATTCGCAATCCTTCGGGATGGATTGTCAAGTTTACCCAATAGGCGAAATATCTAGATGCGTGGGGCTCGGTGTGGGTATGAGGGGGAAATACTTGACAAAGGGGGTACATGGACTTGAAAATGTGCTGTAGGACCCCGCATAGGCGACGGGTATTTTGGATTGCAAAATGATTGAAGTTATTGCACCTTTTCTTCAACTACGCCAATGTGGGTACGACTTGCCGTTGAGTTGTGCGTGTATACGTAAGTCTGATCGCTCTCTTACAACTCCAGACTCAAATTTTAGCAGATAGCCAGATCTTTACAAATAGACGGGCGGAAAGGTCAGTCCACTGTGGATCCACCTTGCCGTGCAGGGTCGCTTGGAGTAGCTTGCAAGTGTTCCAAGTCTATTTTCATAAAACCATAGATGTTAAAGAAATTAAAATCCACAAAAATCCCAAAGGTGCTCGATTCACATGGCAGGTTCCGACAACGAGCGGTAAAAGGATATTCCTTAATCCTGACGTGCATGAAGGACCGGCCTGTTTAACCTGGATACAAAGAACTTTCCGATCTCCGAACCTGACATGGCTGCAGAAGGGGTCGACGTTTTCCTGACATCTACACACCCACTCGTTTGCATTTAGGGCTCCAAAAGTCTGAATACGGAGCAGGCGGTACCGACAGCCCACAGAGACCCCCGCCACGTGGCTGCCGTCAATACCTCCTGAGGACCGTACCTCAGCATCACGTATAGTAGCCAACAGAAGAGAATGCAATTGTTTCCAAACAAACAATGTTCTGGCCAAGAAGGCACGGCGTTTCCAGTTCCCATAGAGCCTCCACTCCTCGAGAGTTCTTTCTCCACTCCTCCACACAAAGCGATAGGTTAGCTGCACAAGCTTCAGGCCAAGAAGGAGCGTTGGGCGGTCTCGTGTGGGCGTTTGTCTGCTGTTTTGTTCTCGCTCGGTCAGAGCAAACGCCTATTTGGTGGTGTTTGGCTGGTCGGCCGCAAAATGTGTTGACCCGTTGACACAGATCCGCGACAGTTTTGAAACACACAACACCTCATCCCTTTCCTTCAACGACCCTCAACAACCCCGATTTTACTAACAAAAAAGATTCGCCTGCTCAGATGGTGTTAAAAGGTGTCAAAGTGTTTCTGCTTCTCCGCTTCGTGAATACCTTCTCTGTTAACCTTAAAAAGGGGAGTCTTGGAATCAAATTATCAGTTCGTGGTCACGCCACTTTTGCTAGAAAGGGGTGGATAGACTACCATGGACGCGAATTCCGAGTGTCAAAATTGTCAAATGTTTTAATCAATATGGGTTTATAGCAACCTTCTGCGACGATAGCACCCCATTTGTCGTAGTCTTAGGGTTTCATTTGGTTCCATGATGAGTTTATTCTAGAGCGCATAACCATTCTAACCTTCAAGATGTCTGGCATACCCAGAAAACTTTGTTCAATATCACGCCACTTCCATTGCTCTGTTATAGGCTCTCGCGTCTAGTTTCCTGGCGACTGCCAATGGATTTCTCGGACAGGCAGCTTGGAAATTCGGCCGGGATAGGATTTTTATTGCGAACTTGTAAGGAAACAGTTTTAGATTCACCTAGGGCACGGTACGAAGGTTTTATACCGAAAGATACAGTAACCTTAGCGAGACCCTCCCTTTAGCATTTCGAAGCAGCCTGCAGCAGAATGGTCTGTGTACCCGCCCCCCAAAAGAAGCATACTCCCCGCTGCCTTGCATGAACAAACATCCATTTTTATACTTTTTGTGCCCCCCGTGCCACAGAATGAAATCTTTTCCCTCTTTTCCTTTTCCCTCTCCTTCTCTTCTATTTCGTCAACTGACTGACTCGTTCAATTTTTTGATATAGACGGCTGAGTCCGCTTCCACTCATTTTTTATTTTTTTTTCTTTTCGTTTCTTTAATTTTTATTGTGTTTCTTTTGAGGTCAAGAGCGCCGGTCGCTACGCTATTCGATTCTTTCAACAGACAGGCTCTGGGATATACATTTTTCTACAATAACATATTAATCGACTATCACGAAACAATTACAGGCTTGAACAAGGAAGGGTAAAGAGTTAGCTGTTGGGTATTAGAACTGTAGTTGGGCATATAAAAAAGGGGACATGACCTACCTTGTCGACGGTCACTGAAAACAACAATCCGCAACACTTCTTCGAATCCAACAACCTTACCCGAGGCCCGGAGTATAACACCACGGCGGCACCTGTGAAATGAGACCCTACTTTGGGAGCGCAGTTCTGCTGCTCTCCCTGAGTTCTGCAATCTCTCCAGCCCTCTCCTACACGTACGAAGATGGCGCCGCCAATCCTTTCCCCTCAAATATCGACATAACTTCCCGGATGAACCATCCGGCAGTCGACCTCTCCGTCCGCTCCCCATCATCACTTACAATGATTGGAGCAATGTCAAAACTGCACCAGCGGGATACCGTCTTCTCGCTGCTGAGGCGTAGTTACGCGGAGATGACTGCAAACACTATATCTATTCCGATATCGCTGAAGCTATTCCCTCGACAGGCCCCGCCAACGGAAGATCCAACGGGGAGCACAGGTAGTCCTACCATGAATGTGGAGGAGTGGGATAGAGTAGTAAACACCGCTTGCGATCCTCCAATCGCAAATCTTTCAAATATAGTCACGCAGATTACCGACCCGGCAGGCGTGGCTGTGTGCTACAATATTCCCTTTTACAATTCCTCGAGTGGAGCTTTCGCTTCCGATATCAGATTGTATAAGATTGCAAATGGAACAGCAGAGTGGGAGGCTTCGGGCGTGAGGATGTCATTGAGTGTGGAATATTCAGGCGCCATGGTACAACTCGCGTCGGTTCCTGGTTCCGGAGCTGCTGCAGTGAATGCTCAGCCAGGAAGATTGGCGAGGAGGCAGGCAGCTCAGACCACCTCTCCGAGACTATTGCAGACCTTGAGATTTGTTGGACAGGTTAACCCGGATGTGATGGCCAACGAAACAATGAGGGTTGATCCGTAAGTCCCCATAATTTCTCAATATATTTGGAATATTAGAGTCTAACGTGGTATATATAGCGACATCATGAAACTTCTCCTCATCCCTACTCTTACTCTTGTTGGCAACTCTGCGTCAGGTACACCAATGAACGCTAGTGTCGCAGCAGCTCAGATCAACTACGTCTCCGGTGCTTTTGCAAACATAACCAAACCGGAAGTCGTCGCTGCCGCTGAACCATTCGTGCTCCCCGGAACACAAATCAGTATTGTACCTGTCGGAATGTACCTCTTCACCGTATATATGGTTCTATTTGTTCTTATTGTCGGCTTTGGTAGCTGGGAGAGATATCAATTTAGGATGTCGTATAGGAAGAGGAGGGGTATTAGCCACGGCAAGACAGGTGTTGGGAAGATTTAGATAGATCTTTAGGTGGGAAGTGCGTACGATTGGGGGTCCTGTAGAGTATTGATACCAATGTTTCAGGGTGTAATACGGCGAACAAATTTTAAACCTTGGGATTTGCTTGTTGCCTTTGTCTTTTATTTCATCTTCTTGTGTAATAATATTCATCTGTTTGGATTGAAGAATAAAAATGATTGCTATCCTTTACTAACAAAATCTTTCGCACATCAACTCTTGCGTGCTTGTATTTCCTACGTATATATGCACGCGAACAGTCTCTCGTCATACTGCTACCCGTTTAAATGTTTCTGGCACGCCGTATATTAAGCTTAGATGTGTAAGGCTTAAAAGATAAGATTAAAAGTTATCACGTTGACGTAAACCTTTCATGAGAAAATATTCTACACAAACTCCCAATCGCACATATCTGTAAAACATCGACCTAGCTTCTTCCCAAATCTCTTCCCCCACCCTTCAATCCTCTTCCCGCTCGCTAGTCTTTGTAGCTCTCTCTCAGTAGCCTCTCTCCTCCTCAAAATTGCTACATCCACTCCAAACGCCTGCATCGCCACCGCAAACTCCTTAACCGCCCGATATACCCTCCTCCAAGTATATGATCTCTCTCTTATCACCAGCTCGGCCTCAGGGATATCATTCCATCCGCCTTCGGTGGTCGGTATATACTCCGCTAACTGGCCCAGCTGATCATAGTAGGTCCAGATGAGGATTAAAAGCTGCTTTGCGACCGAGTTATTGATGAACTGGAATACTTCACGGCTGGGATCCATATGTTCCGTGTTTAGACTCATCTGGGATGAATGGTCATCTGCATCCGAATCAACATCTGCGATTGGAATGTTTGCATCCCTATCTATCGGCCTAATCGGTCCTCCAGGCCCGGGTTGTCTAACCCACCCGGTCGTATCCACTTCATCAATCCTCGCCAGCAGCTGTGCAATATCCAACGGTGTGGTCGCGCAGTGAAGTTTATGCTCCAGTGAAAACTTCAACAAATCCCGAAGGGCAAACATGGGGAGAGGATACTGTAAGGCTCTACCGTTTTCCCAGCCTTCCACCTCGCGGAAAAGAAGGTTGAGCTCATAGCTGCTGAAGGAGCTGCGGATGAATTCTACAAAGTCGCGGGCGCTGAGGAGGTGGAGGAATGATTCGAAATTTTGGACGAGGGTTGTGAATTCGGGTCTGCGGAAGCCGCGGTCATATACAATGTTGTTTTGAGCGTGGACGGGCTGAGGAGGATCACAGGAGACCCATTCGATAGCGGTGGCGAATGGGAGGGAAAGAACAGCAAAGATTAGAATTTTCATCTTTGGTAGCTTTGTGGCATACTTCGATGATACGGCACCGCGCACTAGTCATATCTTTGGATTAATTAATATCCAGGATATATGACATATAGTATCACCGGGCAACCTTGAGGGGAGTCGTGGGCATGCGCATATTGCGCTATCCCGCTCAGTGGGTGGACCCATGCGGTATCAGCATTTCAGTTGAAGTTGAGGTACATCGAGCTAATTCTATACTCCCTACGATATTTTCGGTACACATTTGTAAAAACTGGAGGCGCTCAAATCCATAAAATCCGTGAAGCATCAAACTAATCGACTTGCTATGGGGACAGCGGTTGACCGTTCCTTAGGAACTGTATCTTCGAATAAGTGAGGCACTAGTTGTCTCGCGAGGTCTATTTTCACAATAAGGTTATAAAAACTCTAAGATTCTTAGTAATTTTATGGCTAGGAAACTATCTTGTCCCTTCGGAGACTTAGAGACCTCATTCATATGAGTCGGATTTAAAAATCTTACATCTTAGCTCGTCCTACAAAGCGAACATCTGCAGTATTTTGTAGGCACAACCGCATGAACTCCTTGTGGCCTCGAGGGGACTAGCTATTCCAGTGCCCCTCTATCTGTGACCGCAGTCCATGCCCCCTTCCCAAATGTCTTCCAAGTGCTGGTATCAACCCTGCCAACCTCACCATCATGCAACCCTTTTTCTTTCCTTCTCCTCAAAATTTCTGACTTAAGCCCAGTCAGCGCATTCCAGTCTGGAGTGAACGGACTCAAAAGTGCCACCCCCTCTAGGTTTTCCGGCCAAATATAGTCCGGACCGGGTTTGTTCCAACACGACGGCGGAATGAAAATTAGAACATGGGCGGGCCGGCTGCTTTGTCCGACCCAAGCCAATGCACTGCCGTAGAAGAGGACATCCAGCGAAATGTCAATAAGATCGGGTAGTAAATTTGGTAGTTTTAGAAGAAGGTTTGCCCAAGCAGTAGGTGGCGCGATCATAGGGTCCGGGACGTGGGTATACAAGTTTGGCAGGTTGATCGCTATCATACTGAGTTTGATGAACTTTAATCGATGTAAAAACTCCATGAGTTCGAGAAAAGTAGAATAAGATTGGTGAAGGACCATATGCGATAGGGTTAGGGATGTCAGAGTATTGACTGTGGGGAAGAAGGGCGGGACGGGCTGTGTCTTTAGCGGACGGGATGCACAGAATTCGTAAGATTTGAGATTTGGAAGGCGGGCAAAGAAGTCGCTGACGTGGTGAGAGACGTATGGTATGTGCTTATAGCAGCCCCTATCGTAGCGGGCGTTGATGGTAAAATGTTCCAGGCTATTTAATGTCAGCCAGAGCGCTCAAAATTATATCTGCCATCCTGTAAGGCGGAACGAGATCGCTTACCTCGGAAATTTCACCCCATCCTCAATGCCTCTAAGAACAACCCCGGCTTGTCTAAAGGCGGGCATGTCGATGACAAGCCTCTGCACCCCCAAGCTCCCAAACTTGCCCCAAAATACGTTCCCCAGTATCCCACCCCAAGTATTCATCCTTTCTGTGTCCCACCCCATCCCAACAGCTATCTCCAAATCCTGTAACCCTCCACTATCGACCAGCCAATCCAAAAACTTCCCCAAAGCATTCATATACGTTTCGTACTGATCTCTAAATTCCTGCCGCGCCAAACTGAATTGTACCCACGGCCGTCCAGGGAACTCGCGGAACGGGTGGTTCAGCATCATTGTTTGCTCGGAGTGGCTTCTGCGACCCTTTGCGCCTTTGCGAACGGGTAGACTTTCGTGGTAATCGCGCGGCGGTGGCCATTCTATCGTAGGGCCTCGGGACCAGGGGTAATGATCGCGGAGATTGAATCGGACTAGTCATCGTATTCCCTCATGATGTTAGCCGCACTGATTTGCGTCTGCTTTGAACCGTTGTTACCAGAGGGCAGGAGCTCGGCATACCATCTTTCCCTAGCGGAAAGAAACTCTCACTACTCAAGAAAAGCTTCTTGATGCACCCTCTCAGTCCATCCGACTTGACCACACCATTCATCTGCGCTGTGGACCGCGAAACTCCATACCGAAGGCTGAAGTTCTTAAATAAGATTGGCGTGACGACGAGATTGAAATTGTGACTGACGAGGCGCAGATTTCGTATTGTCTCCCGGTCGTTGGCCTCGTCTGAGGGGTTAAGGTTCAAATATTCCAGTATCTGTTTCGCTCGCTCGTTAGTTACAATTGTCCACCCGTTGCAAATTATAGGCTACCGGCAGTATCGAACAGCGACGGAGGTTGATAGAACCTCATCGCTAAAACGATCGCGGCTCGCGGACATACATTGAGGATAATTTCTGGTGGCAGATACATCTTTAAAACTGCGCTTGGGTTGACGGAATAAGATACAAATATGAATCCCAGTCTAGTTGGTTGCTAAGTTGCGATTCCGAGGGTTTACATTCTCAAGAACTGAATTTATAGTCGGGCGGAAATAATTGATGCAGGCAAGTTGAGCAACGCGTGGTAGGATCTAAAGTCAGATGTGGGTCCACTCTCTCCCCATCTTGCCGACCGACTGTGTTGGTGTAACCAGCTTCAAAGGGTGCTGGGCTGAATACATAAGTGTTGTTTGAGCAGGGCACTCAGTTTATTCAAGCTATAGAGCGAATAGGCCATTTGATTGGAAGATACAATATTACTAGAGGGAAGCGGACGATTACTAGATGACATAGTAGAAGCTCTAACAACAAGGAGGACTTAATCCCGATCCTTATTATCCGCTCCAAGTAGCGCACTTGGGCGTTGACTCTAGATGGACATCAAGCCCCGGATCATGAAAATGTCACTGGGGACGCTGCATTCTTCTTAGCAGGTACGACGCGCGACCGAAACATATCATTGTTCGTTGAGAGGCCGTTATCATCCGAGTCATCCATATCGACCACTTGCCCCTGCTCCTGCAGCGTATCCGTAAGATCTGTTGTCTCGCTCCAAACGCTACTATCACCATCCTCCGTATCTGAATAAAGGGGTATGGAACTCTCAACCACCAAATCTTGATCTTCTTCTTCCTGATCTTGTGGCAGGACACTAGCCAGATCAACATCCTGGTAGTCCTCCCCGAAGAAACCAAATGCAGTTTTCAAAGAGATAAGGCCCTGAAATACGGTTTCAAGATCACCATCCGCTTCAACAACCCAACCAGCCACGTCCTCATTCCCGGACTGCTTGGCCCAAGCTCGAAAGGGGGTCGCAGCACTCGTGGAAACTGCAAAGCCATTATTAGCGATGCTGGCGGCAGCGGAGCTAAACTGCAAATTTAAAGGGCCATAAGTATCTAGAAAGTAATCAATATATCCATCGTTAATACCGGCGGTCCCAGGATATTGGGAATGGTACTGAAGGAGCTTCTTTGCCATTGATTCTCTTGCGGCTGGAGTGTCCTGCCTGTCAGGGCTGAGCAATGGCTCAAGCTCCTTCAGGATCGCAAAGAAGGTTTCGTCAAGAAATTCTCCCGGGTCAGAGGCTGGTTGCTCCTTTCCCCGTCGATTATTTCTGTATGCGTTGGATGCGAGGTCCCAATGGAAGATTTCCCCATCGTTGCTCAACTCGAGAATAGCAGTATAGAGTGGTTCAAAGAGAACATCATCCATGTCATCGAACCACAGCTTCCATTGCGTTTCACTCACGGTTCTCCATTCTCCATTCACAAATGCTCTTTTGGCGAGATCCCTTTTGGTGATTGAGGGCGATTCTCCGGGGTCCTGAAGACTTCGACGATATAAACCGCTATCGATATCACCATCGTCGTTGTATCCTAGGCCTGACCAATCAGGGTCCGAGATATCAACATACGTCCCAACATCGTTGTAAAACCCACTTGGTTCCACAAGTTCCTCTTCCTCGATTGTAGGCGCAGGGAAAGTCTGATAGTTGCTGAATGGGTTGAACATTGACGCCATCCCTGATGCTGGTTGTGCAGGCTCATTGTTAAGGCTAGGTTGCGAATACGAAGCAGGCAATGCGGGTGAGCCGTCCTGGCCAGGATGAGGATCCGGATTGAGAGGAATTGAAGGAGGTGCGGTATTAGAAGAAAGAGAGTTACTGTTAGGGAGCTTGGGGTATGGCGTGGCAACGCAAGTTGCTACCAGGACCAGCCAGATGACGCTGCACATCATGATTAATGTTCTCGTCTAGTCGCGACTCGGATGGATAAAGAATGATCGAAACCCAGCGGTGTAGATACAAACTCCACGTGTAATAGCAAGGATCATGAGATACCACTAAGTGATCTCATGGCTGTTGTGATACTCCTCTGAAGGCTCGAGGCTAAGAACACGCTCAAATTAACTGTAGGGTTCCCGATGGGCTGCTTCCCCCATGAATCTGAATCTTGCTCATATTTGACTCGGTCTCAGGGCTGCTGGTGCTAATTGCAGGCAATAGGGCAACAAGATGCCATCTTTCCAGCTCTTTGGCCTCACGAAGCTAACTCCACCAAACTGGTCAGCATGCCGTCCCAGGATTTTCTCTGCGTCGACGCCGTCGATTCATCTGCTTCTTGGTTATTTCTCCTCGGTGGGAAGAATTTGCACTTCCCACTCCCGTCGGCTGCAACCCCAGCTACGAACTCGCCGCAAGAGGCTTTCTGGATTTTCAATTTCTCCAGAAATATACCCATGTGATGATAAGCGTATAAAGACAGCGCCAGTTCAAAAGGACCTCTGTTTTCCGGTATCCCTTCTTCATCCTGTTTTTCTTTAAGCTGTGTGCCCTTGTAGACCATCCCTGGGATATCCTCACGTGTAAAGGTCATCGATATCGTTCGTAGAGTTTGCAACTTGGCTTCCTTCTCACCATCGGCTGCACTCTTCGTGACCATAGGCGGCTCGAACCAAACTTGCAAGTTTTTGTTTGGCTGGTTATTATCGAGTACACTGTCGGAAGGAGCAAAGAACCCGAGATAATTCTCAATTGCTTTCATAATAAAACCATCTGGCAGCCGTAGGTTTGAGATATGGCAATCAAAGTTCTCCGAAAGGTAACCGGTGAATCTCGCTTGTAACCATGCTGGTAGTCGTGTCAACAATAGCGGGTAGTAATTCGACAGCTCTGCTGCCCGCATGGAAGCCCTCCGTAAGGACGTTCGACGTGATGGTGCGGTCGCTGCGGCCACGCTAGCTATCGTCGCACTTTGTACCAGAAAAGCCGAATAGGTAATCTTCTCATAACGAAAAACCACCGCCACCGCGTTCAGCGCTTCGCCATCGCCAGATCCCACGATTTGTATCGGGGTTAAATCGACCCGTTGCAGGTTACCCGTCTTAGAAGCGGGATCCTCTGTTTGTGAAGCTTCAGAAACGACGCGGACACCACGTAAAACATCGCCGCGGATAATGTTTGCAAGGCGAGTCGAATGTGACTTCAAATTAGATGGGGAGGCGAAACTGCCGTTGAGGTTTAACGGGGTAAGCTTATGAAGGTTAAATGAGGTGTTATAGAGGTGCGAAGAGGCGTCGATGGCGGTGTCATTTGAGCTCATCTTGGACGATTCTGGAATTGTTGATGTTTGGTGGGATGCTAGCTTGAATGGACCTGCGCGGCGCGTTCCTTAGACAGAAGCCCCTCTGTGAAACGTCGTGGGCAACACAATCCGAGGCCTTCCAACATCCAACACTTTCAACAACATGCGGTAAGATGGCTGCCTGGCCTGTCTCGAGCCTCGGGATCATTTCTTGAGGCCACAGTCACATCCATTTAGGAATATAGGCATGTAGCGATTCAATATTCTCGAGGCTTTCTTGTAAGCGGTAAAACTACTATTCCCGAAATTTCCCAAGGTTTGGCGAAACATTAAACATTATACATTAAGAGGTATGTGCATATGCATATATGTGGGATCTATTCGGGTATGTCGCCATATATTTGACTGGTATCTCGTGAAAGTCCGTTAACAGTTAATCCACGCTTGTTTATAAATATACATTTTTGCCACACGCAACAAGTCGCTCTTCGCCAGGTGCGACCTAGCCAGGGTATAAACTAAAGGGAGAGGAGGAAGAACCAGAATAACACAGAAACAAAAGAGACAACTCCGCCCGTATGCAATTAGCGTACCATGCACTTATTCTTCCTTCTTACACAAATGAAACAGTTGTAAATGTACATTGGGGGATGTTTTACTTTTTGCCAACGTTCGTTTTACCTACAAGGACCGGACAGCTTCGGAGAACCTCGGTGTGGAAATTCTTGGGTTCTCCTACGTTTGAACTGAAGTTGAAAGGTAGATCTCACGGATAAATGGCAGCCAAATTCGATTCAATTTTGGCCTGCTACTCCAACTCGAACATTTCCACTACACCTCGGTGTTTGGAAAACCTTTGATTCCATGCCATCCGCGACCTTCGGGGTGGAGTAATAATTTCCGCCATAGGTGGTGATGGCGTCACCCATGCCTGAGGCACGGTCGATAGGAGACCCCGAGAGATGGAGGCTCTTTCAGCTCTCTTACGTCTTCGGGCCCGAAGCCACCAGAGGACGGCGAGAGCGGCAGCTCCTCCAAATAGGGCAAGGCCGCCAAGAACTGACCCGGCGATGATTCCTGTGGTCTGGCTGTATGGGCGGAGACGCTCCTTTTCAGCTAGAACCGCGGCTTCTGATTCCGATAAGGTAGAAGAAGTTGATGACGGACTACTAGAAGTAGAAGAAGGGGCATCTGTGGGAAGTGCGGTCCGAGTGCTGAAAAAGTCTGACGGATACGTTGTCCAGCTACCCGTTGGGGCTGGAGGGGTCATGCCATTGAAGACTTCTCGGCTACCACTGTGAGATTTTGTGACAGTTTTTTGAGGCATGCTAACGGTCGAGACTATTGTGACCTTGCCAGTAAATGCTATAGTTGTTCCAGGGCCGGTCACTAGGCGGGTGGTTTTGGATACCATTGTGCTAGTTAAATTGAAATACTTTGCGGTTGAGAATAGAGGCGCGTCAGTCTCAAAATCAGCTTCCGCTTCGCTAGTCGGTTGAGGTTCTTCCCCGCTTACGGTCGTCGGTGCCCGTGAAGTGGTGGGTTGGAGACTCTCGGAAACTTCCGGGGCAGCATCTGATCCTGTGGGTGTGGGTGTGGGTGTAGTGCTCGAGATTGGCAAAGATGTTGGTGCTGGAGGGAAGAAAATATCTCCAAGTTCTGGATCCGTGAAACCATTCTCAGGTTCCTTTAACTCTAACGATTCTAGAAGTGGTTCGCCAGGCTTGTATTCCTCATTATTTGGATTGTACTCATCTGTCCATTGGAGGGTGTTTAAATCGAACACCCTGAATAGGCCAGGCGTGCATTTCTCAGTATTGCTGTTCGCATCACCGCCAACCAGAATAGCCTGGCTCCTACCTCCAAGGTGGCATTTTGATTCCCAGCGTCCGAAGTTTTCTATATTTTTTCGTCAGCAAGCCCGAAGCCTAATCCGTGAGCCCAAGTGACGGAGCTGTCTGCTTACTCGTATCGACAAGAGTCCATTTAAATGCTGGAATTGAAAGAACCCAAACTTCCTCAAGTCCGGCTCTTTCTGACGCCATATCGTCTTCAAGACCCCCGAACATGTAGATATGGTAGTTGGCAGATTCTTCTACTGTTGCAACGATAGAGCATGGCCACTGCCTTCCGACCGGGAATCCGCTTGTATCCGCCCCTGGCGTCCCAGTACCTCGCGCTTTCGGATCTCCACTCGCCCTCTGACGGTACCATTTGTGACCGGCAATATCATAGACTTGGATTTCGTTAAAATTAACCTAGAGTTATTATCTATTAGCTTGACTCGCTATCGGTACAATGTTGTAAATTGCCAGATCTAGCGCTCCCACTTACGTTTCTCAGTCCCTTGTCATTCGACCCTAGATATTCCTGCCCTGCCAAGTTTACCAAAATGCCCTCCTCACCGATAGGAACAAACACAGTGTTTCCTCTGATCCTAGCATCGAAGCCCGTTTTTTCAACCTGCCACTCACGAGTGCTTGTATTAAACCTCATCAACTCATCCAACGGGATAAACTGTGGTTCCCCTGGCTTGGGGTACGTTATCCCACCAAGCCAAAACCCGAGTCCTCGTTCAGGGACAGAGACTGCAGACCCGAGCTCTGCATGAACAATCCTGTCGCCCTGCTGCGAGGTTTTCGTCCATGATTTTGTAGAAGGGTTGAAAATTATTAAGTCTAGAGACTCGGCAATTTTGTCGTTCTCGAGCAGGCCCGGGTCGGTGAAATTGCGAGGAGGAATTGAGCCATGAAATTGAAAAATCTCAGAGGGACCAGTGAAAAATGCAGCATTGGATAGAGAACGGACGCCGTTCTCACCTGAAGGCATTTCAGAAGATGAGAGCTCGTACGAAGCTAGAGAGAAAGGTTGGGAAATATCAAGCCAGAAGACCTGACGGTCTAAATATTGAAACTTATTTTAATACCGAAACGATATACGAGGATGCACTCGGCCTAAAAATTCACTTACTCAAGCCTACGAACCGCTCATCGTCTACACCCGCTGATGTCAACACGGTCCCGCCTCCCGAAATGTAGAGTATGTTATCCAGTACAGCACCTATTCAATAGTATTATTATATTAGCCTCGCTTCGCTAAATTAACAGAATATTGGAAAACTTAC
>LDUD01000061.1:698071-718979 GCA_012184295.1 Dactylella cylindrospora
GCTGTAAGTGCCGGTTGGATCAACTGCATCATCTAATGTTGTCCTCTCCCCGGATCTCCGCTTCTCCAGATGTAATCTTCTCCTTTGCCCTACCATCCTCCTGCCTCCATCCAGGCCCCGAGCATCCATCACACTTCTAGCGTGTGCATGGGAATGATATGCCGAGGACAGGACGAACAGCTCTAGTAGCACCGAAGACGATGTAAGAACCAGCTTACATATCGAAGCTAAGGTGACCATCGTTTGCAAGCCGTCCCGCAATCCTCTTAAGAAAATATAAGACTGTTAATGAAAGATAAAATAAGATGGGCAACCAGTCCTGCGCCAGTGTTGTCGCGATATCTGAAACAATTTATAGCTAAGATAGGTGCTTGTTAAAAGATGGACAATGATCCCAAGATCGGTCAAAAAATATTAAAATTTAATGTATAAACGAGTCTGTACGTATGAAAAATCAGTTAGCAAATTAATACCAAATAGTGTCTCTGTTGACGCTATTGTGGTTATCTGGTACGAGACAACAAAGATACTAGCGAGAATGACAGTGAGAACTCAGGATAGAGCCAGAATACTACTAAGGAAAGACTAGGCCTGGGGAATAAAGAAAATGTAACGGAGAGATAGATGAGAAGACGGTGATTCAATATAAAGTGATATCTTGCTGAATAGCAAAATAAGTCTCCTGAAGGTGCGATCTAAGGTAGGAATACAAAAGCGCTCTAACGGCACAGCCTCTTCTTCACAGATCTAGATCTTTACCTTCAAAAGGCATTGATGAACCGTAGGCAGGGTAGGGGGCCGAAGCTGTTCTAGGGCCTTGAGAATGGGCCATTCCTTTGTTGTGAGGTGATAGACACTTACGACTAGGTTAGTTAAATTACCCGTTAACATCGACGGGCAGTGTAGACGGAATCCTGAACGCTTGCGCTCAAATTTGCAAATCATATAACGTTAAAAGAATGCTAACGTACGGCGAAGTAAGGCGACGAAAGAAACGAGGGAATAAAAAAAAAATCACAATTGCAACTCGGGATGATAGAAAAGTGTCAAAGAGTGAAGGAGACAAAAGGTTGGGAGATAATACAATTCGGTGAAAAAATTACGGAGAGGAAGAAAGAAGAAAAGAGTGGCAAAGCTAGAAGAAAGGAAAGAGAATGGGGAAGGCAAAAATGACTGTGCTTGAATGTCTAAATTTTCAAAAGTTGTATTATATCATATGTATGTTGTATCCATAGAGGTCGTTGCGATAGAAAGCAAGCGCGCCGATGGTTGTTAGGTGATTGGCACCAGAAACGTGTAACTAACTGTAATTGCCTCCTGTAGCATATAATCGGCTGTTATCACAATGTAGATATGTTGGGCATCAGAAACTCGTCTGCGCCATGCTACTTGTTGCAATTTGTTGAAAATTTCAACTTGCCAAAATATTTGTTAGAGATTTGCCATGACTATATCCATGGTAGTGTGTTTTACCGCACTCGTAGAATATCTAAATACCATGGAAGAAAGAAAATTATTTTTTTATTTTTTTGTGGACTCCAGAGTAAGCTGCCTGTCGATCGATGCCTGGGCAAGATGCTGAGGTTGGCCTCGTTCCCGTGTTGTATTTTGCTACTAGAGCTATGTGGCTAAAACATCACCGTTTCAATATGTATATTCCTAGACCTTCACCCTCTAGATCCTTTTCCAACCCCCCCCCCAATATAACAGGTATACATGCAAGGTGGCTCTGGCCGGCTGTGTATTTGCTTCGTCTCCCTGTCATTGGAACGGGGCCCGGTCTTCGTAAATCTTTCTGGGTTATAATTTGGTGTCGAGGTCGCGAGACAAAGGTGTAAGATTCATACTACAAATAACGTATATAACCAACAATCGACAAGTATATAGGGACACACTCGAGCACTCATCACTCGCGAGAACGACCCTTAATTGAAGACTGCACTGGACAATATTATCGAGCACCACTAGCGTTGGGATTTAGTAGTAATATCAAGAGCTCAAGAGATTCAGCCCAATTTTACTACGAAAGTTAAGTTCCATATGGGCCGATTATCCCTAGGTTTGGCGCAAACTATATGAAAATATAAATAGGATCCCTATCCTTTCACTGCTCCCTAGCGACTATTAAAATCATAACAGCGAGAGTAGTACCAACATAGGTTCCATATTAGCGCTAGCACCCACCACCAAGAAATCCAACGTATCAACTCACACCCAACACGAGCGTTTCATTCCAAAACTCATACTTTCTTCCAGTTTCCTAGTCCTAAATCTGTGCCTCCCCAGATTGTTTCTGCACTATACAAGGGGTATATAAACCGTAGCCCTGCCTTGGACCCTAGCAATTTCGCTAGTATACCCTTTACCCAGCCTGAGAGACCACGGCCACGGCTCTGGATTCGAGTTGGCCGAAATTACTTCCTACACCTTTGGCCCAGTGGCCACGGAGGCTCTGCAAACGCGCAATTTCAGACAGATTTAATTAAAAATTTCCGAATGGCGCCCTGTACAAATGGAAAGTATTGAATGAAGGAATCAGTTCGAAGCACTCAAGCCATATCCAACTGCCAAAGTACACTTTGTGTGGTTTCTTTTCTGCACGCGATCATCAACTAGATAGGAATTCTTAGTGAACACCTAAATATAGCTTTATTTTTTATGTAATCAATTAAGCGGATATAACCGCTCAGACTAGTTTAATTACTGGAGCATGTTTTGCTGCGCAAGGGAGGCAAATGATGTAAGGCCCAAATGACAGGCGTTAGACGGCGCCCTCGTCAAGCTGTGACACGAATATGCTATTTTGGGCAAAATTATGACGCTCTCTATGTCTATATATCCTCTATATTCTAAATATTACTCTAAATTTATGTACCTTAGCTTCTACGTCATCACGTTTTCCCAAGGTCCTACTTCACTCCTTCAAACCTTCCACCAACTCCCCTAATCCCTCCCACAAACCTGGTGCCTCATCATCCCATCCTCCTTTCCTCCCCTTCCCCATAACGCCCCTAACCGCACTCCTTGCCTTAAACCTCCAGTCCTTCATCACCACCTCTCCAGTCCCAGCCGCCAACCCCTCTGTCCTCTCCATGCCGCCAAAGCTTCTATATGCATCTACCATTTCCCCAATCTCCTCCACCAACTCCTCCCAGCTCTTCCTGTCCATTCTCGCATCGTACCTACTGTTCACAATTCTGAACTTCTTCTCTTGGCATTCCAACGCCGTGATGTACTTCCTCCTCCAGATCGCCAAGCGGCCTACGATGCCCCACAGCCTCTCGTTAGTAGTGATCAGGGGTACGACTTTAGTATCCACTAGGTCCACGATCATCCTTTCAAGCCCAGGTTGCGAAGCGTCATATGTGTCTGAGATAGATATGGCATGTCGGACAAGCATGTCTAGGATCTCCGTATCGATGCATTCTTCCCCAACCTTTGATCCTCTGAGTTCGACTAGGCGTCTGATAGCCACTTGCACATCGCTCCATTGAGGTGGGTGCGATGCGGCCGCAATAACAAGTATATTCTCCCACATCCTCCAACTGTCATTCTTAATCCTTACAGCTCTTTTCAAGGCTGTCAGAGCTTGTGTCTTTCCGTCGTTAACCGCTTCCTTGACATTCACGTCTCCTTCCTCGTCATCGTCGAGGGATATCACATTTCCCTTCTCCGCAGTCCCCTTCCCTCGTCGTAGGAGTGCAGTAGCAAGATTGCTCCAACCCTCGGCATCCTGATCATCGATGCTGACAACTCGGCTGAATGCTTCCACGGCTGCATCCCAGCTTCCCACTTCCAAAAGCGCGCATCCGTACTGGAACCAGGTTCCGTGATTCAGTGGGTTGATCTTTAGTGATAACGCAAGCGCTTGTATTGCCTCGCCAAACTCCTTTCTCTTCAGATGATAAATCCCTAAAGATCTTTGCGCTCGTGCATATCGCTGTCCGGAGATTTCCCATGCTTTCTTGTAATGCTCTGGATTTTTCTCCATATCACCGAGTAAGCACCATAGCCGTGGTGCCTCAGGTGGAGGTGGGTCCCGCTCAACCGACTCCTTCTCTTCATCATCGGTTATTATGATTTCATCGTCATCATCGGCACTATTATTGAACCCGTCGCTTGCGGTCGGCATCTCTCCTTCGAAGAGCAGCTTCCTAACAATCTCTATCCCCTTCTCCTCTTTCTCAACTGCAGCCCAACAAAGTGCCACCTCTGCCCACATTCCCAACCTCTCATAGATTCCAAGCGCGGTCCTCAAACCCCCCATATTTACCCACTTAGACGCCAGCTCAGATTCCACGTCCCATCGGGTCGGCAAGGAGAGTGCGTAAGCGTATTTCAATCTCTCATTCACTCCTGCGGATTCTTCGTCTTTTGGTTTTGGGAGAAAGGTTGAAACACTAGCATCATTATCGGCGCTCGCTGTGGCTGCCACGATCTGATCCACCACAACTTGAAGCTGCAAAACACTTCTTTCGACTGTTCTGCTTCTGAAAGCTTCTAGTCTGCTGCGAACTAGCAAGCCCATTGTATGAATACTCCAGTTGGTGCTATGTTTTAACACACGCTCGGCATAAGGTGTCATTTGCTCACGGGTGATTCCGTCATCTGGATTGGTATTCTTGATCGATTCGGCAAGGTGAAGGAGTATAACAGAATCCAGAGGGTGCAAAGTCGGCGGATCTTCCAAGCTGAGCGAAACCAAAGAATCAGGCAAGTCGGATTCCTCAACTATCGCCTCGGTGACAGGAGTAAATTTGATAGACTCTAAAAGCGTATCATCGTTCAAGTCTAGGGTCTTCGGCTTCATTGTTTCTCCATCGCCTATAGACCCTTCACCCGTGGCGGACGGTGTGTAATCTACCCTTGATTTCGCTAGTACTACTAGCTGTGTCTTGTCATCCACCTGAAATTTCGTCCTCTTTCCCAGCCTTCCGGTCATAGCATATTGTAACCCTGTGACCGTTGCCGCTGTCTCCAAGTCCTTTACCACCTTAGAGTCATACCCATGGAAACTATGTATCGTGGCACGTTCTATTAAATAGGTGGCCTTAATCCACCCTTCCGAGTCTTGTTGGGATATCGGCGAGCCAGGGTTGTTTAGCAGAGATTCTAAAGTCCGTAAGTCGTCATATATTTTATTATGCAGAGTACTAGCAGCTTCCCTAAGCATCCTCTGATGCACAAAGTTTGCTCTCATCCGCCACCACGGCCCAGTAGTCAATGTCTCCAGCAAAGGATGTGTAAGGATAGTCGTCGCGATAGTTAAAAGGATCGGGTGCGGGAGAAGTTGGTAAGCACTCTCCCCATCGACGGATAACGAGCGGAGTAGACTCTGCTTTAACGATCTTAGAGACTTCTTATCAGAAGCTATAGACTCAGGGAGGAGAATTGATTCGGTAAAGGGCAGCGGGGGACCTGTGGCGTTCGCTTGAAGAAAAGCGTTGAGGGCGGTAATTCCCACTAATAGTGCATCGATGGGATGTGCGCCTATCGCATCAATGTTTTTTGAGAGGATAGAAGGGTAGGAGGATATGATGTTTGCGATAGAGGTATCGGGTGAGATGGTTAGAATGCTGGATGCGAGCGAACCGGTTAGAATTGTTTGAAAGTCGCCGGTCGAGTATGCGGCAAGTGGTGGAGCGAGTTCTGGCGGTATATCGGTTGGTAGTGAAGCGGATGTGAGAAGAGCAAGCTCGAGTGGTAGCGTAGATGGAAGGGTCGCTGAAGGCATTTTGACCGAAAACTATTGCCGTGGGCGTGTAGTCGTATGCTGTTAATATACCCTGTATTACTCTTTCATAGATGTCGATGTTCAATGTTCGTCCTTGAAGCTATCTGGGGTTTGGAGGGGCACAAATTTTTTAGTCGCCCAAAAAAGTGGGTTGCACCTCTGCCCCGCCAAACACTGCTGCTTTGTTATACCAAGAGGCCAGAGCAACCTATACTTACATAATCACTGTTGTGACTGCCTTCAGAGAGATCTTGGATTTATTTGATTTAGAAGTAAAATAACGAAATGATTGCATATAGAAGTAAAAAGAAAATGATATATACAATAAACAATTCTCCCAAACACAATCTGTCTGCTTCACAGAGAAAAACGAGCGGAACCTGATTCGGCTTGTCGAACACCATCCGTGTCCCCACACCTTATAACCAAAAGAAGTAGAAGAAGCCAATAGATATCCATTACAAACATCGGTATTTCATAAGTGCAGAACGAGAGGCAGGCTCAGGACGGAAGAGAAATACAAGCGTTCACAGCGCTTCTCCTTGTCTGAGCAATGCCACAAAACAAGATAATTGATCCAAGAACATATTCCAAAAGTCGCCTGCAAGTGTAAGAAGAGGCTTTTATGAGATGCAAAGATCGAAAAGAGAGAACATGAAGAGGATACAAGTATAAAACCGTGAAAGGGTATGTAGAACATTAGGTCGTCTTTCGCATAAACTAATCAGACAAATTCAAATGCTAAAAAAAAGAGAAACGCCACGTCGACAGGCAAAGAGGCTACCGCTTCTGTTTCTTATGAAAAGCGTCATCTTCGCCCGGCGAGTCTCCACCCTTAGAACCCTTCGTTTCCTTGCCTTCCTTCGTCTCTTTTGTATCTTTTTTGGGAGGTTCTTTTTGTGGGGGATCTTGTTTTGGAGATGATTGGTTTGGCGGTTCCTCGTTTGATGGTTCTTCGTCCGGGTCACCATCAGCGGTTGGTCTAAAGTGGCCGCCGGCCCCTGGCAAATCTTGAGGAGTTTTGGTGTCGGTGGTCTCCGTTGTTTCCGCTGGCGTCTCTCCCTCTTTCCCATCGCTTTCCGGCTTCTGGGTCTGTGGCACCTCTTGGTTTTGCTGCGCTGGGTCTTGAGGCGTGGCCTTCTCATCTTCGATAACCCGGTGCGGTTTATTCTTCTCGTGCTCGCTCGGGCCTGGATTTGCCGAGGGAATCCTCACATACGAGTTATCTGGAATTGGTGGTTTCTCATGCGAGTACCAGCCAATTGTCCCATCTTTCCAAAAGTCATGGGTATCAAAGTCTTCTTGCATGTACTTCCTCGCGCTCCAACCGAGACCCACACCTTCACCTTGTAAATTTCCAACTCCAACGCCTCCCGCACCTTTCCCTCCGTTCCTTAAATCAGAGTCTCCGGCACCCCTAACCCTCCAGGAAGACATGATCGGCGGGGTAACGGACCATCCCTTCAAGAATCCTCGACGACAGCCATCGCGGACGCCGAAATCCATGGAAGTGTCGAGACCTTTCCAGGAGAGGTCGTACAACATCTTTTGGGCACCCCTAAAGCTAACAGCGATGGAAACCAGACCAACTGGTAGATAAGATGGGAATATAACGCGCTGGTTGTCGGCAGTTTGAGTTTGCTTAATGATATCATTCCAGCAAAAGAAATCGCGGTCGCCGCAAGGCGTGGTCCTCTCGGTAAGGGCACGGGGGGTAGAATGGGGGTCCTCATAACGGTAAAAAAGGTTATTGTGAGGCGGCGGGGCCATAGTATTCTTGGAAGTTCCCAGATGTATAACATCCCAGTCGAGGCCGTACGGTGCACGCTTGATTTCGTCGGTGGTGAGCGGCTTCCGGAGCGGGCTGGATCGCAAAGCTGAGGCAAGAGCGGTCATCTGGTCTTTAACATATATATCCCTATCGCACGAGAGAAATTTAGCGTTAGCCACATGGTAAAAATTTGTAGATCGCGAGCAAGCTCACCAATCGACATCATCCTCCAACAACAACGCGGTCTCGATTCTGTTGTCCACAATGTATCTAAAAGCGTTCATGTGGGATCTCCAGCTGCCCAAATACGGGAGTGGGAGCTCCGTCCTAGCCGTTCCAAACGGATAGGCTTTTTGGTGGATATCCTCTCCTCTGACGGCATCGATAACGTGTGTAATCTTGATTCCCTGAGAGCTTCCAATCAACGACACAGCATCCTGCCTATCCGTCCTTGTCTTTAATGATATCAACAAGATTGCACCAAATCCTAGGGTTTCGTTGCGTACAGCCGAGACAATATCGTCGCTCGGAATCGAGATATCAGTCGATGGTTTCTCGGGAACTGGCGGTGTCGGGGGCTTTTCGACTTTTGGTGTTTCTTTTGCTGGTTTGTTTTCTCCTTTGCTAAACTTGATATCGGTCCATTCTTGCTTGACGTTATTCGCAGGTGGCTGCGGTTGGGATATATGCGGCGTTATCGCATCCACAATCTGGGTGGCATCAGTAGCGCCAAAGTGACTGAGTGTCACCAGGACAAATGGTAGGACGAGACAAGCTAGTAAGACCATTGTAAATCGGCGGTTCAGCATTGTACTCAGAACCGCCATCGGGATGGATATAGAAGGATTGGGCTCCGCTTGCTCAAATCGTTGTGACTTGAGAGCGGGAGTTTAAAGGATGAGATGGGGCTGATAATATAATATAGGTGTTACGAGTTCACGTAAACCAAGGCTCGCGGAGAGGTCTTGTCGGCAACGAGATCCGACCAGGTACGCCTTCTGTAAGAGGACACTTGGAATATCGTTACCGATCGAGGTACTTGGTTTCGTGGTCGACTAGGACCCTAACGGCGGGTAGTAAGCCTCAGGCAGAAAAGGAGTTGCTGGTGTCGGTATTATCTTGGCGTTTGGCAACTAGCTGTTTGGGAATAGATTGGACCTGTAGCAGTTCTACGTGATATTCGTTGACTCGTTGAAAGGAGTGGACGCTTCGAAAAGCAGCAAGCAGCCTGTTATTCTCAAAGAAGATGATTGGTGAGGCTGAGGAGGAAGAGGATATAACTGTACTGAAACTTGCGAGGTGGTTGTTGTAGGAATCCTAGCGGCAGCGGAGGAGGCCCAAGAAAATTGATGGCCAGCAAGTATTTTTTTTTTTTTTAAAGGTGGAGGAGATATGAAGGCTATTAAGGTTAGAGCAGGCAAAAAGAAAATTGGTAGCACAAGAAAGAAAGAAAGAAGAGCTGGCTGAGAAAATTTATTTCAACAGAATCTTTTTCTTTTCTTTTTGGGTGGCCAGATTGGAACCTTTACGATTCGCTGGAAACAATACACTAGTCTCCTGCAATTGTTATTTTTTTCTTGTAATCCCTTGAATCCAGTCCCACTGCCCCTATCGATAATAACAATCCGGGGATCGCTCTGGTGGCCGTGTTCGTTCGCTCTGCCTTCCGACGAGTTGCTATTTGCAGCTGAAGCGATAATACCGCCTTCGGCCTCCTGTTACCAGTAGTGTGTACGAAAAGGTGACGTGACCCGAATGGCCCTGGATGTCGCAGCCTCAACACTGAATTTTGGATCGCCAATTCTAATGAGCAGTTGGCAGTTGGGAGGCGTGAAAGCGCCTCGTTGGTTATCCGAGCTACAAGTGAAGATGGGTGTTATGCTGTTATAGATAGAGCGTTTTCCGCTTCAATTCCGAGTGAAGCCGCAGGCCTGGATATCAGCCTCAATACTTACCGTTGGGTTATAAATTATTTTTGAAGACGCAGTACCATGGTTTTCTTAGATAGTTCAGAGGTGCTTTCGACGCTTGGCAAAGAGAGTGCTGACTAGAGGTCTCAGCTCTAGATCTGGGCAATACACCACAGCTAAACTTGTTTGCCCCAGCAAGCCCGTGAACGTTCAAAAGTCAGTAAGGAAAGGATTCTACACAAGGGCGAGAGGTAAGATCTGATCATAGTCAGAAACCTGTCAGCAGAGAGTCAAAAATAAAAAGAGAATCACGAGTTATTTCCCGAAGAATGAAGCTTTTATTGTCAAGAATTCGGATAATTATATCCGCCCACTCGAGAAGATGCGTGCAGCTTCCAAGCCAGGAGAACATTCACAATTCGCGTGATTCCGTTGAAATATGTTCTCTTCGGTCGGCGAAGCCATAAATGCACTCGCCTGCTCATGTTCTGCCGGCTCAATCGTGCAGGTTCCTATTGTTCAGCTAGCAGCTCCAACTGACTGGCGCCACGAAATTGGGCTTGGCGGATAGTTCCACATCGGCTGAGGGCGACAAGGAAGGGATTACGCTTCCCTCCATTCGAACGGGGCTAACGAGGCCAGAAACTTGGGTTCCGGGTTGCACAAAGCGTCCTAAGCAAGGCTTCTCTGCACTTGGCTAGAAATACCGAGGAGCCCGAACCCGTGAAATGACACGAGTAGGATGTGCATTTGTTCCTCAACCCCTTTTACGCATACACAATGGAGCAAGAATCGTCAGGAGTCTAGCCCGCGTTCCTCCAACCAATTCCGTTAGAACGTGAACTATCGACGCAGGGATTGAACACACAATCGCTATTTACAATTCCGTATAAGGCTGTCTTGGCGAGTACGAGCACTCTGCGCAGGCCTGCCTCCCGGGATCCGACACCAAAAACGGGCAAGAATGGTGGAAATTAAATTTCAGGAAGATTTTAAAGTTTTCGCAGTTGAGATAACGGTATTATATTGGGACGAGGTATCTATACTAGAGCGCGAAACGGCTGACGTGTCGATGAGTCCTACCTATCGCATCCTTAAAGCCGGTACCATTGAGTTTCACCCTTATTTACGAATAGACCTACTGAGTCCTTATCTACGTAAGTCCTTACAGTATTAATATTATTGTTAATTTTTTTTTTTTTTTTTTTTTTTTTTTTTTTTTTGGTTTACGCGAACTCGTATCTATGTGGGTCGGGCGCGACACCCACTCACGGTCTAGACGGTATAAGGGAAAGCTTAGGCCCCCAACTGGATATATATTTCAGAAAAAACCATTCGAATTTCTACAAGCATGCCCTAATCGAAATGGCCTCAATTACCCAACACCCTCTAGGACCTAGTTCTTAGGAAGCTCAAAAGAAGCTCAATGTTAAACGGATATTGACACACTATCCAAGTCCAAGAAACCATGAGTATCTAACTCGCTTGCAGAATCGCTCTCGCTTTTGAGCCTTTGGCTATCAAGTAAAAATGCTTATTTGTTAAAAATATATACATGAAGACTCAATCATCACTCAGGCGTTACTGCGCATCATGGCATCAAATTCTATCTAGAGCAGGGAATTCGAAATGGATTCTTCGCAGCTTAGAGATAGCATGACCAAACAGCAGAACTCCAGCATATAGATCCGTAGAGCAACTAGTCACGTATTACCATTCCATATAAATGGCATCACCTTCGCTCAAGCCGAACAAATGCACGAACAACTAGACCACCCCTAGAAGCTCAAATGAATTTTACCACCTACGCCCTCCTGACCTTGACAGGCTTGCACCTGTCATCGCTAACAGCCCCATCTGCCCACCAAATACTTGAGTACGTCTTCTCCGCCTCAAACGGATATTTTGTCGGGCAACTCCACCAATTGCTCTTGCCGTTTAATGTCAAATACCCACTAAAGTCCAACTGAAAGTCCGCCCAGACTTTCACCTGCTCTTCAACATTTTTCGGAGTCCCCACCGCGGTTCTGACTAGGGATGCATCGCCGGCTGCGGGGAAGAACACAGCGCGCATATTGTTCCTGACGTACTCCACAGGGCCGAATTGTTCGTCATACCCAGCCGGGATGGCCTTTGGAGGGCACGAAAAGAATTTGCATTCTTCGGGTGTGCTGCCAGGGGTGTAGATTAATTTACCATGTGGTGGGATGCGAGGATCCTCAGCAGGATGGTTGTAAGTTATTTCGAAGCGCGGCGAGGGGGTTTTCGAAGTCGATGTTATGGCGAGGGATTTGTGGTTATTGGATTCGTGGGATGAAGTTGGGTGAAGAGAAATGAAGAGACCATGGTATCTTGGAGGTATTAGTAAAAGCTAGGGATATATGGGGGATTCGCTCGAACGTTAGCTTACTCTGTCCCTGGAGCCTCCAGTTTTAGAGAGAATGGGCCAGCATTAATTTGCTGAGGTGGGGTGGGTATAGACGAAACAGTCGCTGCAATGGCGGCAAGCACGATTGAATACTTCATCGTGAGATACTCCAGCGGAAGGCGGTTATACAATGGAAATTTGGTCGAGAAGTTTCGTTCAAGAAGTGGCTACTTTGCGCAATGCGTCTTATTTTATGCCAAAATTCGGATCGTTTAACTGCCAGGCTTTTACAATATATTATATGGCTCGAAGTAGGGTGCAGATGAAAAATTACCAACCCCTGGTATCAAAGGCTATGAATGAGAATGAAGAATCTAAAACCGATCTAAAAGGCGATGATCCGCGAGCTTTATATGTCTCCCTACTTGCCTACATATTGTAAACCCCACCCATGTAATTAAAAGTCGTTAATGCATCGCGCAATCGAAGCTTTTTCTCGTCTGCACAAGTCAACTGCAAGCCGCGGCGAATTCCCAGGAACTACGCATATCATACAGGCAGGGGTAGACCAAAGAAGGTTCCACAAGGTACCCCGGACCCGGCCACAAAACTATCGGCAAAAACAGCTAAAAGGTTATAATTTTTTGGCTTGTAAAAATCCAATCGAGGACGTAAGCTAAGGGAGGGTAAGGCAGGGCAGCTGGCACCGAAGGAGTGGCTAATCTGCAGCTGACAGCCTGCGACTAGCTCTGGGGGAACTGGTGGTTCATGCGTTGGCCCATTGTAGGCAGTCGAAATTGCAACACAACGAGAATCCTACCATCCTAATCTGGAACTTGGCTTCAAAGCACGGGGGTACATACGTATATAGGAAGCTAGATCGGAACACGATAGAATTTTAAAGTATTCCTAGCGAGTTTCCCAATTGATACCGGGACGACTAGATTCGTTAGACCGTGGGATGTTAGCTAGTCAGATTCTATGTTCAGGATTGGATATGATCGTAACCTGGACGCAGCGCAGCTACTAGGACACTCAACAAGTCTGCTCCAGTCCCAAGTGCTCTCTTGATACATGCATCAGGTGTGGGTGATTCCCTAAGAGATCGAAAAGTGTAAGGCATTCGGCCTAAGGGGTGGTATGCTGGTAAAAATTAAAGTCATTCCGAGCTTAAATCTGCGAGTAAGCATTCTATGGTCGACTTGAACTCAAGATAGGTTCCTACAGCCACCTCTAGTAGCAAGCCTATCGCTACAATGCCAAGGGCCAAATATAATATCCACGCCTCGGGCATGGCGGAATTCCTATAGTCCAAGACATCCGACGGCATTTAGTGTCGACATGTCAGCAAAGGCACCAGCCATGCATGGCGCCACAGAAATACCTGCCTCGATCTGATAATATATTCGATCCATCTGGATCTTTCCGATCCGATCACGGGTAAACCTGCTCAATCCCGTCTTGTATCCCGCCACTCGCCTAAGTACCTTCATCTCGGTAGGCGAATTTTTGTCTTGTCTCTTTCTTTTGTGCTCGTATCTTGTCCGTCTAACATCGGGATCCGAGGCATCGCAACCTTGGCCAGCTTGGAACTAGCCCAGGTTTGGACACTGACATCTGCTGGCTTTGGTTCCTTGATTCTTGGCTAGACATTGGAGTTCTGCTTGACCCGGTCTGCAAAATATTAACGATCACATCATCTGTCGCGATTGTTGACCAACTTCCGTAAATAGCACTTCCTTCCCTATCGCACTAGTCGGATCTTTAGACGGAAGGTGGATGTGATATGACATTGTCTCAAAATCTAACCTTTGCAACACACTTTCACGTCGAATCGAATCCCGGCGTGTTGGCATTGATGCACCTGCGTATTTGGCAATTAAGCACATGCCATCGCGCTAGAATAACTACAGGCATGTGAGATTATCTCGCAGAGATCAGCGAGATATGGAGCTGCATTAAGATTCTTAGCCATTTAGCGGAACCGGTGGACTTAAAAGATTCCAAACGTTGGGATGAAAAATGTCCCGTCGGAAAAAACTCAAGTCTCACAGGAGCAGAAAGTTCAGGGGCCATGATTCGAATACAGTTAGAAGTCGCCTCCAATATTGCCCTAAGCAACACAGATGAATTTTATTGGTCTGGCCGTTGTCTCGCAAACCCGACGTTCGACCACAAGTCTGGCCGATTATTTACGAAAGCCGCAATATTCTTAGTATAAGTTTTGGTTCGATTTCTCAAACGGTGGAGGTGCCACGTTGGCTAGACAATACTGCCTGGCCCGACGCATGAACAAATTTATAAACTAAATTACAATAGAGGCTTCTCCATTTGGCCTTAGAGGCACCCAAAGCATGAAACCTGGATTACTAGCTGCAATTGAGCTCTTCTTAGGTACTCGAAGAATTTGGCGAGAGCATTGGGGAGTGGGAAGGCAATGGTATCTGAGCTAGCCAGATGATAGATCTCCTGGTCTGACCTGGATATCTAATGGCCGAGCTGGTAAGTGTAACCTAATAGTTTAGGTTTGAGTATGTGGCGAGTAAAGCTACGCCACGCTGCTACCCTGGTAGTTTGATCAGAGGTTTAGGTTCCATTTTCGGACGTTTGATATGGACTAAGAATTTGAATTGGACTAAAGTATATAGAGCTATACCATATACCAGCTAGAAAGAATTATCATATGCCCCTGTTTTCTTTTGCCACACCCGCCCAGGAGCCTCCCGGGCAACTAAGACGGATAGCAAATCGCCTAGGCGCTGCAGCAGTGCAGAATGTAGTAACAAGAACTAAAGAAAGACTAGACAGATCGAAGCAGAAAAGAATCGAGTTTAAGACATCTTAAATACCTAAGAATGTTTGCAAAGCAAATCTGCAAAGTTGGGGATGATAGTAACTTGATATCATGCGCCAAATAGCACAACTTATGCCAACCAGGTTCCTTCTTTGTTATTCGCCAACCACTCATCAATCGGCGTGAGCTCGACTCCTTCAACCTTAGGATCTCCATGGCTAGGGTCCGAGCCCATCTCAGCCAATGTGTGGCGGGTGCTATGGAAGAAATGGGTTTTCGATTCCTCCCACTCATCCTCGGGCCACTCATACAACTTGACATCCTTACCAGTCGCCTTCCTCAACTTCTCGACCATTTCGCGATCATTGATCAATTCTGTCCCGAATGTGATTTCTTGTTTATGGAATTTGGCAGGATCGTTGATCGCTGCGAAGGCAAACTTGCCGACATCGCTGCCGTCGACGTACCATTGTTTGAAATCAGGTGGCTGGGCAGTCTTGTAAACGTGTTCGGTGGGGAGATCGGGATACATCATGGCGACGTAATTGGGGTAAGCTAGGTTCTGAATAAACGTTGGAGGCTTGACGATGGTCCACGATTCAATACCTGAATCTCTGATCATCTGCTCGATGGCCCACTTTTTCTTCCAGTAGACCTTGAGGAAGCTCGCGTCGGGGAGGGCACTGAAGACCCTGTCAAAGTTCTCTTGAGTCCCAGTTCTAGCAACGGACCCGTAAATGATTTGCTTGACTCCGTGCTTTTGAGCGGCGGCGACAACATTTTTGGCTTGTTCGAGATCGGTATCGCCACCGGTAAGATCTGGGAAGATGGTGAAGAAGATGGAGTCGAAGCCTTGAGAAAAGGCATTGTCAAGGGATTCTGGGTCGTTAAAGTCACCTTTAAAGACCGTGATTCCAGCATCCGCAAGAGCTTTGGCAGCTGGAGAGTCCGGATTGCGGGACATGGCGTAGAGTTCATGTCTTGGGTCGTTCTTGATAGCTTTTACAAGACCAGAGCCCATACAGCCGGTCGCGGTGAGATTAAGGACCTTCATTTCGAACGAATTAAAAAGTATGAATTGTAACTGGTAACAAAAAAGGAACAAATGGTGCGAGATCTAGCAAATTAATCTTAGGAAGTGATATCCGTAGGCTGCAGAGGATATGTCTAGATGGGTATTGGAAGCTAGACAGATATATGATAGTCAAGCCGCAATTGAATTGAATATAAATTGTGTTGATCGCGATCGAGGTTGATCGAGGTACTACATTCTTCACGGCTCCAAGCCGACGAATCTCGAGCCTTATATAATCCCAAGTACTCAAGTTTTTATTCGATTGATCAAGCAAAGCCATGATTCTATCTACACTAGAACCCCGCACGGCGTCATCGGCTTTTGCGCACCACTGAATAAATACAAGTCTTCATGCTTCAACGCATTGCACATTTGTAATTTGTTACAGCTTCGATGTTGCGCTCCACGATTTTTCGCACGAGAACATCCAATTCGGGTAAGGTGCCGGATGTCGGAAATCAATTGACGCCCGTAAACGAGTGCTACGTCCTAAATGGTGTCAGCAATGGTAAGCCTGCTACAGGCCAAGAACAAACATTTTGGCGCACTACGAAGTACTGTACACGAACATTTGGCAGAGGAACCTAATCTTGTCAGCAAACGTAAGCGGTCCACAGGAATTTAGACGCCTACATGCGGATGTACGCGTGCTTGAAGTGCCTTCCAGTTGCAACCTGGTTCAATTTCATTACGTTCGAATTGAAATCGGGGAAGAGTTGCCTTGCACCTGAGTCTCGGGATCTCATGATCCGGTTAGGTAGTTGTTCTTGATGAGCCAACAGCGAGGAAGAGCTTAAATTCCGGAGCTTGTGAAGAACACCTCAAAAACGTCCTACAATTACGTACAAAGCTCAAACTCGGCTATGGAACGTAGCATACAATGAATTAGTGTATTTTGCCGGCGGTGCTTGCTACTGTACATAAATAGCAGCTCAACGTTTGATACGTATATACGATCAGACCTCCCGAAAGCAAGCGGGGCTTGTGGATTCCGCGCTGCGTTCGTACTCGCATCCCTCCGGACGGGAACATTGGTCCACCAGGCACTCGCTACCAACCGGCCTGGGTGGCTTTGGTGAGGTAGTAGAATCGTGCGGTCTACAGCCCGTGTACATTACATACATGTTGTAGACGAGAGCGGGGCATCGAATACGAACGGACTCCTGTTTCGCGTATTCGGCTAACCTTTCTCATCCAAGTCTTTGCGAGGTCCGAGTTTTCGGCCAAAAATATGCCAATACCGACAACCAGGATTTTGGGCAAGGCCAAATCCCACCAGTATCCTTCAAGCGCTCTGTTTTTTTTTTTTTTTTGGGTCTCCATCCGATGTTAAATTCTGGTATTTGCCTTTCATGGTCAGGTGCTTTCTGCACCTTTTCAAGCTGGAACAATGTTTGTGTCGGATTAAATTAAAA
This sequence comes from Dactylella cylindrospora, assembly GCA_012184295.1. Taxonomy (NCBI): domain Eukaryota; kingdom Fungi; phylum Ascomycota; class Orbiliomycetes; order Orbiliales; family Orbiliaceae; genus Dactylella; species Dactylella cylindrospora. The sequence continues at coordinate 715,139 of LDUD01000061.1, forward strand.
AAAGTTGGTGGTGAGGTCCGAGCTGTGGAGACCGGTTCCCACTCTCGGTGAAACTCGTCGGCTGTTAACACATGTATGTACCTTCCGGTGTTCTTCGAAGCTTCCTTCGGCGTCTGTGCGGGAACGCTACGAAAACCCAGAGAAAAATTGCCAATCTTGACTTGAAAAGTTAGTACCAGTTGCGGGGCTCTTGGGAACGAGTCCCATTTGTCGGATTCAGCCCCAAAGCTCCAAAAAGCTCGAAATGGTGTGAAGGAAAATTGGCCAAATTTCTGCCTGATGAGTTCAGCAATCATCTGTGCTCGCCTTGCTGTCAAAGCTCACCCTAAATTTATATCAACATGCGCCCTGCGTTTTGTCATAACAGCCGTACCAAAGAATGAAGTGGAGTTGAGTCGACGAGATAATGTAAAAGGATTTGCACAGAAACCAATCAATTAGCCAAAGCAAGAGGCATCATGCATGCTATTGTTCCTGCATTGTGCTGAATCTTTGTGAAACAAGAGCGAAGAGGACCCTTGTTCGGTTTTGTCATATTTGACCATGAGATTGCAAAAGGAGGGTAGGTGCGGGTTTTTGCTTGGTGGCTTCTAGAAAGGCTTGGGGGTATCGAGTAGATGATAGAAATGACGCTTGTTCCTGTAGATTTTTAGAAATCTTCTGTGGGAAGTTCCGTTATGTCACCTCCTGTTCTTGGTGGTGGGCTATCATTTATTCGAGTAGTCGGGCGTGAGAGGTTGATGGTGAAGGGCGCTTCGGGCTGGATTCTCCCTTTATGACGTGTCTCGATACGAAATACTTGGAGCTAATCAGCTCGAAGATAGAATCGATGCTTATGTTTAATATGGACTGTTGATAAACCCCATCGGCCGAAAGAGATGAGCATCCGAAGTCTTACCCGAATACGACCGACATCATATTGACTCCATAACATCCTTCTCCTATAGTGATGATACATTTGCCGTTACAAAGGATACTTTGGAAGACGAGATATCGATGTATAGGCTCGAGGAAGCTCGGGTTGTGGGATATAGTTTGCCGTGTATCTGCAAGCAGCTATGTGTGCTTAGTATGCAGAAGAATAATGTTTTGATCAGGATGATCGATGCTCCAAAGGTGCGGTTGGACGAGGCAGCAAGGCACGAGAACTTGCAGCAGCCCGCGCATCTGCGCATCTGCCGTCCTGCGGTTCTATAATTGGATGCATTGTTAGCCAAATCTTGCCTTTTTGCTCTTGATAGCACCACAGATTATGGGGTCAATGCATGAGAATCTGCACCTGAGCTGACTGATGTAGAACAAAAACGGAGGCAAACCTGGGAGGACCTACAATCCGAAAACAGCTGATACTCATCTAGAGGTGAAGGCATTTGCTACGTGGAGCTGGACCTTGGTGTCGGCCCATTCCGTCTATGTTTTGATTATGGAGATCTGCGAAGCCAGCCAGCTTTCCGAAATTGATGTCTCCAGGAAAAAAGAATTTGTTCCTATGAGACATGCATTTAGGCGATAGTTGAATTATAATGTGACCATTCCAGATACGAAACCTGGCCGGGTCATTTCAGGAAGGGGCAAATTCACGTAGAAAAATTTTTCGGGAAGGAGCTCGATGAACGAAGTCTACGAGTGACTATCTGCCACAACCCAATGACTCTACAATATTTTGCCTATATGGCTACCTCGAGACCTGTCATAGCGTAAAAGGCCCTGAAATAAAGAACTGCGCCTTGCACCTAGTCGCAATCACTCCGATCGCCACCGCCATGGAGACAGCGATGCTTCCTCAACGGCGTCGGCAGCTCGTCACACCTGACCTCATATTGGCATGCACCAAAGTGTGGCTTCCAGTAATTCACAAGGTGATGTGTGCGTGTGTTAATCCGAAATAAGACCAAGGAGGATTCAGATCCAAGTACTCTGCGAATCCTGCTTCCAATCCAGACCGATTTTGAAATCGGTATTCCTCGTTTAGTTTTACAAGCGCTAACTGAAGGCAAAATTCAGGTGGCTGATTGCAACTGGGCTATAGTACGGGAATTTAACAAAGAGGATCCTTGAACAGTCTTAATCTTAATACTAGAGTACGTTTCTCCAACGCCTGAATGATAAAGTTGTGGTGATATATGATGCCAATGCCATGCTAGAAGAGTCTGCGCGATATTTTCAGAGAAACTTTTTGAACAACACTATGTACTATGCATGGATTGTAGACATGCTCAAGGCCCCCTAGCACCCGCAAACATGGCGAGGCCGCTGTTGCATAATCAACACATGCTGCATGCAAAAGACTAACTATTGTTATTTTGGATAAATGACGTTAAGCCTAGGAAACGTAGGTGTCGAGAGCCACACAACCTAAAGGACCAAAGGAACCCGGGTTGTAGTCCTAGCAGAAGAGTACAGAATATCACGCTGGAATATGCATTTGCAGGCTCGGTGGATGGTAAAGTTGTTATGGGAAATTATGATAACGCAAGGGGAGAGAATTCTGCCATATTTTCGGCATATCAACGAGAGAAACTAAAGAAGAAAAACCTAGAGCTGCAGGTATAGGCCCTTGCTTCAACAGGCTCTTTCTCGCCCTCTTCGGGTCTGCAGTGATGGGATGATTATTCTCCCTCTGAGAATCATACGAGTCTCAGTATTCCAATGGGCATCTGTGGCTGTACGGACAGCTCACTTGACCAATTGAGTTATATCTGGCGACCATGCTCTATTCAATCGGTGCCACCTTTGCGTTGTTGGCAAAAGATGCAACATTGCATTGCATACATGGCATGGCGTCTATGCTAAGTATAATGCAGAGTTCAGCGAAAGGAAAATTACAGAGAAAATTCCCACCCGCCACCCCTCGACAGGTACATGCGGAGGGGAAATGCGGAGAAGTCATCGCTACATCAAATGACCCCGAACTTCGCCGTAAATCGTATACGCATTTATTTTCTCCGCAATATCCCACAAATGCCGTCTATGGAATCTTTCCGAGATACACCTGCCAGCGCGAGTCGCACTAGGACTTACCCGTTTATACCTTGCTGGAAATCCGGAGATTGCAGTTCGAGCTAGAGCTCTTTGGTGATGGACATTTCTGCATACTCGATCAAGGGTATACGCCGGCGTTTGCGAAAATCTTTACGTCTTTTTGAGACAATATGGACGGCTATACCCCATCGACTAGAGTGGGACATGTGGGGAACGTGAGAGAAAGGGGATACCGGCTTGTCACTTTATGATCTGCTGATAGTTAGTCTGCTTAACTCGGGACGAAACATCGGCGTCGCTCCTCGATGCGAGGAACGATGAAGGGGGAAACAAATCCATGCAGTTTTCCCCTTCTATAGATTGAGCTCTCCTTCTCTACATATATTAAAAGTTTTCGTAGGGGAAAATTTTTCTCGATGTTTACTGGCCTAAACCAAGAGTGACCCGCATTTTGTATAGCAAGTTGGGGTTTGTCGCAACAAGGGAATTCAGCCGTGACGCAGGCATAAATTTCCTATAGACTGATGGAGGAAAACACCTGGCCTGGGTTGTCCACCGCCACAGGGATTGGCCTTGTCAGATTCTTTTTGTTGTCTCCTCCTTTCGCTGGGACTAGGCCACCGTCCTTCATGTAATTGAAAAATTCGAGGGGCGGGACGTTTTTGTGGAGATGGGCTTTTTGTTCAGGTCCAGAACGGCCATCGAGCTTAGCTTGGAGCTATGTTGAAGTTTCGAAACATAGCTTATAGTAGGGTTTGTTATTACTATTGCATATGGTTGAGAAAGACGAGTTTGTAATCACAACGAGAAGCGATCAAAGCGCTTTAACATGCAAAAGCACCTGACAGGAAGGGAAAGA
>LDUD01000061.1:727092-793841 GCA_012184295.1 Dactylella cylindrospora
ATTATAGTGTCTGTTATATAATTGCCAAGGTGCTAGGCCTCATAGACCTGTTTGTTGACTCCGAAGGCAGACGATGAATGATATTGAGAGGAAATTAAGGATCTTTTTGCCGTAGGCTAGCCTAGCCTACCTTCGATCTAGAGCGTTTGACTGATACATTGGGAAAATTTTTGCTGTATAAAGTCCCCCAGTTAACAGTTTACGGACCAGGCTATTGGTCTAGTATAGACTTTCGACTAACTTTTTGTCTGTGAGTTAGTGGGGCATATAGCCGTTGATTAGCGTCCTTTCGTGTGGATTCCACGGGTTGCTCTGGTTGGTCAATGCTCGAAGCAATAGCCAACAGCATCCATAGTTAAAAATGGATCGACCTATGGGTAAGATATGGGCGTCTCCGAGGGGCGTTCATGGCAAAATAGAGAAATATAACACGCCGGCCGCCGCGTTGCTGAAGGCTAAGCGTTTAGCCAGAACTTTCGACCTGATTTTTCAACATCATATGACAATCCGGATGCCTCCGGTGATATTTCTTCACCGTTCTCAGGTGATGGACACGAGAGCCCCTGCCCGGAGTGGCAAAATTCTTCAGGCAAAGTACCGCCAGGGAAAGTTGTCGCAGGCAAAAAAAAAAAAAAGGAGCCAGCATATGCATCTAACTAGCAAAGTCATATCTAGCAAAGGCATGGCGGCCGGGATGTTATGATAATAGAAAAAATTTCTCACAAACCTCTCCAACTGGCCGCAACTGTCACTTCAAAACCACCAGGTTGAACCCAGCAAGCCACGATGAGGTCTTGTTTGACGAATCGTCCACAACGGGTACACACGAGTACGAGGATTCCAAGCGAGGCAGCTGACAAGAAAGATAACGAAAACATCTCGCAGGAATAAGTTTGGATCACGATGAAAGATTCGCTCGCCTTCGACGCGAGAATATTCAAGATCTCTCCTCGCGTAACCAAAATAGGATGAAGAAATCACAAAAAACAAGAATCTTACGATGAGTGATTTACCGGAGTTTCTCCGCAGCGGCAAGGAAAAAGGAAGCCTCCAAGCCTTGCGTCGATCAAAAGCCACCAAATTCGATCCAAGCAAGCCTACGATAGCCCCTGTTCATGACTTGCAGGTCTCCTCATGACTAAATGGCAAGGGTTGAAGGACAAATATCGGACGTAGGAGGTGGGGACGCCTCGTTCTCCACATCGGAGAGCTGAGGTGAAGAAAAAAAAAAGAGGGAAAAGAAAGGTCAGCGCCAGAGCAAACCGGACTAGTTGAGCTCCCATAATTGTGAAAGGATTATGGCCCAATATTCAATGGTGACCCGTGCGCTTCTTGCCAATGTCAATTATCGCCAAGGGGATATTTATGCATTATACTTGCTAGCCACCGGAATTTGTAAGTACTCGACTAAAACTAATCAACGACGCTAGCATCCTACCCCATATATTTCAACATTATATAGTCAAGGACAGGGCTCTTTGGGCGTAAACATAGTTCACGCTATCTCGAATGAATTTGAATCCTGTAATTCAAGTATAACTAGCACCGATTTGACTCGGCTGAAGATGCTGACTCGATACCCTGACCGTCCAAAGTGGGCCGATACTAGTAAGTCTTAAAAGTTTTTTTGATTATTGACTTTTGATATTATTTGAAAGTCTCCACCGAATTTCCCCGACTGAGGTTTGTGGAGGAGCTAGGATCAAATCTGGGGAGATTCCCTGCCCCAAGTCTCGGTACGTCGAGCGATGCAATGACCTTAGAGAGCTCTATGTCAAAAAAAAAATAAAATCTTCTAACATGAGAGTGAACGGAAAAGAGCTGTGCCGTGTTATCCATCTCGAGACGAAGTTGAGCTAATGGTGTCTTCATCTATTCCAGATCGAAAAATACCTGTCAAATTTACATCACGTATGCATAGTTGACGATGCGCGGACTATACTTGGCTGAAACATTTCTGGCAAGTTCTAACACACAATCCCGTGTCATGAGGTGATGCCCGTTAATGATTGATATATTTTTCTTGTAATCTTGACTGTGGATATCATGAGCCTCGAGATAAGAGAATTTCAAGGGCAATTGAGAGGGTACGGACAGATGGCACCCTTCTCCCCTTCGTCCAATTTCTCAATTTCCGCCATATCCTCACTGGTTAGCTCCCACCCATCCATATCCATATTGGCCTTCATTCGGTCTGGGTTGTCGCTCTTCGGGAGAGGGAGGTATCCGTTCTGCAGACTCCATTTGATCATGACCTGTGTAGAATGCTTGCTGTGCCTCTCACCGATTGCGACGAGGGCGGGGTCATCGGACCGCCTGTTACGCACAATAGGAGAGTAGGCAGTAAGGATTATGCCTTTCGCTTTGCAAAGTTCTATTACCTCCTTTTGCTGGCAGAATGGGTGGATTTCTAGTTGGTTGCAGACCGGTATCACGGAAGCATACTCGTCCATCTGCAAGAGGTGTTCGATCCCACTTAATATTGAAATTCGATCAGTATCCAATGGTAAGCTATGATGAAGCGTCACGAACGATACGTACTAGTTGCTGACACCGATATCGATAGTCTTGCCTTCTTCCTTAAGTTTCTCAAGCGCTTTCCAAAGTATCTCTCTGCCCAGTGGCCCGCTCGCGGGCGTGTGAACTAGAAACAAGTCCACATATCCCTTCCTCCCTTCTTCCCCGGCATCAATCTTTTCAACGCTCTCCCTCATTGCCTGCAATGTTCTTTCAACATCATTATCAACTGGGTACTGCATCTTGGTGGTAACAAATATCTCGTTTCGAGGTAGATTGGACGCCCGAATGGCTTCTCCGACTTCAGCTTCATTCAAGTATAGCTGAGCCGTGTCGATGTGCCTGTACCCGAGGGATAGAGCCGTGAGGATAGACTGCACGCAGATATCCCGAGGAGACTTGTAGACTCCATAGCCTAGGCGGGGTATGGCGGCTGTAGAGCCCTTTAGAGGGACACGGTCGTGGATGGAGTAGGTCATTGCGAGTTGAATTGGTGATGGTTTGTAGCGGTCGCGAGGACTATTTAGTTCTATATTTGATACTTTATGTCCTGCTGCAATCTTGACTCTAATATCCTGACTTCATCGGCGAGCAGTTGCTGGCTAGCACTGGTAGGATCTTGCAAATCCTACAGATCTTGTTGTCGGTCGCAAAGCTATAAAATAACACACTACAACACAGAGGGGCTGTGGAGATTCCAGACACGTGCACGTGGAAGTATCCAACTAGGCTGGATACAAATGCAAGGGAATCCAGCGGAATGATGTCTGATTGGAGCTTTTATTACTTTTATTGTACATAACATGGCTCGATCGGGCGAAGGCTTCGGTCTAATCTCGGGCCTGCACCAGCCTCCGAGATACTGCCGAGTCGACGTCGAGCGCAAACTTTAATGTTTTAAACATGTCAGAACCTCCAGCGCATTACCTGTGGATAAGTCTGAGTTAAATTTATTGTAAGGATCAAGCTGGAGTAGCTTCAGGTGGCGTCCCATCTGACATATTTAAAATCTGCGGGTACCAAACACCGCTCTAGCTCTGCGAAAGAATAGATACCGAACATCATTCCAGCAAAGGCATTACCGATCGGGGGAAGTGTTGTCATGATTCTTGTTGAAACACTTGACAGCCAAGTGATATCGGGTTTAATCTTCTTCGCAGCATGATCGCCGTCGCTCTCCGAGGGGAATGAAAATCCGAGGTGGTATTCAAGCGGTAAGGCTTTAATGTGTAAGAGAATTGGTGTTTTCTCTTCTGGAAGGTTGTGAGAGAACTCTTCAAACTGGCCTTGCCCGTCAACCGGCTGCTTGGCCACAACGTAACGCCGTCCAGTTACAGGTTCCAACCTTATCCCAATAGAAGCGAAGGTGTAACTGTTCCACCAAACGACGGTTCCCGCCTCGTATGCCTTTCGGTCGGGATAGAACTCCAATTCTGCTGTCCAGATAATGTTCGCACGAGTCTGCCTCTGCAGGAGCATCGTGGGACACTCGGGAACAGTGAGGTTGTATGGTCCTCCGTGTAAGCGGAGGTATCCAGCCCTTGCCGTCAAACTATACTCCTTCTTGATAGGTGTATCTACAAGTTGTTAGAATAGCAAAACAGGAGGGCTGAAAGCTAACCTACGCTTATGGTACCATCCAAGTTGAAGCTTATCTGAGGCAAACGTGTCGACCCACGTTTCCGCATCGGGGACGTGGTAAGTACCAGGTGCCTCTCCTAAAAGAGTAATCTTATTGCCAGAGTTGAATATGGGCCAGTCGTTTTCCCAATGGACGGGTACCAAGAAGCTCTCCCGCCCGTACTGTGATATCTCCCAGCTTACTTGGCCATTCGTCTCTTGCCTCCAAGGTCGGACCCCCAAAAAGACTCCCCACCAGTTACCAGCCGCATCCTCAATCAAGTCGGCGTGGCCAGTGTTCTGTACTTCATCTGAGGTCGTGTTTCTCCATAGAGGATTTCTTTCTCCCAACTCCCATGGGCCGAGTGGACCTACGCTACTGCGAGAGACCCATTCAGTGTGACCTTCCTCCGTTCCTCCCTCCGCTGTGAAGAGATAATAGTAGCCGCTCCTTTTGATGATATGCGACCCCTCAGCCAAACCTGAAGGGCCCGTCCGAATAACAGTTGGTGGAGTCAAGGACGTCCCACTTTCCAGATCGATTTCGCATATGTGAATTGCAAAATCCTTCTTTGTGCTTGCTGGATCCCTGTCTACCAGTCGGTAGGTGGTCGACAGGTAAACCTTCCCATCATCGTCCCAGAATAGCTATCCAGATATAGTCAGTTAATCAACTCGAGGAGAGGACAAAGCAGGGAAATATATACATCTTGATCAAACCCCGGAAGGTCAAAGTAGACTGGTTCGGACCAGCTGTTCCCATCCCAAATGTTGTCTGTCACGACATAGAAGCCCCTCGGCCAGACCCTTTCCTAAAACCAAGTCAGTTTTAAATCTATTTTACCGGAGAATATATTAAATCTCAAGCAGGGGTTTTGATTTTCCGAATATAGAAAAGGAGATGCTTACATTCTGCGCCGGTCGGTAGCGATCCCACCTCGCGGTAGTCATGTAAAACTTGCCATCTACATATCGGAGAGTTGGGGCCCATATTCCGGCACCTGGCTCGATCGTCCGCATGTCCAATTGGCTCCGACGAGTGAGAGCATGACCAATCAGCTTCCAGCTAATCAAATCCTTACTATGATAGATTGAAACGCCAGGGAAGTATTCAAATGTAGAAGTGGCAATGAAGAAATCGTTAGTTCGAGGGTCCCTACATATCGTAGGGTCGGGGTTGAAGCCGCGCAGGATGGGGTTCTGGTATGACATTTCGAAATTTCTATGTAAAATTTATATTGCGATCGGATAGCCGGGAGCACAGCCGTCAGGCAATCAATTGAGATTGTTTCTAGGTATTACAGGTGTCTGCTCATCCGCCTATTGAATTGAGTGCTAAACGTTCATTCAGCAAGCAAGCATCGCATGCAGAATGCGCTCTTTATTACTTTCAATTTGCCTTAGCGAGATGGCTTCTCAAGACAAAGTCTACGGCTGCATTCGGTGCTAATGATAGATCAAAGTAGTCCGAAAAACCGGACTATCCAGCCGATAGACTTTTATTGTATAATTGAAAGTGTGGAACAAAATATAACCATTTAGGCTAAACGTGATGAAAGTGCGGGGAAATAAAAAAAATCTATAAAGCCTTATAACTGTCTTCTAGACGGGAGCTTGGAGGCGGAAGTTTTGCGTGACTCTCATCATCGTTGTCAAATATTGTGGAGTTTGTACGCATCTGTGGAGTCGGAATATCTTTTGTCCTTCTGGGATTGGCCTAACTGTGCTGATGATTGGTGGATAAACGTTTTTTAAACTATCATTTGTAGTGCAACGCACACATAAGATCTGCTGGCAGGTTAGAGAGGCAGGAATGCCGCCAAATTTCCGGCTCGGTTTGGTAGCGATGGGAGGGTAAAATGGCTAAATTCGGTCGGTAAAGTTAAAGTTGAGTGGTGGGCGACAGCTGCGCAGGCGCAGGCCCGAGGTTTATGAAGGGAAATGATGCAAAAATAGCGAGAAGTCTGTGGCATGTTTAGAATCTTTTGATTATATACTGGTATCGTACTAACTGGAGTAGTCCCACAGCAGGCGTTCTAGAGGGATTGAGGGTTGGTTTGTCTGCCAACGCAATGCCCAGGCGCACCTTAGCCTAGAGTTGGGCCACTAAACGTTATAAACTAAGCGATGCATGATGGTCGAGCGTAGAGCTTGAGTAGGGTATATGAAATTCTGCAGATGTAGCGCGATAGCAAACAATCTTGGCTATATAGACTACTCAAGTACTTAAGAATGCATATGTAAGCAAGAGTATATTTGGCCATGTTGGACCTTCTTCACAATCGTAGAAGAAAGATTCAAAGCCACGGACCTCCTACAGCTGAAGGTGTAGGGTTGTTGGATATGGCGTCCGAAAGTGACCAAAAGGTTTTTGGATGTTGTGAGTCCCTTCAAGTAGTTTTTGCATGTTTCCCAAACCCTGGTCAGTTTGCTGTAGGTTCGCTGTAGGTTCACTGTAGCTAAGTCCGCTATACGCTTACCTATATTTTATTTTATTTTATTTTTTGAAAAAAAGCAAAACTAACAAGATGCGGCGTAAACACAGATGATCATGCGCACAAAATACATTATACAGTAAACGCTTGTCTCGCGAGGCCAGACTGCCCACTTTGAAAGTGGGAGAGATGGTTCTACGAGATAAAGTCAACGCACAGTTGTAGCGAATTAACAACGAGCTGGCAACAAATCTACAGCGACCCTACAGCGACCCTACAGTGACCTTACAGCGAACTGATCGTAAAATTAGACGGGAAATCACGGGAGGCCAGGGTTTTGAGATGCGCAACATTACAAACTCTGGCACACACAACATAATACTTTTGGCCACTTAACTTTGGGACCACATAGTTGGATTTCGAGGAGAGATGTGTTGGGTACACAAAGGCGATTGGGATGACTGGGGATCCATGCTTTGCAGCTGCAAATAACACACGATTGGTTTGACGAGAGGCTACGCTTCTAGAACAGCAGAGGTACGGTACCGGGCCGAGTGATGAACCCCAGGGTATCGGACAGGGTATCGGGCAGGTCCGAGGAGGACGTTGGAGGGGAGATTGACATCGAAGTCCGTCTCGTATGTTGGTTGTGTTTGAATGGAAACCGAGAAGCTCTTAAGATATCAAATCGAATTCGAAATTCTAGTATCAATGCGCATCTGGATTGTATCAATTACTAAAGCTCTCGATGCCAACGGTTTCTCAAGCTCGCCTACAGCAACTAGGTTGAACATCTCCTGCATCCTAGAAGCAGGTACTTCTATAGTTGTTTTTCTTAATGCCCGAGTGACGGAATCTACGATCGAAAACTTCAGTTGTAGCATGTAGTATCTACCTGCCAAGGCCAAAGGCTCCTAGAATTGCGCCATCAGTCAGTCTCGCGCATAACAATAATTCTTATTAGTGTCCTACAGCATACTGTATCTTAAACCCGCATCGAGTTAAAAATATCCTTTCAGAACGCATTTGGCTGCCTAGACTCCCTCACGTGCTCACATTATTGTCGCGTACTTGTCTTCGGCTCAGTCGTCCTTATCACCGCCATCTACGTTTTGGTTAACGTTTCTAAATATTTGCCACGGTTTTCATACTTTGTTTTCATATATAATCCACTCCTATTCGTTCTCTTTGCCAATGGTATCCGGAAGACTGGGATGCTAGGAATCAATCAAGATTCTCACTTGTACTTGTCTCGCAAACCCGACGTTCGAACACAAATTCTCACTTATACTTAGAAAGAATGAGATGAGCAAGTCGCAACAACCTGGTTTCCGAACCTAATGCCAACTAATAGATGAACTATTCGATTGGAAGTGGGATAAGTGAAATAGGCACGACATAATAGACGATTCACCGGGGACCTTGCATCTCTCGTATTAGTCGGGGCCTGAATCCTACTTTGTACAATCAAGGAGGACAAGCGTGGTATAAACTCTGGTACTGAGTGAGTTTCTTAGAGTTCACTGGTCCGGAAGCTTTGCTGATCTCTCACAACCTATTAAGTCTTGGTTGGACACGGCGGTAACACATCAGGGATTTATCCGAGCTCCCGCTAGAGTTTTGTTCCATTGATGATGTTAAACCCGAAGGAGGGCTACCACTTAGATCTAAAGCTTACTCCATCGTTGACTGAGTCTACTGCTCTATTTGGCAATAACTAGGAAAAATTCCTCTAGGTGTTGGCTGAGGGTCTGGTCTCCCGACCCGTCAGCCCTGCCGAGAATTTTGTCATGTTACAAGTTAAGTTCGGATTAGTCAGTTGATATAGATGTCCCATTGGAAGCGCAGAGGGAATAGCCGTTTAATGCGGCCTACATCCAAGCGACTGGTACCGTAGACTAAAAAAAAAAGGGTTATATATGGGTAAATATGTCTCAAACGAGCCTTTCGCTTGATGGGATTGAAATGCTGTTGCTTAAACGTGTACAATTTCAGGTTAGACTCGGAGCCGATCTCAGAACCGGAAACAGAAATTTGGGACGACATAGGATTAGGCCAGGCTGAAGAGAGACAGAGGGAGGTTCTGAACGAGAGAACAAACAGGGTCTTGAGAGACATGAACGCGTCAAAAAAGTGTGTGAAATTTGGTTTGAAAGGAAACACCACTTCCTTCCACTACGACCCTTCAAGCTATTAAACCCTCGTCGGTGCTTTTAACGAAGGAAACCGCAAACCAGTTAACCCTTTCGTTGTTTTGGGGTGTATTCACCTGTTGGTCCCGGGATATAACATCGGTATCTGACCATGTGGGGGACCACTTGGACAACTATCGAGCCTTAACAGTATATAACTCGCTTTGGGGGTCTCCCTCCTGAACGGGCTTCATTGGGGTGGATGGGGCTGGTCTGGTGGGCTTCTTGGGGGTTGAAGTGTCTGCTTTGCTTGATGACGGGTAAATGATCTCAACCACTTCGGAATCAGGCAACTGACGCATCTGGCTCTCGAAAATCTGATCTTGTGTCATCCCCTTGGTATCTTCCTTGAACTTCCCGGTTTCTTCCTCGTTAGCCCTAACGGCCTGCTCTAAAACCTTGCGAGCATTTGCAACCAGCTTCTCGCACTCTTGCTTTTCTTCTTCTGTTGGATTCTCCCCCTCATAGAGATGCTCGTATAGCTAGCTCGAGGGCTTGGTTCGCGTGCAATCTACGTATTCTGTTAACTAACTGTTTATATAGAAATTTAAGAGCATTCAAAATGCAAAAGTACTTAGGTACCTATTCATCATCGCCACCCGCAAGTATCAAGTGCATACCGGCCAGATTCTGCCACAATGAAATCTTTCCCGAATACAACAACATCTTTAAAAATAATTACTATAACTAATAATCTCAAACGAAGCTTAATGTAAGAAGCCGCGATCCCGCGTAAAGCCAAATCTAGATACCGCTGACAGTAGTTGCTACTGCATACGAGTCTCGAGCCCATACCAACTGCTAGAATCAAACGATGGCAGGCGTTTCAAATGAAATAAGAGACGTCGAAAACTTCGGCAACCTAGGAAACCTATTCGGTTCAATGTCTCATCAAGCATGGGAGCTTATCCGACAGAAAGACGAAGAAGGGGCCCGAAGAGTCGCTCGGAGCCTCCTTACGCAGCCTCGTCTGGGGGATTACCATCGCGCCAACAACGAAGGGGCGGATATTTAGTTTGTGTCGAAAATGTTTAGAGATGCATTAGTCTCGGCAAGATTCCTTTGGCTTAGGGAAGGTTCTCCAGACTAGAGCCTCACAAGTACCAGAGAGAGAATAACAACAGAGTTAGAGCCAAGATGGGTATCCTTTCAGCGTTATATCGCCAGGGGCGAAGCACTCGACAATAATCCGACTATGTTGATCTGAGGTACCGATGAAACACTCGAAGCCCCTTTTAGAGTTTGCTTTCGTGATGGCGTTTGGACCTTCTCAGAATGCAATGTAGCAGCCTGCAGCTAGGAATTGCCTCTCTACCAAAGTTAACTCAGTTAACTTTAATTCAAAGCCTTCAGGTCGGGTTGAGATGGCGGCTTATCATCCGTGATACTAAAGATTTCAAGAGGAGATGAGGTGGAGCTGGCAAACGTATATAGTAGGGATATGGGGTAGTTAAATACTATAGGTTTTAAGAGTCATTGCGCCTAGTAGTTACAACTAGGCTCTCGGTTACCAGTTGGCGATTCTCTATGATGTCAAGCCTTTTGGCGGCGATTTTTAATCTTATTTCTCTCAATCTAGGTATGCATCCTACTTCAGCTCTAAAGAAGATGCAGGCATAATTAAGGCTATTACAGTCTAATTATGGCCATGCTTAGCACTATAATATCCATCACTAGACGGATCGACGTTATATTTAGGACCAAACTATAGTACTAGTGCTATAGCTGAGACTATATATGGATAGTAAGCTAAAAACAGCGAGTAATATATAACGTTTTAGGAATTCAGCGATTCTCAGAGGTAAATCTAGAACAGCCTTCGGGACGGGACATGTTGAGCCAATATGTACCGGTACATATATCTTGTACATCTTCCTTATTAGCTAGGTAGCAATGCAACGGAATATTGCCGCAAAAGCCTATGTGGCAAGACAGGGTATGAGAGGGACGCCTTCGAACCAGGTATACCGCCGATTTTAACTGTCGAGTCTCATTGGAAGCACGTGTGACCGGTGAGGGGGTGTAAAATGTGGCAAAGCCTCGAGAATCCTAAATTCATACACTACACAAGCAGCTATTTCAGATCCCCGTTCATTATCCCCGCTTCCTTGCTACCTAATGGTATCGGCGGGGAAAACGGCAAAAGAATTCAGACGATTGTGATTGGGTGCGGGTGAATTGCGGGCTCAAGTGGTGAAACTACGAGAGCTTATAACATGGATGACAAACCCCATCATGCTGGCCTCCAGATCGATGGTGAAGATTCCCCACTGCACTCACTATCCTAATCTCATCCCCCCTGGGTATATCGTTCCCAGGGACACGGCATCGAGGCAATTTAACAAATACCATTTGATCCAATTATACATGCAGCAACGGTCTAAGCATATAGAACGCTAGATCTGTCTTTCGAATATGTGCATGGCCCGAAGGCAGTGTAACTGCTTACATTTCAATCTCTAATATTTAAAACGCATTATATTATATTATTATGTACACATGATCTCACACGTGGTTAATATCCCATGGGAGTGCTACCTTGGGATCAGGTTTTAGGTTTTTTCACAGCATGCATGCCGTTAATGCTTCTAGTCCGTAAGTAGTGACCGTATCTCATCTGTCAAGGCCCTAGGATTATAGTTTCTTAGCCTGTATTCTTGCTACCAGGCCCATTATACTGGGCCATACCGCCACTCGTAGCTCGAACAAACTCATCAACCTAAAGTTCCTTTCACTAAATTGTTTGAGCTAGAAACTAGCGTCTAGATCGAGTAACAATAAGCAGAAAGTATTAAATTTGCTACCGATATCCCCAACTATTATTAACTGTGACGGGTTAGACCGCATTTACTGTAATAGAAGAGCTTGATAGAGTATCTCAACATATTGTGAAATATAGATCCTGTTCACCACCCTCTTATGCAAGCAACTTTAGGAGGGCACCCCATGTTGTACAAAGATATAGCATGTAATAGCTCAAGCCAGTTATGGCTTAAGATGCAAGAAAGGCTTGTTCAAAGACGTGCGTGCCGCATCAGACTGCTGATTGGTGGAAGCTGAATGTCCGTGCATGTGCGACAAATAGCAGGGTGGTGAAAGAATGAACGGGCGACCGACTTTTGTCCGTCAAAACTAGCTGCATATTATTATCAATTATAGGTTCCACAGACTTAATCTGTGTAGTGTAAACTATGATTTCTTAAATTATACCTCTTCGGGTGAATTCGTGAAGTTGGCTAAGTAGCGGATTGGTGCGCGGCGAGAGCACAAGCCTTAGGCCGGGTGGGCTAAAATACAACAGAGACAACGCGGGAAGGGAACTTTGGGCTGAGCACAACCTTAACAGGCTAGGCAAACCCTGCGAATACTGGTACTTCTCGTCGCAGGTTTAGATGCACTTGCAATTCGGTGGGTGCACCGGGATCTTCTTTTTACTGTAAAATGTGCTTTACCGGGAAGGAGAAGGGTGCGAGATGTTGTTTAGTTTCTCCCATGGCTACCAACGACGAATCCGTGTGCGAGGAGGAAGAGCGAGCCCTCAAATGCCGTAATCACAAGAGATGAGGCCATCGCAGTTCGGAATCTGGACGGCAAAGTCTCTAGTTGCTTGTTAGTGACGTTTTTGTATTACGTAAGCAAGATCGTTTCGCAAATCCATGTAGTCTAGTCACGGTGGCCATGCCGACGACATCCTCGAGACTTATATAATTATTCACGAACAAAGAACAGGATAAACTAGAAGTTTTTGTTGACATTAGGAAAGTAGCAGGCTGCCCTCTATTTCTGTGTTTCTGTTGCCTATTCGTCGTCATCGTCATCATCATTGTTGTTATCGTCTTCATCGTCCCTATTCTCCCTACCACATCCTCCCCTTCTTCTTCTTTCTTCGTCCCTTGCTTCTCTTGTCGCCTCTAGAGCTAGGCGGGCCCTGTCGAGGTTAATTTGGGGCGCTTCCGTTCTTGCCTTTCGACTGGGGCATTATCGCCGCAAAGGTGTCTATAGAGTTCTACAACCTGTTACGCGTGATACTTTAGAATTGGTAAAAGGCTGTTCATTAATGCTCTTAGTATATCGCATAGTAGCTGCAAAGATGGGAGCAGAGATGGGAGTAGATGATGTTCGTAAGAAAGAACTGATAATTTGGAAACACAAAGCTACTTAGTATCTAGCGTAGAATACAGGATTAATTTAGCCCGCGGGAACTTAGCTATATTAAATTGATACACGGTACATATTCGAGCTGAGGTATAGCATATAATAAATAGGCATCCTAAAGATGGCTTGGAACTCACACAGACCGCACTCATCACATATCTCATATACGGGGGTTATGGCTAGATCGTAGTAATCTGAGTCAAACCTAATGGCTGGCCCTAGCTAGCACTATAATAGGCTTTGAGGGTGAGACCTTGGCCTCGTGAAGCGGATTCTACAAAGTGGTATGATACCTTATGTTTGGAAGGGGCTCGCTAAAAAGTAGAATACAATTCTCGCAAGGAAGTTTAAGGGAGATGCAGCATGCAGGGTCGTCAAAAATCAGTACGCATTCCCCGACGCCGACATATATGGGAGCTTTTAAATTTTATAATATAGCTAACCAGATTCTAAATAGGAACACAATCCAAGATACAGATCATTCACACATTCGCAATATTTGGAAGTGTACTCGTTTTCAGTTCTAGTGTACGTTTCTATCTGATAAATTTATTCCTTACTACATTTCGGAGCCCTATTGATGATGAATCGGTGAGCTCGATAGCCTACAGTATGTACTTAAGTACGTATAGAATGAAGCCATGGTTGCTATCTCTTTCCGAGTTGATCGTCGACGGGGTGCAGGGGTCAACCTCACTAGCTAGCACTGGACGTCACAACAACACATTCCCAACATCAAAATGCAACAAGCACTTTCCTTAATGCTTCGGATTATAGGGCTGCCTCTCGCCGCCACGAATGCCAACCGACATATTAGCCAGAACTTACAAGGGTAACTGAATTTTCCACCAAACGTAAGTCCTCGCTTTATATCTCAAACATACATATATGAGAAAGCGGAGGCTAGCTCCGAGAAACGGAACCAAGGCTCGAGAAAACCTTACCGGCGTAGGAACGTTGCACGGGTTTATTAACTTTCCGGTTCCAAGCTGCACATATCGAGGTGGGTCAACTGGTAGTGACAGCCGGCTAACCCGTTATCTAATCGGCAACACAAAATTTAGAAAGTGAGAGGTTTCCACTTGCTTTCCCGTGAACAGAGACTCGTTGAATTTATTGCACAAGAGATGGCTAAACTTCCAAATAATGCATAAAGTAAAAATTAAAATTCGTTCACTAAGTCTAAACGCAAAGTTGAAGTCAACTAAATCAGACTTTCTTTCCAACTTCCTCGATCGTAAGATTCTCTCCCTTCTCGCTGAAATGGGTCGCATTGTGGTGCTCGACCAAAGCAGCACCCTTCTCGACGTGACTGACACCACCGAAGATAGTATCCATATCTTCGAGCTTAACGTTCTTGGTTTCTGGGAGGAAGAACCATGTGAAGGCAGCCAACACAACGTTGATACCGGCGAACATATACATGGCTCGGAATCCGATTTTCTCTGTTATGATGCGGGGTAAGGTTAGCTAGGGCAATATAATAATTAGAGGGGTGAAGAGATATATATAATTGTGATACGGTGCTTGAGGCACCCTGCAGAGGCTCAACACATTCTGTGCAAAATGGTAAATCTTAGAAGATATCAACACATACCGAGAATAAGAGGCTAGATCGATGATTAAACGTTAGCAATGCGATCTAGATAGTTTAAAAGCTTCAGAGAAGCATAAGGAAGGGCTTTCGCACAAACACTTGATTGACAACTAGGTTCCCAACGTTCTGCATTTGCGAGGACATGCCGACTGCTTGAGCTCTGACGTTCATCGAGAAGACTTCACCGGTCCAAATCCAGACGACTGCACCCCAGGAAGGCTTGTAGAAGAAGGCAAACATGAACATCATGACGACGATACCGGCACCGACAGAGGTGGACTTGACGTCCCCTTCGTAGGTTGGAGTTCCGACGTAGATGGAGGCAGAGATGAGCATGCAGACAGCCATACCAACGGCTCCAAGGAAGAGAACCATTTTGCGTCCCCAAGTATCAACAGTAAAGGTGGCGGTAAGGGTGAAGAGAATTCCAAAGGTACCATTAAGGGCGTTAATGAGCTGGATAGTCGAGTTGGACGGGAAAACCTTTTTATAGATAATAGTGGAGTATGAGTTGAGAGAACCTTGACCGGTAACTTGCTGTCCGAAGTTGATGATAAAAGCGAGGAGGAGACGTTTTCTTAAAGACTTGTCCTTCCACATTGGTAAATAAGAGCCATCAAGGGTCTCCTTCTCGAATTGAATGGCTTGTTGGATCTGGGCAACCTCCTCTTCGACCTCGTCTTCGCTATCTCTGACGCGGCGGAGGGCGGCTTTGGCATCCTCAATTCTTCCTTTTTGAATGAACCAACGTGGAGTCTCTGGGCAAAACCAAATGAGAGAAATAATGATGAGTGGAACCATGAGTTGGAAGATGACGACCATTTGCCAATCCCAATTTCCTGGAAGGGTGTCCTTATTCTTGGTACAGGCATAGTTTATCCAGAAAGCGATGAAAGATCCAACAGAGTAGAACATCTGCCAGAAAGACATGATCTTTCCTCGAATGTCTGGAGGAGCTAATTCACCAATGTAAACCGGACCAGCTGGAAGAGTGATACCCTGACCGAAACCGATGAGAGTTCTACCAGCTAGGAAACCTCCAACACCGTGACCTGCTGGGGCGAAAGCCTGAACAAAGGTGGAACCAATGACAATGACACAACCGATAGTGATTGACATGCGACGACCAAAGCGATTAGAGATTGGAGCGGAGAAGAACCATCCTGCAGCGATCCCACCACAGGTGTAAGCAGTATTGATAGCACCGAGGCGGTTGGCATCTGGGTGACCCCAGTAATCCTTCCAATTTTCGGAACCCTGGACGGCGTTAAACACGGAAGCATCATAACCGTAGAGCACCATGGACGCTGCCGCGACCAAAGAGATGTACCTAATCATTAATCAGCATAGGCGCAAAATTTTTTAAGGTTTGTAGTAGCTCGCTTCGAAGTTTGCGTTGACTTACCAATTGTACACTCTTTGCCTGGAAGGTTTTGTGAAACCCATTTTGGATGTTTGCTGACCTCAGCAAAAATATCAACCTGTCAAAGGGAAAAAGAAGGGCTGTCGTGTTAGTCCTGAGATCCGTCTTGAGATCCGAAGCTATGGCCTGGTCGAGGAGGTCTGGGGGAGAGAAAAGTTGGAGTTTAGGGAAAATCTGGAGTTCTTATATATTGTGACAGGCAGGTAGAGTTCAGATTCAGTGATCAGTGCGGGTTCCATGTCGAATTCTCCCATAGCACACCACGAATCAGGATCGACGGAGCAAGTTACCCTTGCAGGGACCCCAGGTTTCTCGGACGGAGGTTCCTTGTCATCCTTTCTCACTGCAAGCGAAGCAACCACAAAAGATAATGAAAAAAAAGAAAAGTTCTGTTGCGAAAAGGAAAATTGGTTTAAATTGTGAATGGGGGCTAAAATGGGTGCGCAAAACCCAGCTAGGAAAATTCCGAATAAACGGGAACTGGTGGTCTCTCAAGTCCGCCCAATCGAAGCGGCCTCGAATACGAGCTTGAGACATCGTTCACGCGCTAACTTTTGGGAAAGCTCACAGTCCGTAGCTGCGCTGTGAGGAAACCCCCCAATTGCGGCCATGTGGGAGACGGTCTTTAGGACGAACTCTTGTTTCTTCCCCGCGTCCAACCTGCTAGCTATTGAAATGTTGTTTTGCGACAGCACTCCGCAAGTTAAACTTTTGGTAGTCCCCGTGGGTACTCCAGGTTTCCACCTGCATGGGAATCTGAACGGTTCCAAGGAATCGTCAGTCTTGGAATTTTCTGATTGGCGGACGACAAATCTTCCGCAGCATTTCCAGTTAACCATCCCCGCAACATCCCTGACCACACCCACCCAAAAATTCTCCATCAACTTGATACCACAACGTTCGATGATCAAGGCCAAGGGGATGAGGAAAGGCCTCTCAACTAGGGGATCAACCGCACACCTGTACGTTTTTACCCGTGCCATTCAGCTTTGGAAAATGCATGCGTCTATGCATAGTAATCTAATTGGTCTTAGTGCACTGGATCTACGTGGTGGCCCGTTCATTCCCATAATCCCCTTTCACATTTCGAATCAACCTCTCTTTCATTTTTTTTTTTTTTTTTGGCATTCGGGTCAGTTGACAGATCTCTTATTATCGCCTCATCATGGAGCCTGGGTACGCGAATTTATTTTTATCGGCATGGCTTGCATCAGCTCGTATTTTCTACCCGAACATGTTTATCGTCAAACATGTTTCGGTCTATCCACATTATTACCTCGAGAAGTGACTATTTCCCAGGTCAGATCGATTTATATTTCATACTAATACTTGACTCGTTCTATTCTGTCATCACGTGACTACCAGATATGTAGTGATACCACGCAACGCAATAGCGAGAGGTATATAGTCACCCCTTCTATAGATCTAGCTTCTTTAGCTGCATCAAAGCTAAGCGTGAACCAAGAGGCCTAGAGGAAAGCCAAGTTGAGGGGCGTAAACCCACTGCTTTAGAGACGAAAATCGGTTGATGGGCTAGACTACGCCGTCTTCGCCTCCGTTCGGCACTTATTATTCCAGCCTTGGTATTTTGCAAGGCACCTGGACCGTGCTTAATTAGCCCTGAATATACTCCAATGTACAAGGGAGGGGCAGAATTTGCGTTCTTCCTGGACAGACTACCCTGTGTTATCTATATCCAGAAAGCCTAGCTTGGTACTGAAAGGATTTTACAGTGGTTGTGTTGATCTTCTATCAATGTCTGGATGAACGGAGAAGTTACCATTTCTGGGGATCTTTAGAGCTACGAGTATCAGACCATTGAGGGGACGGATTAGAGTTGATTCATCTTTGGAGTTAGAGCTGTGGGGTAAACTGATCGCTTGCAAGAGTCCAGTAGTGTGATCAGTTTTTCTTTTCTTGGGCCAGTGGTTTCCCGTGGCCACCAACCAGATGGTACAACGGGCGCAAACTCGTCAAAGGTAGAGTACATGTAGTGCCATGTGCTATTTGTCTTAGATTAGTAGTGCAAGGTGGCCGAGGCCAGACCGGAGCTGGATTGGAGCATTCGATGAATTCCAATTCCCACATGGGCGGTAATACGCATTATCTAGATCTAGATCCAATATTCGGTACGACTTCACAAAACCAGAGAAAAGCCCAAACTCTCGCGAAGCCAACATAGTCATGCGCCTCATAGTTGCTATTTGCGATGAATTTCCTAGCTTCTCTTAGCTGGCACAATTTTTCCGTTAGAAGAACAACTTTGTGGGTGGTGTCGAGTGGCCCTAGGAAGAATTTCATTTACGAACTCCAAATTCTGTTATGGGAAAGAAAGTTGCGGAGATAATGCACCACGACATGGCATTCCCTCTAGATCTGAACCGGTATTGCTAAAGGTTTGAGCAACCCGGTTCATGGGTAGTATCATCTCGGGCAATTGAACAAGGAATCCCAGCGGTTAATTGTTGTGCATTTCAAAATCTAAGATCTCGGGTGACTTGAGGACTTCGGAAAAACTTTTGCACCTTGGGATTGCAATACCCTGAGGAGATATTACTTGCGATAAGGTCTCTAAGATGCTGAGCCGGTAGTAAAATAGTTCCAGCGAACAATGCACTCCGTCGATTGAGTCGTGCATCGCTAGGTTATGAGTCGTGATGGTTGCGTTGGGTTGCTTAGGCCAGATTGGCCTCAGGAGGCGGCCCCAATACAAAAGCAGGAGATATGAATGCCAATGCTCGTCTTACATCGTTTCTCTTGGTAATGGCAAGACAAGTTAAGGATTTCGGTGGAGCTATGGAGATAGGCTATAGGATTCAGTCTTGGTCCTTGGAAGCATTAGATCTGGTCTCCTACTCCTGTATAGGACTGTTTAGATTGCTGTGGTGGGAGTTTCCGAAGTTCCTCCTCTACAATGACAATAGACTCTGGTAATAGGTTGGGTCGCCTGGCTTCTACCTTTGATTCCTCTAGTTCATACAAAGCTTTCCCCTTCTAAACGATTCTGTTGGCCTTAGAAATCGAACTCGACAGCGATATTATGCTCTCTTGGAAGTCTGCAAGTGTCCGGTGCGTAGATATCCGATCAGCTTGTGTCTACCATTTCTTGTAGAATTAATGATGTGAATGATATAGTTTAGGCCGGAAATTTTTGCCTTTCTCTTCAACTCTTTCCACTAAGGAAACACCTTTTTCCTTTAATAGTACTAATTACGGGAGAGGATCGATTTCAGAATGAACTTCGAGAAGCCAGTCCTACCAACGACACTGAGCATTCCACTCGCAACTCCTACGATTGAGCACAATGGCGGATAGCATATATGTAGCAATAGTGAATATTATAGGTAAGCTTGTGGGACCTGCGGTTGGTGGGACTCTGCGTTCGCAGTCAAACCTCGATATCTCTCCAGGAAGCCGTCTCAGAACCCGGGATCAACAGAGTTACCAGCCTTTAGCATTTCTATATATCGCAGATAGAAACAGCTTGCAGTCATTTCGGTTTTGCCTCAACCGCCAACAGCCATTCTCGTCTTGCCTCAACTGCCAAAAAAACACCTCCACGGAGCACCCGTACAAGTCGCATAGAACAATACCGGCGGGCATAGGAGCACCCTTTGGCAAATTGTCGAATTTTAGCATCATTGCTGACAAACATCGAAAACTTTTATAGTTGCCGACGAAAATATGAGCCCTGGAGATATATCAACAGCCAATATGCGTTCACGGTTGTGCTGGAGCGTCGAAAACGCCCTACCCCAGGCCCATCAGAGGGGCTGGATACAGCTGACGGTCTCTAAAGCTCTCGGTACCGAATCGGGCTCGTTATGACATACTATGTATTTCTGGGAGCTTGAAGGCAGCTAAAGCGATCTAGCACGTTATACTCAAGGGTTTTGGAACACTTGGTGTTCATATTCATCAAGCCGGGGGGTTAGGCGTGATGGTTTCCACACATTCTACGCAGGTTGGCTATAAATCATAGGATAACTTACAGAGTCCCTGACATCGCGAGCGAACAATTGAATAAAATGCAACGTCGATCGCTGTGGAATAATTAAACTAGGTGAAGCTTTAACGTGTGCAAGGATTGGTGATTGAAGTCATCAAATACAAATAATTTTCATAAGACCCAAGAGGCGTGTCCAAACTTAACTCATAATCTGGTGGCTAATGCGCTATCTTGATCGCACCACATGAACGACAACATCTGAAAATCGTAATAATATGAAGAAAAATGGGTTACTCAAGTTATCCACAAGAAACGACATTTTGCTACAAGTTTTTATGACACTCAAACGCTTGCAGGTTCCGTCCAACCGGCCGGGTATTCCAAATCACTCCTTCTCTGCATGCTCGCCTTTCTCGTAGCCTGCCTCAGCCTCGATATCTGAGCGATCAGAATCTCGCCTGTTTCCGGTTGCCTCATCTATACCATCGCTCTCGGTCATATCCCTGTTCTTCCTCTCTGGTCCGATGAATGCTAGGATCATCACATATCCCTTAAATATTGCTATGTTAATATATCCCTAGGTAATATGAGATGCTTGAATGCTAGAGTTGGTCTAACTTACGAAAACAGCTCCCATAAAGATGGTGATAACCTTGCCGTAATCGTATCGTTGTACCCCTTCGGCCGTTGGCTCTAGTGGCCAGTTTTCACCCAATCTTGCTTCAATCGTACTTGAAGCGGAAGATATGAGGTTACCTAGCTGATAAGATGTGCCGACGACGAAGGTTCGGAAAGATCCTGGGGATAACTCCATGAGATGGATAGGGATAACGCCCCAAGCTCCTTGGACAGCAAATTGCTCTATATTCAATCAGATACCTCCGACAAGAAGATAGAAGGGCGTGGAGTCATACCAAAGAATGCAGCGGCCATGATGCTATTAGAACGGAGGAATCCGTATGGGTAGAGTAAGGCACCTCCAAGTATACACATAGCAATTATCGAGCTATAGTCTTGCATTTAGTATATAGTATTATATATCCCAGTTGTAGGATAATGCTACTAAAAGATGCTAGGGCTTACAATCTTCGTCCAAATATCTGAGAGCAGTAGCCGACAGTAGTACCGCCTGCGCGCGATGACAAGTTCAATTAGGAATTAAATGCAATTCGCCTTACAAAGTATTGGCACATTGCTTCGGAAACTTACCAGTGAGGGCTCCAAGATTTGCCACTACCTGGGTGACTGTGACTTGGTCATGATCGAAGCCAAGTTGATTTTGAAGCATAGTAGGGTAAAGATCTTGACTTCCGTGTGACTGTTGTCTCCGTGTTAGCCCATGGTCAGAGGAATACGAGGGTTCCTAATTCGATGGTTCGATCATACCATAAAATTGAATCCAGCCATCAAGAGCACAAGGTATATCAATAGAAGCCAATACTTCCTCAATGCGACCTTTCCTTCATTAATAAAGACCTGTTCTAGGCCAATATCCTTGCCACGTTTTCGTTCTTCCATTCGCTTCTGGAATGCCTCGGTTTCGGGCAGGAAGTAACGCCATATTATCAACAGGACTGGAGGAACAGCTCTATAGTATTGCTCATATTAGCCTAGGCCGTGGATATGATAAAATTTCTCACATGGTAACGATAAACTTACCCAAACCAAAACAGTGGCCTCCACCCATGACTGGTGGTATTGACTAACGCCCTTGCGAAGACTACAGCAAGAAGGTATCCAAATGCGTAACCTTGTTGCAGCATGCCGCTCACAATACCCCTGGCCTCTTGTGGTAGATCTTCCAGAGCCGTGGCAGCTACGTTACCGTATAGCCCGCCCATAGCAATACCAAAGCAGGCTCTGACACCGAGGAACTGATCGTATGTGTTGACAAAGCCGGTTGCAAGTTCAAAGATGATGAAGAGTATATTGTTAACGATATACGGCCACTTGCGGCCATACCTATCGGATGCTAGACCAAATGTTATGGCGCCGACAGAACGGAGCATGAGAACTAGGGTGATTCCCCAGGTTATATCCGAGTTCTTCTTGCCAAACTCCTTGGCTAAATCTGTGACGACGAGAGAGACGGTAAAGAAGTCTATTCATAACTTTAGCAACAGTGATTGAGCGAGTCTTTTGGTACGGCTATTAAGAAATCTAGTGCAAGCGCTTGCGTACCGAATGCATCCCTTGATTATATCATTATGTTAGCTAATGCGATTATATGCACACGTGGGTGTATTTACGGCCGGAGTTTACTTACCATGTCCATCCCAAAAAGGCTACACCAAAGTTAATCCAATTTGCTTTACTCAAAGATGCGAGTACTTTTATTGGATTTGGCGCAGGATCGACCCGCGGAGCTAGAGTCGTGACCCTCGTCCGCAGATATTCGGCGATAACGCTCATGTTGACTACCGCTACCTCTTGATCGCGGAAGCGAACTTGAATGAGTATATTAAAAACTAGAAGATATCAGAAATTCTTGAGAGTAAATTTGGAGAGGCCTAAATAGAGATCTCCGCTGGCGTAAAGGCTTTGTATTTGTCGACGCCGATAAATACAATACAGGTACAACACAAGGAGAATGCTCGTGCTACCCAACCTCTGTCATTCCAGATGCTATAGTCAGAGAATGTGAATTGAAAGAAGGCTACAGGACAATGCGAAAGACCGCAATCGGGGAAGCCACTGGACCCTGAGTATTTATACTAGTTCTTTGCAATGAACTTCTTGGGAGAATCCCGACCTAGTGGCTCCATGCTGCTCTAGCATGCGAAAATTCTGATCGTCAGCCTGCTGTACGATCCTGTTTTTTTTCGTCAGGACTTGCAGCGTTAATGGATGGATCGGCATGCCTCCCACGAGGTATTGGACTCGGACTACATGATGCGACTTGAAGTGTGCAAAAATCTTCGAAACTGGGGTCAGCCGGTTAGTGGGCCATGAGCTAGCGGCTTCGGCTACCCAATTTCTTCTAGATCTTCCCCGCATGTTCCCACTTTTCTCCATTCGTCCTCGGATTTTCGTTGGAGGTACGAGGTTGCAATTCTAGGGTGTATATAGAATCCCACGCGAGCGAAATGCACTTACCGGGGGGTATAGCTGCATCCACCGAAACCAACGTTGTCACCGATAGGAGTCTTGTCCACTACATTGCGTTTAGCTTTTAGCACGCACACCTGTAGCTGTAGACAAAGTACCTCTTTTATCTTCTTTTCTTTCTTTCTTTCCTTTTTTTTTTTTTTAAAAAAAAGAGAATCCCAAGCCACCAGCCCGCCTAGCCAAACCAGGCAGCTGATATCTATCGACACATCCCGAAGAATTTGCGGGGTTTCGAAGGGATTGATGTTGTGATTTCTCCCCATTCGATCGCATTTGCAAAATCAAGTAGACACGAAATGCCTGCCGTCGCATGAAAATTGCATGGAAAGTGGGTCTCCGCGTTGCATACCGACGTCACTCCCCTTACCCAGCATACCCAAGAAGTCTTGTGGAGAACAAGCTTTGGCTTAGGTTAACCAAGACGGGTGGTGGCAACCGAACCGCTTGGCTTTCCTCATCCCAAGTCATGGGCAAGCAATAAGAATACCATGTACTCTCTGAGCTCTGCTCAAGTCGAGTTTCAAAACTGCGATACTAGAAACGATTGTCCTTTGTTTTCTCATATCTCTGACTCGGAAAAATGTTGAGGGGCGAAATTACCCCAACGCTCTCCAGATAGAGCCAAATAGTTTCGAAGATATTCCAACTCGATATACGAAAAGCGACCGTCTCAGGAGAGATAGATAATTTTTGATCCTAACTCTAAATTTACCCCGATTAATTTTCGAGGCTTCCCCAGAATATAATATCACTCATCTGATGATTTCTCGTGCGACATCTCCAGGCATCAGTGGGAACATTTCCCCTCGACCGCTCAGGCCCTGCGAGAATTCTTGCGAGACATCCGGTCTGTGAGACGCAACCTTATGTAACTCGTGACGAGGTATAATTAGGGACTAGGAGCAGAGATCGCAACTAAATCCATGCAGTTTGAAGAAATTCAACATATCGATTGGACGGTGGTCAGAGAGTGTTTCGGTTGTCGGCACATGTGAGCGGCAGACGATTGTGGGTTGTGTTTATGCAGGCGCGCCATGTACGGTATCCACACCAACGCAGAGGCTTGCGCTTGAAGTACTCAAACGTATACATATATGTCGTGAGAAGGATATCGGGATACCTTGCCAAGCCTAGGCTTCTAGTAATTAATTCCAGAGAGTACAGGATAATATTGTAAATGAAAAAATAGAGTTGCAAAACTTTATTATTCCGTTCCGATTTATTTTCATTCCCAGCGCGAAAGGAATCGGAGCGAAATCGGACGTCGCGGACGGGCAAAATGTGTATCTGAAGTGTAATACTAACAATTTTCGACTCAGAAAATCATCAAACGGTATCTCTAGGTCTATTCTCTGGGCCAAATGTAGGCCACTGGCTGGGTAACCTCTTGTAAGAAAAATCACTCCATTCGGGATACTTGCTTAGGTCATCTCTCGTGGGCCTCAGGCCCCACACATCCGGCAGCGCGAATTTCTCCTCTGGTACCGCCAGGTACTTACCTGTAGATGGATCCACGGCAACTTGGTCATTAGCTGGATCCCTAACAAGGCAGAGTGGACACGCTTCTTCCAGCCGACCCGCCTGGAATGCGATATCTGAGTACATATCCATCATTATAGTTAAAGGACCCTTAATCTGCGCACTGAAGCTATTGAGCATCGCCTTTAGCATCCCCCATACTATCGCTGGCTGTGGGTTAGGATTCTCCCATAAGCTCCAAAGTGGACTATTTTCGGGTATCACTTCGAGGATATCGCTGAACTTCTCGTCGTAGTAGTATTTGTAACCGTTGGCCTCCCTATCGTAGAGGCCAGTAGCTCTGGTGGGTATACCCGGTCGCAAATCGATTGCATCCTTAGACGGGGCTAGGTCGCGTAGCCAAGGTTCCGACCATGTATACATCTCGTCGAGCAAGGCTCTGAATTCAATGATTACAGATCGAGTTACCAGCCATGCCGATAGGAAATAGGCGTCGTTAGTATAGACTGATAGACCGCTGTCGCCAGCCACAGAATCGTAATCAAATAGCTTTTCGACCGTCTTTGCGACCGTGCTCTTCGTGAGCTTCAAGTTTACGTCGAAAACTCCGTCTTGGTTCATGAGACCCCTTTGTGTCTCGAGCTGGATCCAGGAAGTTGCACCGTCCTGAGTAAGGACAGAGCCCTGAGGTCCTATCATTCCTGGTTTCCATGCAGTCCTTTTACTTTTCGGGAGGTAAAACTTGTTGAAAAGAGGCAATATGATGGTTGTGTATCTACCAATAAAGCTAGATATCTTTATTCTAATTTTTTCATTTTGATCTACCGGGGCCAAGCGTGCTAGCTTAGCAGCGGTCACCGTTCCGAGCCTCCTGAAGAAAAGACTCATAGCGTGAAACTTGCGTGCGCCAACTAAAAGATACCAAACTGGACCCCCTTCGTTGATATCGACGTTTAGGGATGTTAGGAACTCGGTCCACAGTTCGGGTGTGATAACGAGACCTTCTCCAGAGGGCGCAAAATTAACTGCTTCTTCAACCTTTGCAATCGTTATTGGATTATTGACGTTTTGCTGAAGCTGGGGGATGTAGCCCTTCAGAGCAGGATTGGTGCTTTGTGACCGCTGGAGTTCTTCGAGCGCCTGCCTTGCCTTATCCTTGATAAGCTCCTTCGCATTATCTTTGTAAGTTTTTATAAAGGCCCTCTGCCACATATCTTCTAGGGGATCGAGCTTTGGTGGTGGGGCGACTCCAGGCTCTGCAAAGAAAAGCGGGACTGCTAAGAGTAACTGAGGAAATCCATTTGTGACTTTCATGGTAGCCGGGGGGAGGATTTCGTGCCCGAAACAAGGCGCAGTTCTATTTCAATGGATAGCTTTGGCCCGTTATTTTGGTGGCGCTGCCCGGCTTTCCTTATGCATGTCCTGACAATCGAAGCTAAGCAAGAGGTCTCCTATTGGAGTTATTAACCTTCCGAATTTTCCTTGAGCAGAAGTTAGGCCAAAACGAATCTTAAAAAATATCTAGGCCGGCCACGACCGCACTCCAGAATTTAGGTTGAGTGGGTTCCCGTCATTTTGAGTGTTTTGACGACCAAGCCGCCTCAATCTGCTCTTCTCATTGTTTCGCTTAACTTTCCAGCCTCGCTCGAGGCGTCGCCCTAAAATACAACATCTCGCCCTGTGTTGTTGTTGTTCGCCCTTAATAAAGCAAGTGTCGCGACTACGTGTGCACTTACGACTAGCTCGCTATCTGCCACGTTGCTAACTGTCATGGGAAAACAAGTAGATATGCGGGTTAGTCCTAGGAATCTGTTGAGTTCTCAGCTTGTGGAGGAACTTAGCAGAACTTTAGAGATTGTCGATTATCAATTATCTAGTTGCAACGTTGACCTTTGATACTGGTTTAACATTCCAAACTCCGAATCTACTCTCATAAATCACATTTCAATTTCATACCGGATACCTTCCTGGCTTTACTAGACAAAAAAAGAGGAAGACAACTGCAGAGGAGCTTTTAACAAGGAAGACCTAAAACAGGGAGGTTTCTGAGACTACCTTGGCGAATTAACCTTTTGGATAATAACAATAATAATGATGATGATGATGATGCAAGCTCAAAAACTCCGATTCCTAGTCCTTCAAACGCCAATACCGTCTGGGTATCTCATCGCCTACTTTCCACCGTAAAAACCGATCCTTTCCAGCCTCAATATCAGCTGGTTTAGAGTGTTTCCTTTGCCCGTCAACTTGATCCGCCATATTTCTCACTACGGAAATTCTCGTCTCTCTGATCAGTCTTCTGCTTCTCCGTTGCTAGCTCTTCCCCTGTTCTCACTTTCTTCCGAGTCTCGACGACCTAGCTTTTCCTGATCTTCCGGTTCCCTGGCGGATACTTCCGTCACGCACCAATTTCCGTTAATCCATTTCAATGCCGTCCGTGTATTTGTTCCAATGACATCAAATATACTGTCTGCAACTACCTCAAGTCCAACATTCAAGTACTCCTGAGGTGGCAGCGCACGCCTTGCTGCTTCCGCAGCTAGAATCAAGTTTGCAGACGGCGCTTTCGAGAACAAAACTCTGATTGAGGTTCCTTCCACTCTTCCTACGCTATCCCACAACCTAGATATTAACTCTTCCTCGACTGTGCTGCTCTCTAATAGACCAGTCCTCCTGTGGGAGCTAACAACGCTCCAAAGTCTAGGTGATTCGAATAATATGACGATCTTCTGGTAACCGAGCTGAGCCCAATTTTCAGCCTCTATTGCTCCGATAACCGCTTTTACGATCGCGCATCTCGAGTCCTGCTCCGTGAGAAGCGGTACTCCTTTTGTATTTAGGCTAGAGGGTCCCCAGACTATTCCTGCTGCGGACACTGGCCTCCCGCCTCTTATGGTTTGATCGCTATATGTTACTGTTACGGTGTCTACGAAAATCATAGCCATTTTTCGATCGTAGATATTCGTGAAATGCGGGAATAAGGTGGTAGATGGGTTTCCATTTGGCGGGAAACTAGTCCGGACTTCCTCCATTGCGCAGCCGAAACTGGGTTGAAGGACATGAGGGGTGTAGATATGGGTTGTATCCAGATCTTCTGGGTTGCTCGGTATGGTGTCACGAGACAAAGGCTGAAGCGAGTTTGGAAAGATTGAAGGATGGGGGAGAACGTGATCCTGTCCCCTCTGGTGCCGGTTCCAGGCTGCTACATAGGCGGCTTGCTGTTGGTTTGAGAGTATTGGTGTAAAAATTGTTCGAATTCCAGGTAATTGATCCTGTGGGATAGATGGCTGCGAGAACGTAAGCCCTCGATACTGGGTCGGGTGCCCTGGTATAAGCTTCCCTGGCCCTTCATTCCGCTGACGAAATCGCTCGGACATAGGGGCAAAATGCCGCTGTGTGGAATTAACAGCCATTTTGAAGTTTAAAGGACCGCCGGCTGCGACAGGGCCCTCCGACATCCGCATGGTGACCTCTGGCGTTCGTAGTAATTGACGGCCGCAATATATAACGTCTTGGCGTCTTCTAAATATACCGGGCAAACGTCCTCTTCGCCCTGGAACGGGATGCTGGGACTCGCCTTCGGAGTGTAGTTTTGGGGAGGTATCTATTGGAATCAATAAGCTACAAGGCTTCTAATCGTAAGAAATAATGTCCAGTGTTATTACCTTTTTTCACTATTCGTCCTCTACCCCTAAATGCTTCTTTCCCTCGAGCTCTCCCTACTTTTCTCGCAGCCCTCGACCTTTTCAAGGGACTGCTAGACGGAAGTCTAGCATTGATGGGAATGTTTTTGGGTTGTGGTCGTTGGTAAGTTCCTTCGAATGGTTGGATTCTTCCTGTAGTGAGGGTGTCTGGAGGATAAGGCGAGATTGCCTGACAAAGGGCTTCATTCCTATTGTATGGGAATCCAAACGTGCTACGTACGATCAGGCTTTCAGTAGTAGTAGTATCAGAGGTGACAACTGGAGAGATCTCAGAGGCTGGCTTCCGATATATAGAATCCTGAGGTTCCAAATCAAGAGAAGCGATACTTTTGACGGCCGTGGTTGGCTGGGGAAGGTCATGTGCCTCACCGGGAGCAAGGGTTCCCGTACGAGGCTGTGGTGTATCGCGGACAGGTGTGGAGGGGGGTTGCGTTTTGTCATTTTTGGCCCCGCCCGAATCAGAGATGCTTGAGGCTGCCATGATGTTGAAAATAGGTTTTGTGAGTTATTCGGGATAGTGTGTACAAGGATCCCCTTAGCTGCGATCAGGCCTACTACGAGGCTGTGGTGGAATGAGTGTTCGCCAAGCCGGGTTAGATTTGAGTAGGAAGCATCAAAAAGACGCGTATGTGAGAATTACGAGCGGGAGCGTTTCTTCTCCTCTAGTTTTCCTTTCGCTCGGTTGATTCATTCGAGTCTTGATGTCTTTCTAGGAGCGGATTGCGATTACACTAAATATACAAACGAGATCCTCGCAAAGACTACAAGATCATCAGTTTATCTACACTAATAGCCTTACGGAGAATATATATGTTTAGATTTAGAGCGATAGGGTTTTGTCAGCGAATAGAATATATTTATATTATATAATCACTAGGATCTAGTGCGCGTGTGCCACGCGGCGGTGGCAGAGCTATGCTACTCGCAGGCTCTCTGACACATATTATTATATAACAGCAGAAGGTCTATCCGCCACCTCGTTGTCGCGTTGATGGACCGAAATGCAACATTTCTTGGCACACCGTCACCATGGTTTGCCCTTGAACAAACCTCCTTGAAAAGTTGTTATTATGTCAACAACTTCCAGCCACAGGCGCGATACATGTATACATGCATGTTAGCACCAGCTGGTATCAGAGTTTTTTTTTATAAAGCGGCCGACTGCACTCCAATATGGGAGAGAACTTCTACTTCGGTCTGAAAGTTATTTGGAATCTTGGTACACTTCACTTTTCCGTTACGGGTGCCCTCTTGACTCATCCCGATGAATAAGAATAATTCATTGCTCTTGTTGCCGCGATTAGGACATTGTGACTCTTCGCTTCTGGCCCTGTAGCCATGGCTTGCAACTTTGGGTCAGCCACTGCGGGTACACAAAGTCGAAACTTCAACATCTTGCATCGTGGGTTTTGGGATTCGAGAGATTCTGGCGTGCAGCTGAAAGACGTCAATGGAATTACTTAAGCCGGGGATGTCGCCGCCGTGGATATAACCAAATCAAACTCTCCATCTCCATATCAATCAGCATCTAGACACGAAAGGTCTCCGGTGCCTGCCTAGATATTTGGACATCTCTTCTCATGCTCCTAAAATCTAAACCCTTTAATTATAAAAAACACAAGCACAAGCGCAAGCATTAGGATAATAATGGAAGAGAATCGAAGCAATCACAACGGTTTTGCTACGGATTCGGTCGCTGAGTCGAGACCTCCCGAAACCTCAACTTCGACCCCGAGTATTCCCCAGTCCCTCACGCCCCGCCGACGACCTACCTTTGCTACTCCTCTCCTCCAATCAAATCGCTCCCAGACCTTGCAGTGGTCTCTCCCCCGCCCATTCCACCAGCATACCTTGGTCGGGCGGTCTCGGGCGGCTTGGCATACCTCGTTCCTAGTCCCGTCGCTCAACACCGTTTTAGATGCAGGCCTAGTAATCGACGACTCACGTCCTCAAAATGTTTTCATAACGCATGGTCATTCGGATCATTCTTTTAGCGTTATGACCTATTGCAGAAGGATTAGTCCACCGGACATTTACATTCCTACTCAAGCGGCAAAGTTCTTGGATGATTATATTCTCAGCAGCAAAAGTTTGAACCTTGGATTTCGAGTAAAGCCATATCATAATTTCGACAGTAACGGCACTTTATTAGGCCACAATGTCGCTAAGAAGATACCGATAACTAACCCTGCCCGCGGAAATACTCCCGAGAACGTCACTCTTGACACAGCCTCTGAAGACGACGATGAAGAAGATCCAGAGGATTTCATCCTTCCAACTCATAGAATCGTACCAGTGTCCCCGGAATCCTCTGAGACCATCCCGCTAAAAACTCTCCCTAGCATTGTCGTTGCTACACTTCCTCGTGCCCATACGGTTCCCTCGGTCGGCTATCTCTTTATCCAAACCTCTAATAAACTAAAAACTGAATACAAATCCCTCGCCGGTCCTGAACTCAAAGTCCTCCGCCAGTCCGGCATAGAGCTTACTTACTGCCATAAAACCCCTATTTTTGCGTTTCTCGGTGATGGAGACCACACAAGTCTTCTAAATGATCCATCCTGGCTTGTCGGCGACGAGGCCGCTGGTGTATCTCATTGCCCAACAGTCATAACGGAATGCTCCTTCCTTTATGAGTCTCACCGCGAACAAGCCGTAAAAACGAAGCATACACTTTGGTCAGACCTGGAACCAATAATAAGGCGCCATCAAAGGACTACTTGGGTGTTGATGCACTTTAGTAAACGATACAGCGATGAGACTATCGTTAAGTTTTTTGAGAACCTTGAAGACTGTCCTCCAAACATTGTCGTCTGGGTTGACGGTGGAAACGAGATTATTAGTGGGGAACACACTGGAAAGAAAGTTAAAGTGAAAGGCGGTAAAGCCAGTAAAGGCATCTGAGAATATCGTTTGTTATAAGTTAATAGATAGGCCAGATATTGCGTGTATGGCGTTGGACCATGTGTCTTTTGTATATAGAACACGCGACGATATACATAGAGACGTAATTTTTTCTTACAGTGATACCCGATTGCCCAAGTCATAGTATATGTAATATTTGAACCTAGATATCCCAAAATAGGCATATATGACTTGTCGCAACCCCCTGTCCCCATAGCAGACTAGATCCTTCGATTACAGCTCAGTGTCTGGGTATGGACCACTAAAACCCTGGAGCTCTAATCCTGCAAGTTGCTTGTCAAGGTCATCCTCCTTTTTCAGTAACCCAGTGGCAACATCAGCTACCGATCCACTAATATTACTAGCCGTGTCTTTTATCTTGGAACCAATATCCCCAGCCTTATCTATTAGCCTTCCGCTGGCATTACTAGCTTTATCTTTCAGCTTCTCGCCGACGTTGAGGGCAGTTCCCTTTATCCTACCACCGATATCCGAAGCCTTCTCTCTAAATGCCGATGTTGGACCTGCTAGGCTGCTCGCAAGGCCGCCGGTAGTTGTTCTGAGGGTATCACTGATGCTTCCACTGGTGCTTTTCAGAGCACTGCCAACATTACCGAAAAGAGTTTGCAATCTTGATCTAGTAGGTTTCCCATCATAAGGGTCTTTCGACTCCTCCTCTTGTGATGGCTCCTGAATGAAATTGTCCTGCGTCAATGTTGGCATAGCCATTAGCCATTAGCCTCCAGTGCCATTGCGAAACCTGCTATTTCGTTTTCCTCACCAGTTCTAGACCTAATATTTCTTGACTAGGTAAACTCTGCTTAGGCAATGGCCCTATCCGATTAAAAGTATTTGAAATACTTCGTACGGTTCCTTCCCAGCACAACGTCCATCGGATAAGATTGGAAACAAGCGTTGGTATGTCCATATCAGTGAACCACTGCGCGGCTTGGCTCCACAACATAGGCGTTTCAATCGTACCCGCCTCAAAATCCTCATATGCTGCGAGATCAGCTCGAAGTTTGTCGAGGGTGGTTTTAAGATCTGCTTTGATAGTTTGACGAGGTATATCATTATATCTATAGAATACCTCACCTGTATCTGTGTTAGTAGCGCGCTGTATCCCATCAATTTCACTGGCGAGGTAGCGAAGGTTGGTATTTAGCTGATTCGTAGGGTAGTCTAGTGAAGGAAGCCTATTGTATTTCTCGGTGAAATCATACATTAAGGTCCTCTGTCCCAAGACCGCTTTGCGGAGAGCCTGGAGACTGTCAATCATATCTCCATAATTGATGGTGCCACGTGCGTCTTGCCCGCTTTGCTCCTGGGCATCGATTGCAGCTTTGGCGGTATATAGCCCCATTGTTACAACAGTAGCTAGTGTTTCCATGTGGGTCCCATCTAGCAAGGAGGAGACCCGGTTGGGGTCGACTGGGCATCGAGGTCTAGAACTTTCCCTCGCGGGATTTTGAACGCTGTGCATTTCCTGCAACGCTGTCGCTAAACTTTCGAGATGGGAGTTTTCGCTCGCAAGGTAGTAGTCAAATGTTTCGCTATTGATGGTATATTTCTCCTCTGGCTTAGTAGCTGAAACGTCGCTGGAGTCGCTAAACCCCTGCATAGGAGTCGCGATAACTCTCCTACCAAGTACCGCCACAGGTGTTAGCAAATTGACGCGAGCATCCAGCAAGGGATACCTCGAGTGGTTGACTGAATGCGGTGTACAATTCAAGTCACTAGAAAATTTTATGAAACGGACATGATTGCTATTGCCCTAGAGCTAGAGGTAGTGCGAATATTGTGACAGCAAATTCAGGCTTTACTTACATGAAACCATTTAGGAGGAATATGCCTAAGAACGTGCTAGTGAAAGACTTCATAATGTTGGGATTGTGACCATTAAAACTGATGATTCTCTTCATGGTTTGACACGAGCCTTCGTCCAACAACACGACGGACCCCTTTCCTGGTACCTGTTATAGGAACATTAACTTGCTCGGGATAGCAAGAACTCCTCAGGACATAAGCTGTATATGATTGTGGTGAGCTGCAGCTGTCTGGGTAGCTGAGTTGTATCTTGACAAGTCTAAAATTAACTCCACATCTTTGACGTAAAAGTATGTCGCAACAAAGTTGAAAGCAGCCGAAATGGCCTCGATTCGTATCAAACCAATATTGGAACCACCGCTCAGCAGCGATGGTTATCTGAAATCCTGTTAGAAAGCATTTACTCTAGTACCGATTCCTTAACCTCCTATATTAGACTTGGAGCTCTATAGGAGGAACACTGAGTATTACGTGTTACGCATATGAGCTATCTGAATTACTGATATACAAATATCCGTGGAGGCTGGTCCCTCCGGCATCTAGTCGCTACAATTTACCATTATCTTGTTGGACGTTGTATTTACTACTTAGAATATTCCATAAATGCTCTGTTTATGGAAGTAACTTGTCAGTTGTATTTGTGGGCTATATACTTAGGTACACTGGCTAGGCTATTTGCCATCGGCGTAGAATGCACTAGTATCCTCCATTATTGTTGTTCATAACTGGCCATCTCCAATATCATTATAGATCTCCGTCGCAGGAGACGAGGGGTCAGAATCGGCTTTTACCTCCTTCGTCTCCTCCTTGCTCTGCATAGTTCCCTTCTGAGACTTCCCTCCCCAAAGACTCTTGAACCCCCCTTTAAAGACGCTCCCAACTTTGCTGCCCAGCTTCCCGAGCGCGCTCTGGGGTTTGCCGCCCTTGTCGGTTTTAAGTGCTTCGGTTTCCTAGAAGAGTGATGTGGGTGATGTGTTAGATAGTAATCTAGTCTGAACTAAGATATCGGGATGTGATGGTAGAGATTGCATACCGGTTGCTGTTCTTTATTGGTTTCATCTGCTCCTACTGCAGGTGCTGCACTTATCGATTCTAACGCCGCAAAGGCGCCCGATACGCCTTCCAGCCAACATTCAGTCCAGGAATCGAGAGCCCCTAAGACTGCCTTAAAACCACCTTTCAAAGGAAACATAGTCTTAGCATCGTCGAACAGGAACATCACGTCTCTGATAGATGAATAATCCGCCCTTGCTGTCTCTAGAACTTTAATAAACTCTAGGAATATATTTTTCAATCTCTCCCGGGCGTCACTCTTATACACCACAAAGTGGTTGCTCCAACCCTCATCAGCCTCGTCGATCGCATACCCGAGTTGCCGTATATTCTCACCCGGGTCAGGGCTTGGGGACCCGAGCCTTGGTAGCCCTGCGGTTGCCTTTATAAAGGCTAACGTGGCATCTCTTTCTGCAATAGCAAATCTATCAACATCCTCCAGAATATCATGAACTCTGTTGATATGACCTGCATCAACCTGCGGGTCTCCTATGATATCAGAAATATCTTCAACGTTTCTGCCGGCCGTTTCATAGTATATTCCGAAAGGCTCTAGGACATCTTTTACAGCGTTTATGTAGAAGCTGATGTGAAGGAGCTGGAGTTCTGGATCCTCTAGTTGTTGAGGGAGAACCGGGCATGATTTTCTCCCACGCCCAGTTTTTTGGTAATGCCTATCTATAGATTGTAGATTTGTTGCAAGATTACTAAGCATCGGCGTATTCTCAAGCAAGTAATCTTCCCAAGCCTTCCTAGAGACCATGGTGAGGCCGCCATTATTGATAACCGCCGTTGGGAGATAGTCACTGCCCTGCATAGGAACCGCTTCGACAGGACTAAATTCATAATAATTGAGTATACGTATTAATTGGTTCCAAATCTATACACCGAGGAACCCGAGGATTGCAGATTAATAGCTAATAGCAGTGGTTTACTTACCTATGAATAGTCGACCGGACTGCCAGACCAAGGGCAAAAGTTATGAATGTCCTGAGCTTCATGTTCAATAGCAAATTGATATCTCGACCTGCTATCTCTTAGACTAGGAGTAATCTGCTTATGAGGCCGTCTCAACGGACATCAATCCACCCGAAGTCAGCATACACGTATATGCGTAGGCGCTCATTACCTTATAGAGCAAGATCATGGTTAACATGTCAAAGCGGTCGGTAGCCCCGAAGTGATGCCAAACTACTCTTTTACGTCGTGTACCTAGTGTAAGCTCGGTAAAAACTATCTCAATTTGAATTTAAATATCAGAGAGCTGGTTTGAAGGCGGAAGAACCAGCTCATTTCACAACACAAAAAGCATCCTGAAATTATCTATGGAGCTACCACTTCATAGTAGTAGGGCTAGAAGCTACTCTCAGTTTCACTTGCTGAATGTTTAAACTTTACTAGAAGGCTGCTTGCGCAGCACTAAAACCCGACTGAAAGCTGAAAATTGAAGTAGTAGCTGTAGCAGTAAAATTGTTTGTTTTAGTGCTGCCATTGCAAGCAGCCTTCCCCTTTTTTTTCTTTTTTTTTTCACTCATTTATATACCAGAAATACCTTTTAAGCAAAAGGTATATCAGTTAAAATTTTTTTTACAAAAAAAAAAAAAAAAAAAAAATTAGCACTGTAAAGGTTCAACCGCATTTGGACACCGGACAGTCTCGTGCACCATACCACACAATTTACATTGTGGCGGTGTATTACGGTTGTGGAAGGTGCCAGAAAAAACAACACATTTTTGAAAGGGGCCCCAGTGGTACAAATTTGCACTGTACGGCACGTCTCGCGCACGGGTCTGGTTGAAGTTAAACCGATAACCCTCCTTTCAGTCGGGCACTGCAAAGGTCCTTTTCTTTGCTAGATACGGCAAGTCTATTGTAAGTAGAGCTGGGGAAGTTGCATTGGACGACTGTTTGATTCGATTGGTATCAAGCCGCGCTAGCCGTTGCGCTCGAAACTTGCGTTGAGTAGTTCAAAATGCAACATAGACCCTCTTGCCCACTAAGATGCTGAGTGTCCGCCGGGAAGGAATCTTCTTCTCTGCTGAGAACTGTTCTTCTAGTGCCCTGCTCTGCTAGTTGGAGGTGCATCTAAGTTCGCTTGCAATCCCTAAGTACGTGGTTCATGGTTGATAATGTTACCTTCGAGTTGATCGTCGCACGCACTCTATATGGAGCTCGCTCTGATTATCACGAAGATCAGCTAGTAGATATAGACTTTTAAAGATACATTTTTGGACATCTCGGAGGTTTCGTGTTCGCTAAGCCAACATCGCTCTATATTATCTCGTGTAATATCGAATGGAAGTCGGTCGCTTTCAAATCGTTTTATATCGTTTACGAGAGGGCTTACAGTCGTTTGGGAGGGTAAGAAGGCGACTCTGGGCAGCCTAAGAACTAATAAGATTGCTGATTTGTACAGAATTAGTGTACTACGAACCTTTATTACTAGACTCTTACACCATCCGCAACAGAAGTGCTACTGATTTTCGCTCGTTCAGGTTACTGAACGTTGGTCGTCTTGCAAGTTTGTGCGGTTGTGGCTGCTCCGAGATGGCTTTTGATGGTCCGTATCCGTCGCATAGCGACTCCATGGCCAGGGTTATATATAATGCCCTCTCTTGCCCAAGTTACCATGAAGTCGATGGTGTGTATCCTCTGTTTCTCAATGAATAAAGGCAGGCAGCTGACTGTGTACTGTTTCTAGATATTACTACTTCTGCGGCCCCATCGATTACAAACTCCTCTGGCAAGCCTATTTTCAAGTTTCCCAAGCAGTTCCGCTCTTGGATTCGTTCACATCCTCTTCTCCGCCGATTGAGATCTCTGAAAGAGGCAGATATAGTGTCAATAGTCTCTGGCTCCTCTGTCTCCCTCGCTACCGCCGCAGCCGACGAGATTCTTGGCCAGGTACCAGAAGGAACTTCCTCTGTTAGCAAGCTCGTCAAATCGATTCAGGATATGGAGCAATGCTTCGCTCGAGCTACGGATCTAGATAGCGATGACGAGGGCCCAGAACTATCAGGTCTTAGCCGGTCTGTTAGTATGAGAAGTTCCGTTGGTGGTTCTGGCGGCACGACAGCGAATATAAGCTCAGATGGCGGTATGAGAAGGTTTCAATCTCTATCTAATCGGAGTAAACGGGCAACACAAGTCAAAGAAAGGTACTTGGAGGTTAATGATGGGATTTGGGATACGGTAGAAGAAGTTTTTATACCGAATGCTTGGCCTGTTGGAAATATCAAAACTGTGGTCAAAAAGCCAACACGGCTGATGTGGTAGGATGTGGTAGGATGTGGGAGGGGAATTTCGCTAGAACCTCGCGATTATACGTAGTCAAAATGTATAACTTTGTCATGCACTATTAGAATTAATTGCTGGAGCGTTCACTTTCGGCGGCGACTATAAATTTAAATTATTACGAGAGAAGGCAGCAACGCACTGGCCAACTGCCAGAGGCCCTTCTCAATTATGCATTCCACGTACATAATAGAGGTAAAATTGACAGTTAGAGTTGCCAATACTATATATGGTGAAGAGTCTTGAGATCCAACCAGCCATCCAAGGAGAACGGTGACCCCCGCAGACGGCTGTCTGTGGGGATCACCGTACTCTTCGGTGGTTCGTTGATCATGAAGCAACAGGGTAGACAGTACAGTCTGAGAACAAGATGTCCAACCAGCGAACAGAGGAAGAACGGCGACCACCACAGGCAGTTTAGGGCTGTCTGTGGGGATCACCGTATTCTTCTGCCGCTCGTTGACATCCTGCTCCCCTTCCTTCTTGGCGGGATCAGCGGTGTTAGGCGTCTAGCCAGCACACCAATGCATACGGGGGTCTCCACATGAATAAGATATGTATATTTGAAGATATACCTCTACTCCTGTGGGGACCACCGTATGCTTTGGTGCGTTCGCTGACCCCTTCCTGCCGTAATGTAGAGACATAGCGCATGAAGAGATTATGTAAGTAAGAACGAGAAGATGACTCAGCAGAATATTGGATCCTTCGCTAGCCGGAATATTCTGTCAGAGGAGAAAAGAATCAAACGGGTACGGATAGCCATGTGGCTGTTCGTCTCCAGGTTGGTGGGTTATTCCTTCTTCTAAGAGGATTTGCTGGTGGTGGTGGATGAGAAATATCCGGACTCAGGAGGGAGGCAGGGACGGTATTTATGCTCTCGAGATCATAACTATGGCGAGGCTTCGTCGGTCGAGCCCTTCGAGCGTGACGTCTTGCCAGGTGTGAGGCATGCGGAAAATCGCATTTGCCCGGCTTTGAAGACTTCACCTCTGAGCTCCTCGAGTTAGAACCTTGCGTAGGCAACGCTATCGCAAAACTGCATTCGCCTTCGTCGAGAGGAGAGAGTAGCATGATTGCTTTATTCCTTCTAGAGCTTCGCGGAGCAGCAGAGTCATGAGCATAGCAATCAATTGCCACGAGTGAGGTATTATCGGACATCTATCCACAAACATCTA
This sequence comes from Dactylella cylindrospora, assembly GCA_012184295.1. Classification (NCBI taxonomy): domain Eukaryota; kingdom Fungi; phylum Ascomycota; class Orbiliomycetes; order Orbiliales; family Orbiliaceae; genus Dactylella; species Dactylella cylindrospora. The sequence goes on from LDUD01000061.1 coordinate 765,528, forward strand.
GTGGCGACGAAGCCATTGACGGTGGGAGTTTTTCCCCGAAACATCACAAGCGTCTACATCCTCGTATCGTTAGGGCTATCGATTGGATGCCATTGGTAGAACGGGAGATGAGCTCTGAGCACAACCGTCCCGATTGGCTATGAAACGCACCCATGTCGAATATCATGAAGGTAGACTAGGCTAGGTCTTATGCACCTCTGGATCTGTGTTACATGCATCACGTCCGAGTTTCACAGCTTTTTCAACCTTGGGATCACTTGATGTGCATGGAGGATCTATCTCGTGTTGCCTAATTGTTCGCACTACATTTTTTCAAACCCTAGTTTACCCTTTGGCGAAGGAGACGTAATGATAGGCACATGAAGTCAGTTGATGACCGTGCAATTCCATCATCACTACGAAGATACCGAATTTCGGTACTAGAAGGCCTGGAGCTATCCCATAACGCGAAGGCAAACAAAACCCAGGTTTGCTGCCACCACCTTAATAGGCACGTCTAGACTTTGAACACCACCGCTTGAAACACTATAAAACTCGCTATCCTCGGCCGATTAAACGAAAATTCCCGGATCTCAAGAATCCGGTTCATGCATGGCGCCATCCCCTATCCCACCCCTTTAACCGATATCACAAAAGGCATGCTTTCGATTGGGCGATATTGAAAGCGATCAGGACGATATCACAGTTTCTGGTTTCTTTTCTGTGGCGTTTGAAAGAATGTTGTGAAATTCTGCGTTGCACTTTTGGCATCCCTCCCCAAAACATGCCAGCGCAGCAAGGCGGTAGAACGGGTGAGTCACCAGGTGCATAACCTTCTCCGCCAAGATGGTACCTCTCCGTCTCGAGCCTAAGCAGAGGGAGAAATCGTCGATTCGGGCAAGGTGGTAGGGCAGGCTTCTTACGCGGCACTTGAAAACGGACCGGAATGGATCCTATTTTAGCCTTCCGTTTTCTTGCTGCTTACAGTCGAGAAATTTCTATGGGGAAAGATCTCGTGAGAACGATAACATATTGCACGCATTCCTACTCGTTATTTGTGTGGGATTTTGCGTTGGCGTGTCAAAATACCACACATGACGTCCAAAATGGTACCCCCAACCACTAGCCTTGGAGCCTGGGCCGGGGGGTCGGATAAACCGCAGTCCCGTGGTCGACGCGGAGCAGAGGGCCATTTCAACCAGATAGCGATTCGGATGCCCCATGTGCGGCACACTTATCCCCGGTTCTAACCATACCTGTCTCCGAAGTAGCTGCATCTTGATTTGTCTACATTGTGCATGCATGACCCACCCTTTTCGCTCTTTTCCTTTGTTTAATTTCCCTCGAACGAAAGTTTTATCCTTCTTTGAATTGACATCCGAGGTTCCAGGGCCTTAGCTTCCACAATATGCAGGCTGCATGCTGTGCCCGTGCAGACGCGCAGAATACATAAGCTCTCGCTTGGAGCCTTGCAGGTCTCATCGTCTCCTTTACCCACATTGAAGGTCTTGCCGCTGCAAACTGAGGTGGGTCTCTTATTGTCCCTTAGACACATGGGGTGACGTGTACTATATTTAGCGAGACGGTTCGATGTTCGATCCCCCCGATGCTTCTGCTCAATGACATCCTCTCCCCCGTGCATTAGCTGTTTGTGTTAGTTCATGCAGGAGGTTCGACTCATCAATCCAACCTTGCCGGTTTTTACCCCGCTTCGAGTTTGCAAGGAAAACTTTTTGTTTTCTCTCAGGCGGGCAAAAAGACTCCTCAATGAGGGGTAGCATCGCCCATATGAATTCATAGAAAACATAGCGTGATGAGCTCTCACTTCAATTAGGCAACTTCTAATAGGCCCGCACGCTCAATGCGACCTGCATTTCAGGCCACCCTGGAATATCATCTGGCGTGCATATATCAAATTGAGGCTTTTATGCAGGTTAAGACTCATTCATGTATGATCCTATTTGAGTAGTTTCCCCCTTACTGCTAGGCTTGTTTTCTCATTGCAAAATAGCCGATGGTACGATTGGTCGCCGCGGCCAACAAAGAAATGTTGGTGTTGAATTCCAGCGCTTATTTGGGTAAACTCTCCGAAGGCTAGACGCCGTGCGTGGAGCATATTTCGCAATATACTATTGAAGAATGCTGCTGTTATTTAACTAAGAGTTCTAGGCCATCTGCCGAAGTAGAAGATGTAGGAATATTATCCATTAGTCCACATAGATACCAAGTTGCATACGTCAGAGCAAACCCGAAGGCCCTTTATCATATCATCCGCCTTGATAATACTCGAAGAACCTTCTTTTCTCATTTTCTGAGAAAGGGAAAAGAGAAAATATCCACAAATGCATAAGCCAAGCAAAAACTGCGAACGTGCTGCATTGTTTGTCAGATAATCGATGAACGCCAATTTCCGGGCCTCGGAAGAAAGCCACACATTTTCACAGGAGATGAGCCGTAGGTTTAGAAATTGAAATTAATGAAAAAAATTTTCAAATTCCCTCAAACCACAAGATCATAGACCGTAAAGGAAATAGTTTTATCTCGGTCGCCCGTCGATTGGGGTGAATCATAAGCTCTAGCCTACCGTCCTTATCTACAAAATTATGCAAAGTGAAGAAATCTTGGTTAGTGAGAAGTTTGAAATCACATCTATGCTCGAGTTCTGGTCCTTTCTTCTGGGTCCGGAAGCTATAGTCGGTGGAACTATAATTCTCGTTCGCAAGACGTCTAGATAATCTCAAATAGATATTTTAGCAGAGGCCGTAACTGCTAGACAAACGATCCGATCGATAGTCTATCGCTAAAAATTTGCCACGTTGAGGTATCATTGTAAAGGCGTTTGGACTGCATCGGAGGCAGGAAGATTCCCTATTCGCTAATACCTAAATGCCTAAGCATAGATAAATCGGTCAATCGGCATGAGATCGTGATAAAGTGAAAGTTATAGCGACCGCTATAGTGTGTAATAGAGAATAACCGACACGTTTTGGAATTTATGTCATGTAGTTTGCCCTTACATCGAATAGTGCAAGTCTAAGGCACAGTAATCGTGTTTTCCTCACCTTCCTATCGTACACGCGCAGGTTCCCCTCGAACGGGGGATAATCCCGATTAGAAACCGTGTGGTTATAAACAGATAGCAGTTTTTCACATCCACATGAAAATATACATGGAATGCGAGTTTACTGCATGGTTGTCTTCATCTCATACTCATCTACATGCAAGCCACTCTACGAATCTGCGATAAATCCTAGCTTGAGGCGAGGAAACTAATCTTATTACGTTTGTTATCTGTCACATGAATTCGACATAGAGCTCATAAACAGAAACGCGAAGACGGAAGGCGGAAATCAAATTTATCAACATGCATTTATAAGCAAATAAAAAAATATCTGTATAGGGTCATGTGTACGAGACCCATGGTTGGATCAAATCTCGCAGATCCGAAGAATATGAAGGAGCAATTTGAAACTTTCAAAACATAGCAAGTGCGCGTGGCTGTTAGTGACATTACTAAAAAGCGGGGTAAACAGATATCCCTCATCCGAGAACACTGCTCAGAGAACCTTGGAGATTTTCAAACTCTCACGCATCCCCCGATCTCCTTCAGGCTCGATATCCTTCCCCAGTGTAACCAATCAACTTTGCCCCGTTCACTAGAGTCCCATTACCGTTCCTCGCCCAAGGCATCACGTACTCCCTCTTCTTCTCTTCCTTCACAGCTTTCTCCATCAATCTCGCCGTCACCGTTTGCAAATCCATTCCCATCCCAATACCCATTCCACCAAGTCCAGTAGAGAACCCATCAACTCCTCTTCCTTCCATCATCATACCCATATCCGATACACCTCCTAAACCTCTCCCTCTGAATCTATCCTCCTTGAACCTACCCAAATCAACATTGGAAAAATCGCCTTTATGATGATACCCAAAGTGGTCCTCGACGCCATGATAAGTGTTGCTTCTGTTCAAGCCATGGCCTCTTCCATTTGGAACTCCAACGCCCAAGGCTCCTGAACTTCTTGGAGGGAATCCATGGTCGGCAAAGAAATAGTCGGTCGGCGCTGGACTACCCCTTCGAGATGGGATCGGTGTCTGCAAAGGCGTCAATCTGTCTCCGGAGCCTCCAGAAGTAATCCCCAAACTTTGTCTAGTAGGGTCGCGGAACACGCGGAACTGGATAACGACATGATCGTGCTCGGCGCCTCGATTAGTGACTCCGGAAATGTTTGGAAGGCTGAGGTTTGCTTCTGAGGGTGGATGAATGCCTTGAGTTGGATCGACAGTCACTGGTGAACTTTCTATGATCCTTTGCAGAACCGCGGGACTGAGAGTTATAAACATGCTCTCGAAAACGCCTTCTTCATACATCCCAGAACTAGAAAGATCACCATCTATCCCTGGAATCAAAGGACGAGATCCGAGGGGAACTTCGTTAAGGATTACTTGTTCTCTAGCCTTCTTCCTCTTCAGGAACTCCTTATGCTCCAACTCGAGAAAGTCGCAAAGGCGACGAGACAAGTTCCATTGACGTTCTCCATACTGGGCGAAAGTGATGTTGTGAGCGTTGGTGTGGTACTTCCTGAAGAGGGTATCGAATGAGGTGAGGACTGAGAAGGTGAAGTCCTGGACCATCTGAGTATCCGACAAAACATCTCCGATACGAAGGAAACGAAGGGACTCCTCGATGTCGTCAAGGTTATGCTTGATGTGTTTGCGATACTTGAGGTAGGAATGTTCGATGTCGAGCCTTGTCGGACTGTTCCCATTGTCGAGACAGTCCAACGCAGTGGATACTTCCACGAAAGATTCAAGCAAGCTAAGGAAGGCGGTAATGTCACGCTCACCAAGATCTTCTTCACCTATTTGAGGACGTCCGTCGCGGTGGTTGAAGTCGTGGCGATGTTGGTAGCCAGTAAATGCTTCCGATAGTGCTGCATTCACCGAACATTTCTGCATGTTCCTGACTCGCCAGAAGAGGGTAAACACAACGATGCGAAGCGCCTCGCTTCCACCAAATCTCATAGGGGAGATAAGGTGGGCATCTTCATTGGTGTGATGGTCAGAACGTGCCCAAAGCACAACATCCTTACATGGAGCAAGATCATAGATTAAAGTGTGTTGGCCTGTGCGGGAGATGCGGTCTCCCTTTGGTTCAAATTTGGGAATGCCACGACGGAGGCGAGGAAAGTTGCGCTCCAAGTCAGTGATGAAGCATGAGCCAATGAGTTCGTCATTCCAAACTAGAGTGACGTTTTGATCATGGCGATAGTGCTTGGAATTGAAGGCACCCATTTTAGAGATAAGTACGAGAGATGTTACCTATATACCTATCGCAGAAACAGAGTATTGCAAAGCAAGTAGAAAATTACTATAAGATGGATAGGCTCGATCGTAGCCGATGGTGATCTTAGGCGAGAATTGAAAGTAGTCGAATGATAGTTGAGAGTTTGAGCAAGTGAAAGGGTTTTGATGAAGACGAGAATGCTACGATAGATAAGAATCTGAAGTTTCTAAGAGGTTGAATGGTTAGAGTTTCCGTAATTCTCATATCCGTGGCAGTTCGCTTTCTTATAGACACAGATGGATATTTGACAGGCTACCCGTTAATGTTACAAGCACTTTCCCAAGAGCGGCCATCCTCAGTGTGCTGCTAGGTCGTACAGTGAATTCCTTATGTTTGCTTAAAGGAACTTGGCATCTAAATAGCTAAATGTCCACCCTGAACGACAGTCTGATGTTTGCACAAAGCTCGTGTATCAGAGAAAGGAGTCTCTGACGTGAAAACTCATTTCTCCGAATATTGCAGGAAGCCATACAACTCTCTTTCCCTTTCATACATAGAAGGCATCATTTTAACCCATATGCCACGAACATGTTGGCTTGTGTGACAAGTGCCAGCTGTCATGCAAATTGAGCAAGGTGACATGTTGTACGACGAGCTTTCGATTCTAGAAGCCCAGGATTAGAACAATGTTACGTTAAACTGCGGTGTGTAGTTGATCCGCGAGACTTGCAAATGAATTTCCGGGTAACTGTATGCACCGTCAGGTGGTAGGCTCCTCAAAGTAGTCTGCTCCGAATGTCTTAGTAAAGTGGAGACAGTGACTAACACTCCCCGAATAGCTGTTAGGATTTCTGTGACAGAGGCGCATAAATCCTGCCATTCGTATATTTCTAGGGTCGATATTCTATAGCCAACTGTGCTCGAAGCTTCCGGATACAACATGCAATAGCGAGGAAACCACGACCGCTGCGACCCCTGTAGAAATTGTCGCTACTACCTGTTGTATATTTGAAATAGCACTCTATGCAAGTAAGACTAGCAGCTGTCTAGGGCTGAAAGCTCAAATCACAAATATATTTATTAATAAAAACTTTTCTAGCTTCAGTGATAGATTAACGCATTCAATCCTCCGTATAAAGTAGCATATATATAACAGTGCGTGCTGAGTGTTGGGGTGGTGCCCTGCGAAGTTGGGTGCAGCAACCGTCCTAATTGGAGTATCATCACGGGAACTCGCATAACTTCGACGAATCATAAAGTTCCGGCCGTGGCACCATACGTATACCATATCTTGAACCTGAACTGGAACTGGAACCTCCGAGTCCCTTAGCTTTTGACATCCACCCTGCCAACTCTCCGTTGCTACCATGTTCTCTATTGCATTTGCCTAGAACCCAGCTTTAGTTGCGCCACCACGTACGTTTGCTTGGGATATGGAGATCTTGATCACCACATTGAAGTTCCAGCGATCTCCCAAGCTTTACTCTCAAATGCCACCTTAGCATCTTAAGCTTCTTTGATCTCAATATTAATATCTTCAATACAAAAATTATCAACAACCAACCACGCTCCTGCATCTACCAATACTTCCCGAGTCCTAGACTACCTTTCCCAATTATGGTCTTTTCCTTACGGCCAGCCTAGCATACTTAAATTAATATGCCTCCCCCAAAACGAAGATACCAGAAGGATAGGACTTCTGATACCTCGCCAAAAATGGATGACTCGCCTCCTGCACCTAAACGTCAGCGACCACAGCGTGGCGTTTCAGGCCCGTCTAGGGACCAGACTGAGAGGGTTCAGGCCGAGAGGACTCACACTGCAAATCCAGTAAGTACTTGGATTCCCTAGTACTTCTACTAAAGTTACACCAGCGACTATTGGGACCACAGTTTCGGACCCTTTTTCTGTTCCCACTGCTACCCGATGTATATTCTCTTCGCCTGTGGCTAATGAAACGATACGTGGCAACCAGTCCGAGGGGGAAGACCCAGTTGCAAACCAAATGGCACACGATAGTTTACTTTACGAAGAAGACCAGGAGGTCGATACTGAAATGAGAGATCATTCTCATGGTTCTCACGAATCCCACGACCAGGTAGAAGGGATTCAGGACGGAGAAATTCACCTTTCCCCTTCCCTGCCACCTTTAGAATCTAGGCCTGAAGACCCGAACAATGCTGGCTCCATAGAAGACGCGGCCCTATGGGGTGGCTTATCCGAAGCGGAAATAAGACGCCAAATCAGTATGCTGAACGCCTTGGAAAGGAGCAGGAACCAGACCCAGGAACAAATGGCTGCTGCCGCTCCCCAATCCATACCCACTCCCCCAGTCGCATTTGGTACCTCTCAGGACGTCCCAGCCGTTGGCGTTGTCCCTCCCCACCATCGCTATTCAGCTTTTGAGGGTTTCACAGAACAGCGAGAAGCTACAAGTGAGCATCAGCCACATCTAATAGATAATCCGATGCTTCAGGGTGGTGCCCCAAGGATAATTCGCCCTCCCCCTGGCCTTGTTCGAAGGGCACATAGCAGCTCAGCTCCACAACTTCCGATTCCTCGCGTTCCACGGACCGCGACTGAAATGCTCGCAGCTTTAAGAGCACGCAATCCAGGGCTAACCTCAGAATCAGGGACCGGGTTTGCCCCGCAGCTTCCTCCTCTGGGTCCTACCCCAACTGCGAGTGACATGCTTGCAGCGCTGAGAGCATCGGAACAAAGATTTGCTCTAGAATCTGGAATCGATTCTACTTCTCGATCACAGGATGAATTGCCACAAGACCGCCAGGTATTCCCTAATATAGGTACACATAGTAGTGGTTTCCTTGCTAATTGGTAACTAGACCTCAGATGATTTGGCGGCATATGCCAGCGGTCGCCAACATGCACTCAATGACCCGCTAACTACTGATCCTGCAACCCGTAGCAACAGACATTCTGGGAAAGGCAAAGCCGTGGATAAAGATCAACTGGGCCGGGAGGTCCCTACCGTTGAAGCGATTCGTCGTAAAATCAACACGCTAGGCAATAATGCAACGCTACATAAACGGAGTCTCAACTACGATGGAACCTTTCGCTATTCCAAAGCGAAAGGCTGCTGCGAGGCGATTATCCCACCAGCATACTGGATGAATAACCCCAACACTCAAGCACTGTCAACTACAGATCCTTATTTCACGAAATTTCCATCAGACCCACGAGATATCGGAGCTTATCGCAATAGGCTGACTAGAGATGGGCCTATTCGACCGCAGCCGAAGACACCAGAGTTTTACCCCGATGGAGCCATCGTCACCGCCAACGGGAAGACGACATTTGAAGATTATCTGAAGGCAGTTGAGAAGGGCTCCAATTGGAAGGAAAGGAGGCACTTTAATTTAGGAGCAGGGTTCCATATACCATACATGAGCCCCGGCGATTTCCACAGGGGTATGACTAGCATATATTCTGATGATGATGATGAACAAGATGCCATGCTTGCGCTTGAAGCAGCTACTATGGATGCTAGGCGGAAGCGGAAGGGACAAGGCGGACAGGGGACCTCAAAAGAGATTAATAAAATAAAGGTGACAACGAATTCCACGGTGGTTGAGGTGTCCGAGATTTACGAGTCAAGTTCCACAGGGTCTCCGAGCATGGAATTGGCCGGAACTAGCTCCTCCGCGGCTGCTACAACCAACTCTGCAAATGGAAATGCCGATTTGCCTGAAGGAGAACAAGTTCCCTCAGCAGACACCTTAGGAGCCAATGTTATCCTTGAACCAGATGACGTTGATGTTGGTTCTCAATCCAATACTGGTGAAAGTTCTCGAACACTACGCAGGAAGAAAGGGAAGAGAACTGGGAAAGGCAAATAGGCATGTGAGCCTTTGCTTATGATCACTCTAGTCATCGCTGAGATTCTATTCCTCTAGTTTCCCGTGATAAGATTTCTCAAGGAGCCGATTGACTCTAGTTTTGACCATTGTTTTCCCAACATTAAGATCTCCACTTTGGGCTTTCCAGTGCTGTTCCCTATAAGAAATTTAAGGAGCTGAAGATTGTGGTTCCCTACCTTGTTTAGTCTTCATGTAGATACATGCTGGCAATGCTAGCTCGGCCACCCTGTTCTCTTTGGCTAGATGCTGTAAGCAAGACTACAATGACACAATATAACAAAAGCAACGGATATAAGGCGCCGAAAGGGGGCCTATCGCCTATAGCTCCAAGATATTTCAATCATATTTGTTCTTCCAATTGACGCCCTCTCGCCTATACAGATTCTCAATTCCCTTCACTTCTGTGTTGATAGTGTGTTATTTCTGCAAGTCCCCGACCGGCCCGATTTCCCAACCGAAATCCTCCGAGCGTAATCGTGTTGTTGGCGAGAAGATAACAGAACAGCATCTCGGCATGCCGACAAACTTTTCCCGCTCCAATTTCAAATTTTGCCGGAACCCGGGATGGGAGAGGATAGGAGAGGATAGGATACAGGCCAAAGTGTGTGTGTGTGTGTGTGTTTCCCCACGCTAAAATAACAATCCCCAACAAGTTTGAAGGAAAAAAAAAAAAAAAAAAAGGTGAAGCCCAATTGGCGACGTCGCTCCTATCCAATACAATCTTAGCTCACACTCTCTTGCTCTCCCTCCCTTCTCTCACTTCTTCACTCTGACGCTCCTCAGACTCCCTCAATATACGACTCCTTCATCCCCTCAATCATCTTCCCTCCTTCTTCAAATTCAATTTTATTTCAATTCTTCTTTTGTCCCGTTCCCCCCTTTTCAGTTCCTTTCGTCTTTCCTGATTTGCAGCAATGGCCAGTGCGGTATTTTCTCGAAGAACGGCGGTGTCGGCGACGAGGGCGATTGGAAGAGTTGGCAGCATCGGGAGCATACGGAGGTAGGTTGCTTCATATCTGGAGGATGTAGAGACAAATTAGGACTGTCCTCACCTGCTTTACGCGATTTTCGAGGCTTGCTAGAGAGCAATTGCTCGTGGCCGAAGGCGGGAAGTGAGGTGGAGTGGAACGGATTGGCGATATGGTTGATCCGAATTGTTCGTTTGGATATAGCAGCATGCTAACATGAACATCGCCATATGGCAGCAGCATTCCGATAACCTCATTCCCTTCGCTGGCCAGATTCTATGCCTGTACGCACGCCTACCTCCCCCTCAACTCGCTACCCCAACACCTTCCCGTAAACTACGTCATGAATCCAAGCTAACAGGTACTCGGACAATGCAGCTCTACCTAGCCACAGAATCATTAAAATGCCTGCCCTATCACCCACCATGACGGCCGGAAATATTGGCACGTGGCAAAAGAAACCAGGAGACTCCATCGCACCGGGTGACGTCCTTGTAGAAATTGAGACCGATAAGGCGCAGATGGACTTTGAGTTCCAAGACGAGGGTATTGTCGCGAAGATTCTGCTGGAGAGTGGAGAGAAGGACGTGGGTGTTGGCAGCGTAGGTTTATCCATTCTCGATTCCTCGGCGTGCATAAGAAAGGGTCGCTAGGAGTACCCGTACGAAGGCTAGAATTGTAGATACGCTGGATGCTGACCTCATGTGGTAACCCCATAGCCAATTGCCGTTCTTGTTGAGGATGCCGCCGACGTGGACGCATTCAAAGACTTCACAATCGCAGATGCCGGCGGGAAATCCGCAGGACCGTCAGAATCCAAAGAGCCAGCCCCCGAACCACCCAAAGCCGAAAGTGCACCTGCACCAGCCCCAGAAGCTCAGGAATCAACGTCTACCGGTGACCGCCTACAAACTTCCCTCGAAAGATTAGAAGGAGCCGAGTTCTTCGCATCGCCAGCTGCCAAGGTTCTCGCTCTATCCAATGGCGTTCCGCTAAAATCTGTCAAGGGAACCGGACCGGGTGGGCGTATCACCAAGGCCGATGTTGAAAAGTACTCTGGACCAGTTGGAGCTGCTGGTGCTGCTGCACCGACCGCTCCGAGCGAAGACATTCCAATCACCAGCATGCGCAAGAGCATCGCAACCCGCCTCCAATCCTCCATGCAGCAATCGCCGCATTTCTATATCAATTCTGATATCTCTGTTTCCAAGCTCCTGAAACTACGTACTGTTCTCAATGCCGGTGCCAAGGACGGCGAATATAAACTCTCCGTCAATGATCTAATCGTGAAGGCCGTTGCTGCTGCTTTGAAGCAGCACCCCACCGTCAACTCCTCCTACCTCGACTCTGAGGGTGTTATCCGCCAGTACAACTCTGTCGATATCTCTGTCGCCGTCGCTACCCCCGTCGGCCTCATCACCCCTATCATCAAAGCTGCTGATACAAAGGGACTACGAGCCATCTCTGCTGAAATCAAGGAACTCGCCACTCGCGCCCGCGCCGGAAAGCTCAAGCCCGAGGAATACCAAGGCGGTACCTTCACCATCTCTAACATGGGAATGAACGATGCCGTATCGAGATTCACCGCTATTATTAATCCACCTCAAAGCGGAATCTTGGCTGTCGCGGCGGTTAGAAAGGTTGCCGTCCCAGCTGAGGATGGAAGCGTAGCCTGGGATGAGGAAATCACATTCAATGGAAGCTTTGACCACAGAATCGTGGATGGAGTCATTGGTGCAGAATTTATGAAAACCTTGAAGAAGATTATCGAGAATCCGATGGAGTTGTTGCTGTAAACTAGCGTTTTTATTTTATGATTCGAAGGCGAGCAGATATGAGGAGGTGGGATCTTCTTGTGAAGATCTTGTAGTAGCATTCTTGTAACTAGATATTTTATTATAGGTGAATGGAAGGTTTTGAAAATAAAAGTTCAATCTCGCATGTGTTATTGATATAGATCAAGCGATTGTGAAGAAAAGAGAGCGTCGGCTTCCAGCCAAAGGATCCAACATGGTGCTTTGTATCCTTCCTAAGATTATTCTTCTAATAGCTTGCTATCGGTGTATCACTAGCATATTTATTTAGCTCAAGCCGAAATTCATTTCCTTCCGGCCGAACACGTGATAATCGCATGAGTTGTTTTAGCTGCACTGCGATGCATATCCTTAGTACGGTTTTCCTCAAGCTTATCGAAAGTATGAGGCTATGAGGTCGATGTACGCGATGTCGCATGGATTAGCCCAAAGCCTCGAATATACATGACATGGCCTCTCGCTACGGACACTGGATGAGCATATCATGTTTTGAATATTCTATTTTGCACAAACTCATAGATCAGAAATGAATTACTACATTCTTGAAAATGACCTCGACTAGTATCACGTAGTCGCAGTGTTAAATTTGCTGGGTATTCTAGTTCCCAGAGATGTCGGGGACTATAGCGGGGCCAACGAATAATAATCCGCGATATTGGATCCCGGTTAAACATTAACTAGTAGCTAGAAGCGCTGCAATACATATACTACTATAAGTATTGTTTGGGATATTAATAATATCGAAAAATCCTCTGGCTTCCCTCGGGAGTACTAATCACTTTGGGGCAACGACAAACCCTAGATTGGTGCAAACATTAACCAGTGCCGTATCACCTTTATATTCAATTTTGAGGTACATGTATATTACCGTGCATGCGTATCCTCCTACCTGTCGTCGATGAGTTGATCGCTTGATTATGCATGCCTCCAGCGAGCTGAGCACGTTATATTTGAGGCAGTAATGTTAAGTTTGAATGCGACATATTTGGTGGAGTTTGAGAGACTTTCAGCATGCGACTTGTGAGTCCATGTAAGAATTGAATATAAGCTAACAAATGTGATCTTTTGCCGCTTGTATCTTCGCGTGGTATCACGATATCACAACGTGGGCTATAAACTCTCATAACCTTGGAAGGCGGAATAGAGAGGCTCGATTTGAAAACTCAAAGTGCAGTTGCGGGTATAGCGTGAGGAGTAACTGCTTTAGGATGAAACTCGCGGGGATTTCAATAGTAGGCGGATGCCTGTTCCTGTAAGTTATAATCTCCATGTTTCTCATTTTATCATGCTTCTTGGACCTAGATTTCGAGGGCAGGTCTCTAGACAATTGAGGATAATCTGATATGCTAACATTATATAGTGGGACTTTAGCTAATCCCATGATAACAAACAATCCTCCCGTGGAGAACACTGAACAGGCCGCAGAAAACCCCGCCCCAACTGAAATCGCGATCCCAACGAAAACCTTCCGACAATACGTGCAGCGCCAGAAACAAACGCTCACGCTTTTCGGCGAATCCCTCCCCGCCGTCGACAAAGTACAGAGACCTGCAACGGAACAAGAGATAGCCCGGTTATTCGAGGCTGGGGAGCCGGCACCTCTGTACTGCCCGGCATTAAGAACCCCAAACCCACCAGGGAGCCATATCAGTCCGCTGGTCGTAAAGTTGTGGCAGGCACGTTCGTACCTCAACGAACTGGTACTAGGCGAAGATGTTGAAGGGTTGCAGCAACTTGGTATTTCCGATCTTACGCAAGGAGAAGTTGCATATCAAATGGTCCAAAGGACCTTGGATCAAGCGCAGGCTGAAGCCAAGGCTGTCATAAAGGCAATCCAAGCCCTTCGAGATATTCCAAGGATTGGTTTCGAATCTCAAGGCACTGACCCAGAGATGTTGCTCCTGGACATCGCGTCCGCTATCGATCATGTTTACGGCGATGAAGGTAATCCCTCTTCGGTCATCTACATGCAAGGTGCCAGAGCGGAGCTTTTGAAGACCATCGGGGATGCCGTAGCGGTTTTGAAGTGGTCGTTTGATTTTTATAATGAATTGCTAGGAGAAGATGGACTTGCAGAGAAGTTCAAGATGGCCGATGCATTCAGAGATGAAAGTGGCAGAAACAGGGGAGATAACTTTCAAACTATTATATCCGCTTTGAGTATTTGGACAGAGTGCTGGTTTCCGGTCCTTGATTACGTTTATAGCACTTTGGACGCTGTTGGCCCGATTCCAACGGGACCAGAGGCAAGTATACATTAGCACCCCTGGGACCGTTAACTATGCTAACTTATTTACCTATTTATGGTACAACAGAAGAAAGGACTATTTAGATCAATTGGAAGTGGAATCAAGGGTGCTATTAAGGCGGCCGGTAGGGGGGTGGCAAATGTTGTCACTGCGCCTGCCAGAGGCGCCAGAAGGTTATTCGGAAGTGGAACCAGAGTAGCTTCAACCAACGCAGACTATAATCCTGATTTTTTCTGGGGCGCCACTGACCCCAACACTCGCACCGAGTATCCCACCCCAGGCTCTCAATCGGGTCTTCAAACTAGTACGCAGGGTAATCTGCAAACGGGATCACAGACACGGCCAGTGCAACGGGAGGAGCAGAAGGAAGATTATCCACCGAGCGGCACAGGCGCAACGTCTGGTCAAAGCCTCAGCGGGTCAAACCAGTTCCAGTCTGGTAGCCAGCAGATGGGGACGTCGTTTCCTGCCCGCTACGTGACGTATGGGAGCGGTGCTGAGCAGTTTGACGTCGACCCTGATGCTCCGAGCGTCACATTTTTGGAAGGTAGCCGGGACCTTTTATCGAGTTTGAGGCAGGATGTCATTCCTATTCCCCAACCTCAGAGCCAGAGTCAAAATCAGGGCACCGGTCAGAATCAAGGACAGAACCAAGACCAGAACCAGGGCCAGAACCAGGATCAAAATCAGGGTCAGAGCCAGGATCAGAGCCAGAGCCAGAGCCAGAGCCAGGACCAGAGCCAGGGTCAAAACCAGGGCCAAAACCAGAATCAAGCCCCGATAGTCTCACAGCCTGACATGAACCAGCAACTTGGAACGAGTCAAAACTTAGCCGTGTCCCAATTGATACCACAGGCTAATTTGAACCAGCCATCCGGAGGGGGCCAAGGTATAACCTCTCCACAGACGAGTACCGCTCAGAGCCAAAATGGCAGTCCGGTTACGTTTACAACCTCGCAATATGTACCACAAACCGGTATCAGCCAAAGCGCGAACAACAATTCCCCAAATAGGGTGACAGCAGAATTTGGGACACAGACTAGTTTTGATGATAGTGGTGAGCAAAACGGTAGCCCCGGCGTGCAGGTGGGTTCCCCGACTGGCGTTGAAGACCAGACCAGGAACGTTGGGACTACCACCGCGACGACGCAGACGCAGAACGTCGGAACAGGCCCAGGCACTGGGACGGGAACGCAGCCTCAGAGCCAGCCTCAGAGCCAGCCTCAGAGTGAACCCCTGGCGCCGTTGACACAGGAGCAATATCCGAACTACCAGCTAGGATATGCGGATCGGAGTCAAAGTTTCCCGGGTGGTAACTACCAATAAGAGCCCAACTCTACTCATAAATGACGGCGCTATTATAATTACATCTACTTTGAATCGTTAGGGATAAAATATTGAGTTTGGTTCGGCCATGCATGAAATATTAGAATCTTACTAGTAATAGAAAGTGTGTAAATAACTACATATAAAGAGTTATGCTGAAAAGTATTTCCCAAATCGCGGGCCTCTGAAGTATGGGCACAGGATAGAATTGCATTGGCGTCTACATATCTAACGTACCTATATAACGTACTACTTATAATATAGAACTCGTGGTGTTGGCTGGTCGTGAGGTCGTGTTGTTTTTGTGGTATGCAGATCTGTCGATCTTGGGACCTCCGGGCAACACATGCCTAGGGCCCCGAGCAACCACGGGGTATCAGGCCGCAGGCTGCAGACTCCGAGATGGCAAATCGAGGCCCGGTGTCCCCTGCTAAAATCTTTGTTCGTTAAAGGGGCAAGTTTGATGGAAACATGAGGAAGCACAAAGATCGTTTTGCAGAGTTTTTGAAAGAAGCCAAGTTGCAGTAGCAGCGAAACCCGGAACAAAGCACCAATATAACCATCCCATTTGACGACAGCCATTTGCATTCTATCCAAAGCTTTCGGTTTCGGTAGCTGGTATCCTTCGTCTTCAACACTTGTCGCGTCGTCGACAGCCCTTGGATAAGAGGCCCTTATAGCCTAAGGTTTTGCAATATTCGAGCTCTCTTTGGGTTAGGATTGTCCCGCGCATTGCCGCTTGGCCATTTCGTCACGTCACAATTAATTACCACCTCGCTCTCACACCTCCCAATCATCCGGCAAGGACCCTTAGATAAAAAGTCCAACCTTATCAACCCACACATACACCAGCCGGATAGCGTCGCCGTTCCTATCACAATATTGCTGCCGAATTAACCACGGGTGACATTCGTCCCCGTCTCCCTTCTGGTCTCCCTCGTCTTCCGTCATGTACGCGACGACTCTCATCATCTTTATAGCCTCCAAGATTCTCTCAGAGCTAATTCCATTCTCGCTAGGGCACCACTCGTAGACCACCCCTCGATCGCTCGCGCGACACTGCATAATCCCCTGCCGACATACCTCAAGTTTTACGTCTGGCCATTTTTCTCGATATATCCGTTGTTCTGCGCCATATACTTCCCAGAGGAGAACTATGAAAAGTATATTCATAGTTCCGAATTCACCTTTTTGTACCTTGGTGGCATTATATGTCTGCAAATATTACTGTGGCTAAGCTGTCAGTGGAATGTTAACATTAAAACTTTGTTTACAACTCGGAAGGTACGGACACATGAAGCAGGCTACATCAACGCTGCAAAGCAGCTAACTAGCATTGAGTTTAGGCATCGGGTATCTTCTCAGCCAGGCTGATCAAGGTTATCCCTATTGAGAACTCTGGAAAATCTGAAATATGCGAAATCATACATGACAAGGTCCGCCCATATATTTCTATTTCCTATAAGAGCTAGCTTCTAACAGCTCCAAAAGTCAGGACCCAAGGAGGAGCTTTTCTTCCTCTTCCAGAAACGGCGATTCCTATTCTATCCAGAAACCGGTAGTTTTGCTCCGTTGATGTACCCTATTGCGGCCTCACCGCGACCGACCCTCAAAACTTTCCAACATACTCTTGGTATTGAATCTGCTGCTGAGCTTACTCATCTCAAGCATCACTATGGCCCGAATAATTTTGACATTCCAGTTCCAACCTTCACCGAACTCTTCAAGGAACATGCCGTGGCCCCGTTCTTCGTCTTCCAAATCTTCTGTGTCGGACTTTGGTGTTTGGATGAATATTGGTACTACAGCTTGTTTACTCTTTTCATGCTGGTTGCGTTCGAGTCCACTGTCGTATGGCAGCGGCAGAGAACCCTAACAGAATTCCGTGGAATGTCTATCAAGCCTTATCCGATATTTGTTCGCCGACTAGGTTCCTGGGTTGAGATCCAGAGCGACGAATTGTTGCCCGGGGATCTCGTTAGCGTTGGGAGGACAAAGGAGGACTCAGGTGTGGCCTGTGATATGATTCTCATCGAAGGAACTGCGATTGTGAACGAGGCTATGTTGTCCGGCGAATCTACCCCACTATTGAAAGATTCCGTAGCATTAAGACCAGGCGATGCGATCATCGACCCTGAGGGGTTCGATAAGAATGCGAACTTGTATGGTGGCACCAAGGTCCTCCAGGTCACGCACGCCGCAGGTGGCGAGGAGAATCCGGAAACGAACGTCAAGGTCCCTCTCGCACCAGACAACGGTGCTCTCGCCGTGGTTACGAAAACTGGATTCGAAACTAGCCAAGGTCAGCTCGTCCGAACCATGATTTACTCTACCGAGCCTGTTTCTGCCAACAATGTCGAAGCCCTGCTATTCATTCTCTTCCTCTTAATGTTCGCCATCGCAGCGAGTTGGTATGTCTGGACTGAGGGTGTTAAGGTTGATAGGAAGCGCTCTAAACTCCTCCTTGACTGCGTTCTCATCATCACTTCCGTCGTCCCACCAGAGCTGCCAATGGAACTCAGTCTGGCGGTTAACACTTCGTTGGCTGCTTTGAGCAAGTACGCTATTTACTGCACCGAGCCCTTCAGGATCCCATTCGCTGGACGGGTTGATGTATGCTGCTTCGACAAAACTGGTACACTTACGGGTGAGGATCTCGTCGTGGAGGGTATTGCTGGGCTCCATGGCGCTGGAACCGCAAATGGTTTTGCCGATGGCGCCACTCCCACTCTGAGAAAGGTCTCTGAAGTTGGGCCCGAAACTACTCTTGTCCTTGCCACCGCACATGCCCTGGTCAGACTTGACGAAGGTGATATTGTTGGCGACCCTATGGAGAAAGCTACATTGGAGGCTTTGGGCTGGACACTGGGGAAAAATGATACTTTGACATCTAATAAGGTCGCATCCGTTTCTGGGAAGTCTTTTGCACAAACCGCCAGCATCGTCACCGTTCGCCGAAGATTCCAGTTCTCGTCCGCTTTAAAACGACAAAGTTCTATTGCATCTGTTTTACATACCTCAGAAGGCAGACGCGTCCGTGGTTCATTCGCAGCTGTAAAGGGTGCACCTGAAACTATCAGAAAGATGCTTGTGTCCGTCCCTCCCGATTACGAAGCGACTTTTAAATACTACACTAGACGAGGATCTCGTGTCCTAGCTCTAGGATATAAGTACCTCTCGACGGACCAAGATCTCGGCAGCAACAGAGTAAACAATCTGACCAGAGAGGAAGTTGAAAGCGACCTCCATTTTGCTGGTTTCTTGGTTCTACATACTCCACTCAAGGATGACGCGAAGAAGACTGTTAGGATGTTGAATGAGAGCAGCCACAGAGTCATCATGATTACTGGCGATAACCCCTTAACCGCTGTCCACGTCGCGAACGAAGTCGAAATTGTTGACCGAGATTGCTGGATTCTTGATGCCCCAGAAGATGAGAGTAGCCCGCATGAACTTATCTGGAGATCCGTTGACGAAAGCGTCATGATTCCGGTTGATCCCATGGCTCTGATAGATCCTACTATCCTGCTTGAAAAAGACATTTGCGTCACGGGTTATGCTCTCAACAAGCTCACAAACAACGCGCTCGCCGTCACTGATTTGTTGCGACATACATGGGTCTATGCTCGAGTATCACCGCTTCAGAAGGAAATAATCTTAACTGGTTTGAAGGCTGCTGGCTACACTACTCTCATGTGCGGAGACGGAACGAACGATGTTGGAGCTCTGAAGCAAGCACATGTTGGCGTTGCCCTTCTCAATGGAACGGAACAGGATCTCATCCGAATTAGCGAACATTTCAAAGTCACGAAGATGAAAGAAATCTATGAGAAACAGATTGCACTCACCAAGAGATTTAACGCTCCGGCACCCCCACCTCCAGCTATGATCGCCCATCTTTTCCCACCCGGCCCCCAGAATCCTCACTTTGAAAAAGCTCGAGAGCATCAGGCTAGAGTACGAGGTGTTAATATCGAACAAATCCCGATACCCAGAGCCGACGCTGTGGAAGCAGCTCCTGCGGCAGCCGCCCAGCAATCGCAGAACACCCAGGCATCGTCGCAAAAGGCGGCTGGGTTCGCGGATCAGATGACTACTATGATGATGGAACAAGAGCTCGGCGATGACGAGCCCCCAACTATCAAGCTTGGAGACGCCTCTGTTGCTGCTCCTTTCACTTCGAAGCTCGCTAACGTCATTGCAATCGCAAACATTATCCGCCAAGGAAGGTGCACCCTTGTCGCCACCATCCAGATGTACAAGATTCTCGCTCTGAACTGCCTCATTTCCGCGTACAGCTTATCAGTCCTCTACCTTGATGGTATCAAATTTGGTGACGGACAAGTCACCATTTCCGGCATGATGATGTCTGTTTGTTTCCTTTCTATCAGTCGCGCCAAGCCAGTAGAAAAGCTATCCCGAGAGAGGCCACAACCAAACATCTTCAACCCTTACATAATCGGTAGCGTTCTCGGCCAGTTCGCAGTCCACATTGTCAGCTTGGTGTACATCTCCAACTATGTCAAGGAGATTGAGCCACATGAGCGACCTAAGGACCTCGAAAAGGAATTCTCTCCATCCCTTCTCAATTCTGCAATTTATCTCATCTCATTGATTCAACAAATCTCAACATTCGCAATCAACTACCAAGGTCGTCCATTCCGTGAATCCATCCGCGAGAATAGGGCGATGTACTGGGGTCTTGTTGCTGTTGCCGGTATTGCATTCGCTTGCTCTACCGAGTTTATTCCAGAAATGAACGAGAAGTTGAAATTGGTGAAATTTACCGACGAATTCAAGACAATTTTGACAACCAGCATGATCCTTGACTATGGACTTTGCTGGGGTATTGAGAAGAGTTTGAAGTGGCTTTTTAGTGATTATAAGCCAAAGGTATGTCTCGCAGAATCATGCCTTCCGAATCGCTCTCAGCGGATCGATTGTGGAATATACTAACACCATATCCTTTCTAGGACATCGCTGTGAGAAGAAAGGATCAGCTAGAAAGAGAAGCTAAAAGGGTTAAAGAAGAAGAAATCGAGGCGATGCTAAAGAGACAGAAAAGCATTCCCCAATCAATGGTGGCTACACCGCCCGCTCCGGCTACCGGACCGGTTGGCTCAAGACATCCGGAGAAGGGAGGATTAAAGAGGTTGAACAGGTGATTCACACCCAAAATTCTCGTATATTAAGAAAGCTGTGTAGAGAGAGAAGAGGATACGAATTCCGACCTAGACAGTGGTTTGTAGAGATATAGAGGACTTCGTTTTTTTGGGAGGTTTACAGCGGTACGGCTGAGAGCAAGAGCAAGAAGCATATTGTATAGAGGACGGCACGTTGGTGATAGCATGTCTCTTTTTTTTTTTGTAGTTTTGTTTATAACTGTGAATATTTAATCTTCCTTTTTCTATATTTCCTATGCATCTATCGATTTATATTGAACACGGATATGAATAACTAAATACTTACAGCAGGAGACAGCGAGTACGATAAATAGGTAATTCAATCTAAAAAAAAATAAATAGCATCGCGCTTTTGTTGATTTTATAGCTCAGCCGTGAATAAAAGACAAAGGGCTGAATTAAGGCATCACCAAGCCAAAAGTAAGGCGGAAAGAAAAAAGATAAGTACTCAATGGAAACTCCAAAGCATCGCAACGTATTCACACCCTCTTCGCTTCATAATCCCCCGCTATTGACATATTAACATTATATTCGTCTATTTGGCAATCCCACTCATAACGCTCCCGGCTCTTCTTCTACCCTTTCCAGCTCCAGCGGCAACACCATTTGCCCCCGGAGTACTACCTGCAACACCACTACCTTCTACCAAGCCTAATGGCTTAACGCCCAACCTCGTCTCGCCGACTCTTCGCAGTATACCCATCAAAGCCTTCCTCATGCCCTCGCTTAGCTCCCTTCCAAGCAACTCGACAACGACTGGGTAAAATGTCGTTACATTTCGATCAAAATCGGCATCAGGGAAAGCGAGATAGCCTTCCATAACATCGACAACAACAGGCTGCCAGGCCAGGATATTACGGTGCTGAGTTTCTCGGTCAAGTATAACGTAACCGTGAATGATATCGATGCATAATCTAGGCGAGGTAATTTAGTATTTACACAACAAGGGACCTCACAATGAATCAAGGGGGAACTTACGGCACCAATGCCTCCTCAACATCACCTCTACTTTCTCTTCTCTCACTCTTGTCGTCTGCGAACATCCTGAACAAAATTGCTACGTACGTCGCTGCACTTGAACTCTCTTGTTTAAGCAAATTTGGAGGCTGCTTCATGAATCCTTCCCTGAAAAGGCGCATGCGAAGTTCTTTATCGTTATTAAATTTCCTCGCGAATTGGAAGCTCTTCTTCAGAAGGGCCATAAGCCTGAGAAGTTCGGGACTGGGGATGAGATTGTAAACGTCATCATTAGAGAAAAGTTCCGAGACGGTTTCTATCATGAGGCCTTGCAGGACGCATTTCGTGATAATGCGGGCGAAATATCGTTTTCGGGCAGCGGTCACGGGTATAGCGGCCTGCGGAGCAGCGGATGCGGGGCGATAGTCTTCTAGCTGATGCTCGTTTGAAGGTTCACCGGCGGCACTTTCTTCCGGATGCTCCCCGTCCGCGTGTGAAGCCTCATCCTTCGGCCCAGGTCGTTCTAGCCCGTCTATCTTGAGACCATTTGTATCTTCTGCAGTGTCTTCATGAGTTTCGTCATCCTCATCTAACGCCCCAGCACTCAAGATACCTCCGCTACCACCGGGAACAGAAGTAGTTACTCCAACGGCGCTGAAAAGCTGGTGGGCGGTAGTCCTCTCAAACAAAATAACAAAAGCGCCTACAACCTTGCCCCAGTGTTCCCTATTTAACTTCTTCACATTCTGCAGAATTAGTTGCTGTAAACACGAGCTTCCAATTCTTGCAATTGTGTCATTCTCTTGACAAATGCAAGTTATAAGAAGCTCCAAAAAGCCGTCGAGCATCCGCGATAGCTGTGCAAAGAAGTGTGTAAAAAGCTGAATGAGGTTACGGAGAGCTTGGATCATGGTGGTCGAGAGCCAAACAGTCATATCCTCGTGGTTATTAAACCGGGACATCTCGCTCTTGCTCTTGAGGACCATGAATATGGGGAATAGGAGTTGACGGCAAACGATATCCCAGAAGGCTTCCGGATATACAGCACCATAGGCTACCAGTGTATCGAAGAGATGATTCAGTGCTCGGCTTCGAACTTCCAAATCTTCCCCAGTCATGAGGACATCATGGAACGCAAAGAGTACTGGAAACCAGAACTTGACCATAGGATCTTCTTTCGCGGTCTTGATCCTTGCCCCGCCCATCACGGTCTCTGTACGGCCATGTTCCCCATTTGCGGTAGTCCCATTAGGACCCTCAAAGTCAGCAGACTTTGGAGAGAGAGGGCACTCTGGCGTCTCTAACATCTTTGGGACAATAGTCTTCAAGATCTCTATGGCTTGAAGGGAGATACGCTGGAACCTCAGGTTTTTCGCAAATTCTGTGAGACAAACAACAAGGTCAGAGAAAGCGCCCTGAGCTATAATGACGCCGAAGCGGGTCTTATAGATAGACTGCACAGATTTGAACGCAAATTCGACAATATTGTCTATTCATGAAGGTAATGTTAGCGAGATTACATATCAGCGAGCCGGTGTAAAGAGAATGAGTATACCGTATTGTTCCTTCGCCGCAAAGCTATATGTTCCAAACATCGTCCTCCACCCGCTTCTAATCATATCCCCTCTAGCCTGCAACATCTGATTCAAGCATTGTAAGACCATATCCTTTACCTTTGCATGGACGCTGTTCGCCATGACATGCTCGAATGGCTTCAAGAAGTCCTTCTGAAATCTGAAGTGAGGCAGCTCTTGGATTTCCAAGAAACGCATGGAGAGCTGGCGTAGTGAGTCCAGTGCAAAGAAAACAACTGAGGTGTTAGGCAAGCACCCAACGTTGTTGAAATGCTCTCCAAGGATAGCCCATATGTTCGACCACTCAAACCTAATACGATTCATATTGTAGAATGAAATCTCCACTAGCTTTTGTAGCGAAAACATGCGTGGATTCTCGCTTGCCCCTGACGATTGGACTTCCTGCCACGAGACTTCGCATAGAGCCCTGACGAAATGCACAATAGCATCACCGTTTAGAGCAGAGGAGTTCGCAAAAATTTTATCAACGGCGATTACGATTTCTCTGCTTCGCGACTCCTCGGCAACGTCGGCGGAATAACTTGGTGGTTTATGCCTTATAGACCGCGACGATCTGGAGGAGTGGAAAGATGATCTCCTATCATCTCCTAAGCCGGCTCGCAGGGATTTGTTCATATCCGGTAGAGAGCCTTCGTCGACACCCTGGGAAATCAATTGGAACCGCTCAAGCTGACTGACAGCCAACAGCACGTCCTTCCACGAAGATTTTAGCAAATTGCCTTCAGTTTGTGCGACATCAAGCAGGACTTTCAGTGCCTCCACATTCTTCGGCTTCATTTCGCTAAGGTTACTGAGTTGTGTGAACCTAGTCAGCGCACCGACGAAGGATATTCGTGGAAGTTCAAGATCAAACAGGCAACTAATCTTGATCGCTAACTTGAACCCTTCCATGCAAAGTCTGATGCTTTCCATGTCTTGCGAGTCTTGCGTCGGGCCGGAAAGGCCACTCAGGAATGACATCCATACTGTTTCAAACATAGGTCCGATATGCTTAAAACTCGAGGCACTCACAAATCGTATTGATGTGTTGGTTTTCTTTGAGTTGACTCTCTGCGATCTCAGTAGAGTCTTGAAAAGCTGCTCGGTCTTATTTGCCATCTCTTCAGAGGCCTGCATATACGCCTCCCTCTGTAAGTCTCTTCCGACGGTGGCAAGCGCCTGCCCAATGCCGGCGGCGATACCAGCGTTCTTCTGGAGGGCCTCCTTGCTTTCCTTGATCGCGTCTTTCTCTGTCTCCAAGATAATTTCATTTTGCTGAATCTCTTCAAAAATACCTATTAGATATTCGTCAGGTAAATCAGCATTGTCGTTGATGCCACGGTTGTTCTTGATAAAGTCTTCCTTCGTCATTCGCTTCTTGATTTTACTGGAGTGTTGATCCACATTTAACATGATCACAGAGTAGGCAAGAACATAGGCGGTATCAGCATTTGCGAAAGCATTCGGGTTTCCACCAGTATATTTTGCAGCAAATTTCAACATCAGCCTGTCAATCTTCTGCGCCTCACCAGGCAATCTGAATGTTTGTAGGAACCTCCTCAACGCATCCACGTATCTCATCCGTGAAAAGTCCATCAGGTCAACAAATGCATGCATGATGTCGATATTTTCCTGATCACCTTCACCAAGATAATCTCCAAGCTTGGCCTTATCAAGCAAGCCGTTGTTGCCTAACAAGAACTCGGCGATATTTTGTGGCTCTTTACTCTTGATAAATCCTTGCTCAATCGCAGCTTTAATTCCATGCTTGGGCTTAAAGTTGAACTTTCGTACGCACTCAGATAACGCATTCTTCCTTAGCTTGGACTTTTCAAACTGGCTGGGGTCGTCGACCATTCCGTTGAGATCCGAGTTGGATGGGACCTTACGGTCTAGTTCGAGTTGCGGAGTACCGGGGCCACTGAGACCTTTTGACGGTGTGTGGTCGAACGACTCACGGTTGTCAACGGACTCACGGGAGTTATTTTCTTGGATTTGTGCCGCTTCAATACCCTTTTGTGCCCACGAAACTAAAGACCTCAGTGCCTCAACAAGGCATTCCATACTTTCACGTTTAAGAATATACTCTGGAGGATAGAGGCCTTCAGTGTTGTACCCTGGCGGAGGGGCGGCGGCAATCGATGTCGCTGATAGCGAGGGCGGAAGGTGAACAAGGTGATAGAATCCATCTGGTCCCCGGCGCGGGTGGTTGTCAATATAGGCGTACTGTTGTAATGAGGACATGTGGACTGGTAACGCTGCCACTTTCGAGATATGCTCAATGATGCGTTGGAAGAGGTTGTCTAGAGCATTCCGGTCACAATCATAGTTGAGGTAAATCTCAACCAGGGCCTTGGGATCGGAAGCTATATGCTCAAATAAGGCGACAATGGAATGTTTTTGCTGTAGACTAGAGTTTTTGTTTTCGAGAATCGCAAGGTAAATTTCTTTCATAAAGACTTCAAGTTCTTTCTGCACACCACCAAAATTTATTAGCACTATCTCACCGCCATAAGTTATCAAGGTTGTCATGTCTTCAGGTACAGTACCTTGAGAGCACTCCTCATATCCCTCACAACCAGGAAGAAAATCTCACTGCAGGTCTCAAAAACCCACGGTACTGCACTCGCCGCGTTCCTGCTCAGCGAAAGACAGAGATATTGCTTGATCGCCTGCACAAACTGCGTCGGTTGCTCAGTCCCACTTCCTCTGATTGTCACTGTAGGATTTGTAAAGACCAATGAATGCTGCTTCAGTATCTGGTGTATGAGGTGTAGCGATAACAGCTTACTCCTCATCCCATGGCATTTGAGATCGGCAATCTGCTCAGGTGGTAGAACTTTAATAGATAGCTTGCACATTGCCCTGAAAACAAGGAAGATGTCTTTCGTGAATATTTCATCTTCGGCCTCTTGTTGTGATAGCTTGGACTGCGAGCCCTCCTGGTTGTCGTTCTGTCCCAGGGTCACCGTTGTAGGTGCACTATCCATGATCTTCTCGTCGTCAAAGCTCTTTCGGTGTTCGAAGCTCTGAAGCGTAATCTTTTCGCCCGGTGCAGTTGCGGGTGTCGTAACCCCTGTCTGTGTACTTTGAGCATCTCCAGAGATGGTACTGTCCTCGTCGCCCTCGCCTCCATCGACCGTGCTGGGTGGTGCATTGACAGTGGTGGTGCTACCACCCGTATCTTGCAATCCGCCCAATTCTGCACTAGCCTCCCTCATAACAAGCCTCGTCTTCATTCTCTCGAACACTACATTTACCATCTGCGTCAGGGCACCCTGAGCAACAGTTTGATTTGCAGCATTCCGACTGAGTAGGAAGATATTGTAGATCTGCCTAATCGACTTCAATAGCCCAGCGCCATGTACCACGAATTTGTCATTCAAGATGGCAGAAAGCAGAGCTTTAATGATTTGCATTTGAACCTTGTCGTCCGTAACATCCCCAATAAAGCATGCCGCGATAGTATCAATTGCACGTTCGATTAGAGGTGTCGTGGAGGTAGCCGAGGTGGAGGAATTGAAATAGCCATATGATATAAGCTTATCGATGCTATCAAGGGAAGTAACGGTGAGAGCGGTCGTGTGGGTGAGACACGCTAGCCTAAGAGGCTCAAAGACGACTTCCGGGTCAGGAGCATCGGGGGCGAGGTCCCTAATTGCTTCCAGAGCCCGCCGAGTAGCTTCGCCCAGGTCGGCACGCCGTCTGGCATCTCGACTCGCCGCGATTGTTTCGAGCGTCTGTACGATGAAAACGGTAGAGGGAAGATGATGGCGAATGGGTTGGGCGTGATTCGGTGTTGGGTTCGATGGGCGCGGTGGGATTGAGGAGGACGAGGAAGAGTCAGGCCGAGCCGGGGGCGAAGAAGGTATCGAAGATTGGTCCGACGGCGTCGTGACGATTTGTGGGCTCGAAGCAGAAGGCTCCTCGGAAGTTGGTGGCAGGCGTTCCCCCTCAGCATCTGCTGTAGGGTCGCTCGCTGTTCCTTCTATCCCAAGCCCCGTCGGCTCCACAATAGCGGTCGCAGTCTCAAAATCTCCGGAGGGAGGCTGTGTAGAGTCCTTATATCCACCATCCTCCCCAGGAACCTGCTCGTGAATTCCCTTTTCATCCCTCGCTTCGTCCGCCTCGTCATGATTTATTGTTGTATATTCCTCTTCGTCTTTTTCCGACAGGGTAGCTTCAATTGGGATGCCGATACTCTCACCGACCGGCAGAGCGGGTTTTTCTGGATTAGACATCAGAAATCGGATATCCCGCCGGTTCCGGCTGATATTTGGGAGACTTGGTGTTGGGACGATGGGTTGATATGTTGTGGTGTGAACCTGCACCTATACGATACTTTTGCTGGACTAACTCGTGTACCCGACGATTGCGATCATGGAGAGCGTGTACTTCGGCTATAGGCGTCCGTCAGTAAGGTGATGCGATGATTACAAAGGTGGTTTAAGTTGATGCCAGGTGTCTTGTGCGACAGATATCTCGAGATGATGCCGAAGCGTTAGCAGCTGATGTTCAAGGTTACCAGCTCCTATGAATGAGGATGGGGAGGTGCTCTACCACCACAAAGCAACTTTGGTAGCAAGTTAGCAGTCGCTGCACGAGTGGGCCACCACGCACACAGCCTGGCCAAACCCGCAAGCCGTTACGCAAGCAAGCTCTCAACCTCCCTTTCCTTATTCCGGCCTATGCACGAAAAGCTGGGCCTTTCCCCGTTCCAGCTTAACGCGGTCCCTTTTAATAATACGGATTCTCCATTACAGAATTAATTGGTACCCTGAAACGGCTACCCCTGGGAAGGCAGACTCGGCGGGCAAACTCCTCCCTTTCGATATTTCCCGGGAGCTTCTTCCCAAAAAGAACTTTGCTTACCCGGGGTATAACCACACTCGCAACACACCCTGCAGATCACAACACAAGAATGTCTTGCGTTCATTCCTCTTCAGCAATGCAATGGAGTGCTACGTACCCAGACTATGTGCATATGTCAATTAAGTCCAGTGCTTCGCTCCTGCTCCTCGCTGATCCCGAATGCTATCTCTCCGTGTAAAACAAGGTACAGACCATAAGATTATATAAGTATTTTTTTTTTTTTTTTT
>LDUD01000061.1:793862-844632 GCA_012184295.1 Dactylella cylindrospora
ATGCGTATAAGCAATTGTATACCCGAAACACCCTCGTCAGTAGTAAAAAAAATTTATTATAGAATACAGGATTTAGCAGGAGTGTATTACTATATACCATTTTACCTAAGGAGGCAGGCAAGTAGTTAGACCTTAGTTTACGCATAAAATGCAGGTATACAGTTCAACCAGAGCGGAAAGAACACCTACCCGGCTTCAGGCCGACGTAGCAGTAGATCTATAGATCAACATTAAGTAGTCTTGGTGGCTTTCCACCCTCACATAGTGCACCTACCCAGGGCTAAGCGGGAAGGCTGCAGGCCGCTGATATTCTAATCAAGTCGGCTGCAGATAGCAAGCCATCTAGCGAAGCCCCCTGTTTATCACTCTAAGGAGATATTCATACAAATTGGGGAATTAACGCACGATTCAAGCTATACCATACTGCCCTCACTCATCCCCGTCGTTTTTGGTCGTGATTTTCGACTTATTATGCAAAATTAGGCAATTGCTGCCGCTTCTCCTAATCTCACTGGCTATAGCTAAAACATTAGGTATGCCCTAAAAAAGATAATGCTAATTCATACTCCTATAGCATATTTGCCCCGGCCATGTTTTCCGTAACGCTTATAAACAGACATTAACATATATGCGGGATTTCAGGTTGCTCGGTGGACTATTGAGTAACGGGATTCAAGTGTCGCGAGAAGAATTACCCTACGATGAAAGACAAAAAATGGCCGGTCCAATATGCGTATGAATGAATACAGAAACTCTAAGACGCTTGCCTCCCAAGTCATAGCCTTCTCAGTACTATATATTCTCTCTGCCTTTTTGAGGACTAACCGTAGGAAAGAGTCACCTTTGGGAGGAGCGCATGTGTCATTACGGTCGTACCAGTGGCGTTAGTAGTTGCGACAAAAAGATATGATCACTGTTTCCTACGCAAAACAGGTGTTGCAGCTTGAAATCCAACAAGAGCTTGAGGGAGACCAGCCAAGACCAAGCACATTCGGCAAAATGTGTCCTAGAAAATTCATAAACAAGACATGACTCTAGCAGTGTGTCTGCGTATTTCGAGTACATCTGGGGTAGGCATAACCGGCTGCATCCTTGAGCAGATCAAGCAATTAATTTTGAATTCAGTTCGACTTCGAGATCCCTTAGCTTCCGTCTCCATAGAACCGTATCCATGTCAACTTTGTGTTGCAGCGGTTGAACACGTGAGGCTAGGCTTCGTTAGAGGCTTACCAGGGAGCATTATTAGTGAAAAAGGGGGTATTCGTATTTTACAAGCTCAGATCGTATGAGTTTGCAGTACGGTCTCAGTGATCTCTAAAACCCTTTGAAAGAACGGTAGATTCTCTGAAGTGCTCGACCCGCAGCAATTGCAAGACTAGTCGACGTTGATCTATATACCTTGCTCGTCCGCAGTCTATCGCTATCCCAATCCGTTGCATTGCCTTTGGCTCAACATGGTAGTTACCGCTAGCGTAAACACCAAATCCTTACCAGATTTCAAATTAATACCGTATACAAATCCCCAAACCTCAGCAGACGAACCTACTAGTATAAAAATCCTCCGAACTTCCTCATGGACTTATTGCGGTCCCTTGCTGTCGCTCTCAGACGACTTCCCTCCTTCCTACGACATATGGCATCAGGCGACCGTTGACGGCAACCTGGCTACCCTACTACACCCTTTCCTACAATTTGTTCACGAGTTTTTGGCTAAAACCGGCTTGTCGCATTATTGGCTCACGATTCGGGCGACTAAACCCAATGACGATTTCAACATGCCGCGTTGGCACACGGATGACGACTTCTTCAACGGCAAAGATGGCGATCGAAAATCTCGCACGCAGTGGAAGCTCTGCGGGACGCTGGTCGGGCCTGGTACTCTCTTTATGGACAACGGACCTGCAGCGCGAACTGCACAAAAGGCGACAAAGCTAGAAGCGGTCAAACGGGGAGAACATATTTGCACATCTGTCATATGCTTGGGCTGCGCATCGGTGGCAGAATGGGTTAGAGAAAGGCTAGCGGAAACATTCAAAGACAGCAGCGTTAGTCAAGCATCAACTAACGAGTGCTGCTTTTTCAAGGTTGGAGCCAAGGAGGGAGCAGTGCACTCGGAGCCACCGTTGAAATGCGATAGGATATTTATCAATATTGTACCCGGAAAGGAAGAGGAATTGCGGGAGATTATGACAAGATGGGGAATGGAGTTCCCGAGAGCATGGCATCTAGGGGTTCCTTTCGATTTCGCTACTACAGATGATCTTTCTAGCTACTCATAAATCTCCCTTGAGACACCTAATCTAAATTATTTATATCAATATATACACAAAGAAATATCCTCTGCAACGAAGGGGATATTCAGTCATCCTTCTGAGGAACATATATTTCAAATTTGATTGTTCGAAGTATAAGAAATGCCAAACGAGAACTGTTATGACGAATACTGTAGACCTTAAACATGTGGCGGCGAAAGGTTTAATAGCTTTACACCAATCATCCTCCCATTGCATCGCTGGTTACGATAGCAAAGAATAAAATTGCTAGAAGTCACATAAGCCAATAGAAAAGTAGAATATCTATAGAGGGAGAGTTCCCGACGAGGGTGATGCAAAACGTATAAGTATTTCCCTGCGATTCTTAAGAGTCGCTATGTTATGAGCTTTTACCTATCAAAGTACTTCGTATAATGCAAAATATTTAAAATATCCACGCCCGTTGGAGTTTAAGATACCCATATTAATACCTTCTGCTGCAACTCCCTTGTCGCCTTCATACTGCAGGAATAGCAAGGACCTCCAACCCTCCTAATCACCGCTGCTCTTCCTCTTTCTGCGCACCAAGCCCTCGCTAACACTTCAGCTCCATTCCCAGTCGCATTCACAACTACGACCTCATCGTCCCCTGGAGTGTACTCTTTCAAACTTTCCGCAGTTACAATCTTTGTAAAATGTTCAAGCTCTCGCTTGTGGATCTCGTGCGGGCCTTTCGGCCCACTTTGACAGGGTGGTGGTGTCGCAAACACAGGATTTGCGAATATGGTGTACGAAACCGGGATCCCGTCGACTTCGAAATTAACTGTTGCGCGGTATTCGGTATTCCTTTCTACGAGTTCTGCGTTATTGATATCCACGGCAGCCTCCAACGGTAAGGCCTTGAGCACAACATTTTTCACAATTGTCGTACTCATAACCTTCTGTGGTGGTGTGGGCACCAACCAATTGGACTCGTCTTTGATCTCTGCCAGGTATTTCGTAAAATCCTCCCCGGGCTTCGGACGAATACCCATATGGTTTTCTGCCCCTCCTCCGAGTCTGATGACGTTATCATTGGGATCTGGAGGATCCACAAGGCTAACATTCCTCGCTTTGATTCTAATATGTCTTCCTTTCCTATTCGCCCCTATACCATCTGGTAGCGGAGGATCGAAGGTAACTGGTGGACACGGACCAATCCATCCGCAAAGCGATGTCACGCCTGGCATAGCCCCGAGAACTCTCCCTAGCCCGTTCCTTACCCGATGATAGCTCTTCTGTTGGGTTATGAACGAACACCCATAGAACGGCGCAATTCCCTCGCTCTTCACACTGCCTGTAAGCTGCACCATGGCGGTCATAATTTTGAGAGCCATCCATTCCCCAGGTAAGGTCAAACCATACATCCAGTCGACGACGTGGAATGGCGTAATCTCCCCGCTTCTGATCTTGCCGTAAATATCCTCCGCTGCACCGCGTAGTTCGTGTAACCATGGCCACTTCATCTTCTCCGCAAACATTATGAGCCCTTCCACTTGTCGTTCATGCACATTGGAGAAGTATTCCAAGGTCTTTCCGGAAAGCTCGTATTGCTCATCGATATGTGCCTTCTCCAGAGTAAGGGCCTTGATCGGGTCAGGTTCGTGATTTATTTCTGTAATCCTGGCGGATATCTTGGTATTGACGTCCGATAGTTTTTGGTTTAGCTTGTCGTCTGGTGGGTTTGCCAAAGCTACCGCGGTAGTGTAAGCCTCCTTCGCTCTCCTTAAATTTCCAAGTCTCACGAGCGCGTCCCCCAATGCCGACCAGCCGAGCTTATTCTTGGGATCCAACTTGACGGAATCGTGGGCGTCGTCGTGAGCGTCTGCTGGTTTATCTAGTACCATATATGCCAGCGCACGGAAGGTATAAAAGATAGAGACCGAGTTATCAATCTTGATGGCTTCTGTATACTCGTCAACGGCCAATTGCCAATTCTCAACTCTTGCCGCCTCGTGGGCTCTGTTAAATATATCCATAGCCCGTTTCGAGTCTTCCGGGGTGATATTCTTATTCACCGCCACGCCAGGGACTTTTGGCTCACCGAGTTCCATTCGAACGTTGCTTATCCAAAGGTCCGAGACGATAAGGGAAGCTAAGACCCGGGCGGTGAACCCCGAGTATGACCCTTCCGCGATAGTTAACAACCGCATGTGGAGCTCTTTAGCTAGGATGACCTGGTAGAGAAAGTTCCATATCCCCATTACCCCTTCAGTCTTTGGCTGAGCCCATTGTGACGAAATACTGGAAAGTTCGGTAAAGTCGGTAAATATATCGCGCCGGTTGAGTTGCTGGTAGAAGTCTATCACTCGGATAGGGTCGTTATCCGCGATGCTTGCAACGTAATTGGTACTGGGAATATCAATTGTTAGTACCTTACGCGATGTGTCCTTACATTGTTGCATAATGCAGAAAAGCACATACCCCATATTCCCGAAAAACTCTTCTAGGTCATGCTTCTCTTTCTTTGGATTCCAACCGAATCTGTTTCCCCCACCTTTCTGAAATTCGTTGATTCTCCTAATCAACTTTTTGGCCGTAACACCTGGCAAGTCCGAATAGCTAACAAAGACGGTATTATCTCTCGGCCTTCCGTTGAGCAACTCGTAATCCCAAGCTTCCATCCCGAATCCTTCGAGAGTGACCGTCCCTGGGTTGATATTTTCATATTTTGGATGAGCTTCGACATTGAAGAGAACATAATCCTCATCCGTCTCGCTACTATACTTGTCCTTCTTATCCTTCGTATATCTGCGTCTGTGATATAGTTCTATCCTCGCCTGTTAGCAATTCCTTCTTGGTAAATATTAATAGAGGTATCACTTACCAAAACTCCCATGCCCCATCTTCACATACCCCATCGCATGATCCATCCAGGTGCTTGGCAAATTCTCATCTTCGTAAAACACGCTTACCTTCACCCTCGCTGAATAATTCGACGCGGGGGACAGCATCACACTAAGCGAACCTTTATCCTTCTCGCCAACAAACTCCTCCAACTTGTCAAGCTCTTCAAACATCCTCTCTTCCTCCCGCTCCGACATTTGCGCCTGCGTTGGGTTTAATTTCGTTATGGTACTAGTAACGGTAAGAGCACCAGGTGGAGGTGGAAGAACCGGCGTATTCTGCTGCGATATGCTCAACCCCCCGAAACCCTGAGTAATCCCACCCATGGCGCTAGAGCTACCAACAGGAATAACTTCGTAAAGTAAATCTACCTCCTGTCTGACTATATCCACCTCGGCACTCCATAGCTGCGGAATCTGCACGCCCCACTTTTGCTCCAACATTTTATCAGTGCTGAAGGGACTTCCCGATAACCTCTTCAACTCATCTCTCTCTTTCTTCCCAGAACCACTCAATTTTTTCAACCCCTTCTTTAGTGCACTTCCCACACCGACTTTCTTCATCACCAGGCCGCATTTGTTGACCATCATGATATCATCCGTAAAGTCCGTCTCCAGCCTGTATAGTATTAACAATACGGAGCTCTGAATATCTTCGGCTCCCAAGGCTGGATGGCGGGGGCCGTTACTCGAGGAGAGACCAACTGAGGTACCCCAGTTTGTGAATCGGGTTCTTTCGACGGACCATGGATGCGGGGCGTCAATGTTGGAGAATATCGTGGCAAGTGTTTTGAATGAATGGTACACGGGATCCATTTTGGAGATCCGGCACGGGTCTAGAGGCTAACTGCCACTTTGAAGAACAAAACTTCGTTAGCTCTTCGACATATATCGTTGTGCTATTGTGCCTCCGACCTTAATTTACATTTGAGTAATTAAATTAGCTTAGGACACACCTGGAACTGATTCTCGTTATGCTAGACCCGAGTTATGATTTGCTAGGTATTTTTTGAGTTCCTCACAATCCCGTCACTAATTGCGAGCAGTAGCAGTAGTGTGGACGGATATGCTTACCCTGCTACTAGACCGAGTATATGAGTAGAAGTGATTGAGACGAACAAACACTTCGAAAAAAATACTAATGTGATATACCTAAGGAGCATCAAAGGAAACAAACTTGAACTACTTATATATTTATCTACCCTAGCTTCGCCTCCAGATCTATCGATATCCCTGACTGCCCTAAGCTAATGCACGACCCGTGGGCACTAGAGTTACATAAACCTTCCACTGTCCATGGCTACCTAACCTGCCTCCTAGAATATATATACTACCGATATGCCCAACATTAACGTTAAACCCCAAGCCAATCCTACAATAGGCAAACACTACGCCCAGACCTCGCTCGTGAACCTTCAAGCGGCGCCACCCTCTCCCGCCTTTCAAACTCATGCAACAGACACCTCGTCCGAACCGAACTGGCCATGATCTTCCCCTCCCCCACCGTTGCATGCGCATGCTCAATTTGCTAGAAAAATTAAAAGTCTTGGGTATTTCTGGGCTCAGGACTAGTCCTTCTTGTCCACGCGTGATCCCTTTTCTTGTCCCTGGTCTTCGAGAGGGTGTTGAAATTCAAAAAGTTAAAAACGTGATTGCGACTAACGTTAGGCTTGGTATATGTATTTATAATAACAATATACATCCCTCCAGGCCCCTCTAGCTTTGGATATTTCAGTGCGAAAAACCCGAGAAAAGAAAACCCCACAGCTGGCCGAGTTGCGCCAAGGATAGCCCTGATGTCATCCCTGTCTTCTTTCTCACCCGATTCGTCTGTTGAGACTAAACTGTATCGAGCACCGAGACTGCCAGCAGACACGAACCTGCGAACTCTTGGGACAATAACCTATCATGATCACGGAACAAGCAATTACAACTTCCAGCATAATTAATTTCTTGTATTTTTTGTTCCCATAATTTCCTCCTCTTTAAAAACTAATTTACGAACTTTTTCGCCACCATTTTTTATACTTTTGTTTGCTCTCCAGTCCATAACTTGCTAATAACACATATATAAAGAAGTAGAAGGAAAGAAAGAAAGAAAACACCCCATAATATGTATTTTGTAATCGGTCATGACAAGCTAATAAGAATGGCAAAAAACCAAGACATGACGTATCTTTTGTGTGTCCCGTTCGACGTGGCCTTCATTCAATGAGGAAAAATTCAAGGGGAATCGTTTCCGTAAACTCGTAAAAACTAATCAATAGTAGCACAACGAAAGGAGTTCGAATAAAAGCGGTCGAAACAGCCATGTAGAAAAGTGCATAGAGACAGAGCTCAAAATGCATCGGTCGACTCATAAAGTCTATAGAAAGATAATTGGCTCTGTGATGGTCTTGTGAACCAAACGCAACAAAGTGCAGAGCTGTGGAAAGACATTGAAAAAAAGAAAAACACAAAGGCATTGCGGAAATATGAAAGGGGTTATAACGTTCGCTCCAGCTAAACAATGGTATCCGGGAAGACGCGAATCATGTTGGTGTAAGTTTCTGCGGCCTCTTTACCTCTTCTTCTTCTTGCCCTGGACAACCTTAAAGCTCCCATTCCCGAGCGAATCCCCTGTTGTACCACTAGTAGAACTTGCACTACCTTCTCTACCCTTCTTGGCCACTTCGTTCCATCCACTGCTGTTGCTACTTTTACTTTCTTCGCCGTGTCCATGATCCACAACAACACCTTGTTGCGCAAGTTTTCGACGGCGAATAAATTCCTCTGCAAACCGCCTTCCATCGATGGTGGTAGATTGCTGGTATACGCTATCACTGATCAGGTCGACTTCGAGGGGAAATGACATTATCATATTAAGAAAATCGTCAACTAGAATGGAATATTAGTTTCAATTTCGACAATTTCGCACTTTCAGAATTTTTCGTACCATTGACCCCTGGATTCAACCCTTTCAGATTAATCTTGCACCATTTTGTGAATTCGTCTTGGGCAGTCTTCTGGGCGGTGGCAGCGGCTGATGGAGGAGCTGAAGCGGGCTTTTTTGCGGTCTTCACGGCAGTCGTGGCGGGGGCAGCTGCAGGCCGAGGATGGGCAGTCACAACTGTAGGGCCACCAATCTTTTTCCCACCTGCCCCAACGGTTGTCCAAGCTCCGCCTGGGGCGCTGGAGGTTGTCGTATTTGGTACAACAGCTGCTACTTTGGAGGCCCATTCAGATCGGCGGGCAGTAGCGGGTGCCTGAGGTGTCGCTATAGTAGTGGTACTGGTTGAAGTCCCGAGTGCAGCTTGTGCCAAAGCCTTTTGTTTACGCATCTCTTCTTCTTTTTGAATTTGAGCGAGGGTCTTCTTGCTAGACACTCCCGTATTCGATTTAGCTAACGGCTTAGTCCACGCGCTTGCATTCGTAGTGGTAGGCGTAGTAGCCCAGTTGGAGGAAGATGGGAGTCCGGAGGTGGTTGGTGGTGGGGCACTAGCTGCAGCGAGAGCGGCTTGTTGAGCTTGTTCCTGACGTCGTGCCTCAAGAGCCGCAGCTTCGGCTTTCGCGGCTTGTTTAGCCTCAATTTCTTGAATCTCCTTCAACGAAGGTCCTTTCGGGTGGGAAGCATTCTCGAGGTCCTTTGCCCATGGAGCAATTGAAACTGTTGGGGTTTCTGCAGGGGCGATTGATGGTGACTTGGTCTGGGATTGAGCTGTGGATGGGCGTGGAGACGTAACGGATTT
This sequence comes from Dactylella cylindrospora, assembly GCA_012184295.1. NCBI lineage: Eukaryota > Fungi > Ascomycota > Orbiliomycetes > Orbiliales > Orbiliaceae > Dactylella > Dactylella cylindrospora. The sequence goes on from LDUD01000061.1 coordinate 802,728, forward strand.
TGGAGCAGGGAATGGGAGAGGCATGGCGGATTGAGATATTGTCCCCCATGGGTTCTTCGGGGGATCAATATGGGTATTGATAGGCGGTGGAGGGGAAGGCGCGCGGCGGTCTAGCCGACGCTCTGTAGTATATTCCATTTCGTTGCTGATGGACTCATTTTTAATAGCTGATTCTGTTACACTTCCATCGGTGAGGAAAGCATCTGTAGCCTGTTCGGCTCCCGGACCAGCGGAGATTGCATCGTTAGAGGTCGTAGTATTAACATTAATCGTATCATTATCGAGAAGTTGTTGATGGGGAATTAAAACCTGAGAGATGTCGAAATCATCTCCGGTGGGTAAGTACTGAAGTTGTCCTTGTTCATTATAACGCTGTTGTTGCAAACGTAAATTTTCTTCATGTTGCTGGATCTGGAGTTGGTGTTGTTGCTGAAAGAGTTCGTATTCATCGGCGTGGGCCGTACCGGTCATATCGGGCCTAGCATCGTTGTCAAAACCTGAATCTTGCGTGCTATCTATAGCTTCATCGCGAGCTACCTGATATGCGGGCATGTCCCGTTGTTGGGCTCCGGCTTGCTGTCCTTGGACCAGACCCTGATTCCCGTGCTGCTGTCCCGCGGCCTGCTGTAGCATCCGCTGCTGCTGCTGTCTGGCTTCTAGCATTTGATGCTGATTTTGATATTGTCTGGCCAGCTGAGCTCTCTGCCGCTCAAGTAGCTGGGCCTGCTCTCTGCTTGTCTGCTGTGTCTGCGATGGCGCACTAGCGCCTGGAGGACCGAATCCCTGAGGAGTCTGCATTCCTGGGAAACCGTGTGGTGGATATTCCTCTCTATTCTGGCCTGGAGGCCCATCCAACGACGGGTTGGACGTCGTATGTCTGAGCTCATTGCTAAACGCACCAGGTTGGCTTGCATTTTGAGTAACAGTGAAACCGCCTGGGCTTTGAAGGCTCCCTAAACTAGGTTGACTGTGCAAACTAGCTTGGGAGGGGTGGTGATGCAGGGATTCCTGGCTCATTCTGGTCATATGCTGTGCAGCGGCAACTTGCTTTGCAAGAACCTGCTGCTGAACAAGGTATTCACGCTGCCTCGCCATCAGGTATTGCTCTTCCTGCTTGCGTCTTTCCAGTGCATTTTGTTGTTCTGCTGTAAGGGTAGTTCCAAAGCTTGGGAACGCACCAGGAAAAGGTGGCTGGACTATCCCGTTGGCGGCATCGATGGTGTTCTGGCCCCAAGGATTAGGTGTGGCCCACCCTTGCCCAGGTGGAAAAGCTGGACCTTGCATTGGGATCAAGAAGGGTTCCCTTGAATTACCTACGCGTCTAATGAACTGCCCGAGGGGTTCAAATTCGCCGTCTTCCTGTCGTTTGATCTGAAGGTCTGGCTGGAAAAAGCCTGCCTTATACCAATCATGCATTTCCAAGCCAGAAAATGGTCCTTGGATTTTTCCAGTAGGATCCTTGTAAACCCAGGCGATCTTATCAGGCATTATCATGATGTGCCCACCCGAGCTGCGTTGGGATGGCGGCTGACTGGAACTTCCGGGTACGACTCCTGGGGCGGGTCCACCGGGGAACTGTTGCAACGAGGAAACGGAATTTGAGTGCGTCAATGTGGGGAACGAGGACTTTGGCTGAATTTGTTGCTGGCCAGCTTGAGATTGGCCAGAGACTGACCCTTCTGCATCTACGCCAAAGTATGGATTGTCCCCACCACCCATCAGCCCACGTGCAGGTCCTGGTGCCCCAAAGAGGCTATCCGCCGAGTTGCGGTTGTCTGCTTTAGCGTTATCACTCAGCGTGAGTGCTCGAAGGGCTTCATTGGGATCGAACCCGCCGTCATCCTGGAGGAAAGAGCGATTTTGTTGACGTTGTAGCTCCTGATGCTGTTGCAACTGCTGCTGTTGTTCAACAGGAAAAAGTTGACCTAGTCGGCTTGCTCTTGTTCCGAATCCTCTTGATGAGGTGGCACCAGGAGTTCCGAGGCCAGATGGTTCCCCGGAAGCATCGAAAAATGAGCCGCCTGGCCCCATGCCACCTAATCCACCAGCTGTTTGAGGAGTAATGGTTCCAATGCCGCCTTCGCGAGGAAGTGGAGGATTCGACCAGAGTCCAGGTGTGCCAAGTGGGTTATTGAAGCCTCCCAGACCGCCAAGGCCGGGAAGACCGGTTCCAATGATGCCGGCACTAGAGGTTTGACTACGATCGCTACCACCGGGAGGACGAAAGGTTCTCATGCCAGGCTGACCAGTTCCATCGTCATCACCTGCGGCATCTTCTGCTTCAGGGAGAGGGCTCTGGTATGGATTCGTATCTGAGGGCGACAGGGGTTCCGAACCCTGAGATCCGGACATTCCGGTACCAATTTGGCCTTGAGTTTGAAGGGGATGAAAGCCAGAAAGAGGAGTGTGTTGGCTTTGGCGAGTTGAAGATGGACTTGCGACGTTACTACCGACGCCCAAAGAGCTCAAGCCGCCACCAAACATGCCTCCACCAAGATTTCGGGTAGGAGTACCCATGATGTTACGTCCGATAGGACCGGATGGCACTTCACCAAAGTACCCGGGCGGGTCACCCAGTTGGCCATGTGGTGTCCGCGGCTTTTCGTCGAGTGGATTGTCAAGGTCCAGGTCTCCGAGTTGAAGCGATTCTCGAGGGTTGAAAGGGTCCGTGTCGGTGCTACCAGGACGACGGCCATATCCATCTCGCTCGAGATCCGGCTCTGCTTCGGATTCCTTGGAAAGTTGCTGCAAGGAAGATTCGTAGGCTTCCTGACGTCCAGGGTCGACGGGTTTATCACCTGTATGCATAACCGCTTCTTCATCCTCATTTTCTTCATCGACCTTGTCAGCAACGAGAGATCTTCCAGCCGACCTTCCGATACTTCCACCAAACTTCTTGTCGGTTTCGGACTTGGCAACAGGGACTCCAGAGTTGAGCATAAAGCTGCTGCTCCCAATGCCACCGAAAGCACCGTTAGCGAAGGCTCCCTGAGCCGACCCGCCAGGGGTTACCGGGCTTGAAACTCCCCATCCAGTACTATTTTGGCGTTTGAAGAATCCGCGGCTAGGTGGGCCGGCACTTTGGTCTTCGAGATCGCGACCGTCATCATTAGTCGAGGGACCATACGGTTGAGATCGGCCAACAAATCTGTCAAATGGATTGGAGGCGTCCTCAGAGGTATTGCGATCAGTTCGACGGCGGCCAATGGGAGGGAAGGGATTGTTCTCGGCCGTATCTCTACGAGGGCGGTTCCTGGTGGTGGGAGACGCGGTCCCGGAAGTCGCAATAGTGGCTCCAGTTGACGAGACGGACGCGTTCGGCTTGTGATAACTGCTGTTCAAGTTTGTCAAAGAAGTTGAGCTTCGCGGTTGATTACCTTGACCTGGTAGGCCAGTCACGCTATTTGGTCCGCCAGGTGTATTGGGAGTTTGATGGGGCTTTTGGACAGAGTTCACGCTTTGAAAGAGTTCTTTCTCGTCGGATGATATTGGTTCAAAGGATACGGGCCGCTGCGAACCCATAGGATCCCAGCAGGCCTCGGTTCCGTTCCCATTACGCTCCTTTGAACCCCAAGCGCCTCCACCAAACAACCCCTCCTTCTCGCTTTCCCCTAACAGAAGTTTGTTAACCCGACTCGAATCTGATAGCAGCCCATTCGCCTCCATGCCCTCAAATTTATTCAGCATGTACTCCTTCGAGTATCTAAATGGATTGGAGACATCCCGACTAATCGTATGTTGAGGCTGGTACGATGCGGACGATGATGAAGGAGTGGTGGCGGCGGCGGTAGCTGCTGACGAATAATGATCTCGAGAATGATGGGTCAGGGTTGTGGATAGCGAGGGTCTTCTGGGTCCTGACTGGTTGGTGGATATGGAGTTGACGGGGGTATTGGATGATGAAACGCCGTTGGTCCTTCGCACCCTATCAAGAAGACGAATGGATGATTAGCTTTGGAGTAAGCGACAGCTGGAAGACATTGACATCATTCACATTGCAAGTGGATGGGGGAGCTTGAAGGTTCGAGTAACCAGTAAACGCGAGAGAAAAGACAGAAAGCCAGCTCCAAGACAGAAACCGGTATGGAAATGCGACCCGAGGTAAGGCCAGGTGGCACACGACACGGGGTGAAGGGGATCGAAAGGGAGGGGCAAAATATATATGCATAGAATGAGGGGCAGATGTTCAAAAGAGGGCAAACTTACCACTCCGTCTGTTGACTCCCGGATGCATTCCCTCCTCCTGAAGAGGAAAGACCATTCCCTATCGGGTTCTCCTTCGAGATGGTGGCGTTTAGATTTGAGAACGCTGATGATGATGATGATGCTCCAGACATCTTGAATATGTGTGTGAATTATAAAATGTCGGTTTGAAGAGAAGAGAGGAAGGGAGAACGATATAATATTCGTGACGAGCTCCTATTCGGAAGAGATATATATGAGAGGTATAGTCTCTTTGCCGAATAAAGAAGTATAATGAGAGCGAAGGGTGGATATCCGATCGATGAAGGGTTCTCTCCTTTGTTGATGAGTGGGCAAGGAGAAGAAAAAAAAAATAAAACCCGACGAGAAAGCGAGAAAAACTGGGGTGTGGTGATCACAGCCGAGTTGTCCTGCAGAAAAATTAAAGAAGTCCCAAAAAAGAAGAGTGTGTAACCCTTTCTCGATCAAATAAAGAACAAACGGGCCAGCGGAGAAGAAAGAAGCTGCGGATTGTATATATCGACGTAGGACGATTATATCCGGGAGGGTTTCTCTTCGTCGAAGGACTGACAGATTCGATTCGATCGATGATGATTGAGAGGATCAGGCAAAAATAAAATGCGAGAGACCTACTCGGGTTGGAACTTTTGTTTAGTGGTGGATGGATATCCGGGAAAAAAGACCTCGCTATATGGATGAATTGACGAAATTAGGTCGCGAATAGAGCGAACGGGTGGATTAGACGTATAAAGAAAAAAAAAAAGTCGTCAGGTGGATGGTAGCAGTGGTAGCAGTAGCTCGTCGAAGACCTTCAAAGCAGAGTGAGAAGGTGGGAATGGATTGATTGGATTGGTTGAAATGATTTGGAGGGAGGAGTATTTTTCTCGTTATAATTGGAAGAAGAAAAGAAGAATAAAAAAAATAATAAAAAGGTTGTGTGTGGTACCCTTTTTTGTGTGCGAGTAAAATGCAGCAGCAGCAGTAGTAGTGCTGGAGTAATAGTAGGTGGTGGTGTGGGTTCAGAAAGAAGTTAAAAAGAGGTGTATGGTGTATGTATGTATAGAAGGGGAAGAGAGAGAGAATTTTCCCAGGGAAAAAAGAGACAGCCTGCAGCCAGTAAAAGCAAGGGACCTTTTCTTCTTCCCTTTTTTTTCCCTTCCTCCTTTCCTTTTTTTAAACCTTCCTTCTGATTTTACTTTTTTACTTTTTTGTGTGTGAGAGTTTTGTTTGGATGCCCGGTCAGTGCACGCCAGACTGTGGCTCGAAGGGAAGAATTGGTGGAGGGACTGGACAGCCAGCCAACCCAACCAACAACAGTAGGGAGAACAGAAGAATCGAGGAACAGCAGCCACGACAAACAGCCGCAACACCCTTTCTTCTTCTTGTTGCTCTCCTTCAGGGTAACAACACCTCCCCCAACCAAACAAAAAGTAATACCTCGCGGTTTACCACCAAGATGGCCAATTCGTAACGGCAACCTTGTCTTCTTTTTTTTCTTCTTCTTCTTCTTTCCTTCTTCTTCCTTCTCCTCCTTTCCTTCTCAAAATAAAAATGGTAATATATATACCACAGCAGAGCAGAGTTGATGTTTTTTGTCCAGGAACTGATCGAGCAGTCGGACAAGGTCCAGCAGAGTATTATTATTCTCTTTCCAGCAGACAAGAGAGATGGCAGATATTTTATCCGAGGTGGATTTTTGTTCGCTCGCAAACAAAAACCCCGGAATAATAATGATTTGGCGATGGCCTATATAAGAGCCTCACCGAGACAGCAGACGAGCAAGCTAGATGTTCTAAAGAGCCTTTTGTAGTTAAATGCAGCCAGCTAGCAGACGCGTCCTCAAATTCGCAGAGGACGTTAAAATTGTAAAAGCGGGGAAGCTAAACTGGGAATCAATTATACACCAAGAATGAACAAAAGAGCTATACCCAATTGTTCACCGTAGCGTATTATGAGAATATATTAAAGCTTGCCTGAAAAAAAAAGGCGACAAGCTTCAATCTATACTAGTCCAAGATACAGCAAAGCAACAAAAGCAAGAGACGAACACCGGGGCTATGCGGGAAAGCAAAATGGAACGAAAAAAGACCACTTAGCTGGTTTTTCTTTGTTTTTCTTCTTAATTTTTGTTATATATATTATATATAATAACAGATCAAGGGCGTATGCAATTTTTGATTATCGTTACTAGTAGAAATTCGTAAAAAGATCGGTCGAAACGTCGGCGGTGGTGGTTAATGCTACAAGACCAAGCAAAATGACTAATTGCTCGGTGGAGGAACAGTTATTTTTGGTGGTGGTCGTGGTGGTGGTCGTCGTTCGGTGGGGGAAGTAACTGCGGATTGCTGGGGAGCTGATCACGCAGGAACAATCGAATCGAGTCAATCAAAATCTTACCCTCGAAAAAGAGCAAGGGCGTTTATATCCTGTCGGGTCCGGGGAGATGGAAAAGAAAGGTCGAACAACGGGACACTAACGGAGGAACCAGATCGAAAGAGCAAGAACAAGAGAAAAGGAAAGGATAGGAAAGGGGATAGGCTCTAGGGTGAATCGGAGCTCGAGGACCAAATCGTTTTAACTATGGGGGAACCCTCCGAGATGGTTAGTGGGACACTCACAAACTGGGTAGGGATTAAAAGAACGATCGGGGAGGTGACGAGGTTTGTGTCGTGTGGTTTCGAATTTAGATGTGAGGAATTATTATTATTAGGCGGGTTTGAACCGTTTTTTTTTCTTCTTTTCCTTCCATCGAAATTTTCTTGGCCCGGGGATATTTAAAGGAACGAACGCAACAGGCTTGTGACAGCTGAGGATGGGAAGAAAGAGAGAAAAGAAGGGACGAAAAAAACTTACAAGACCGGCAGGTACCGAAAGGAACAAGAGGCTAGTGACTGGCTCTTGGGCCGCGGCGTTAGCAAGGTATGGCTTCGTGATGGCGGTGACGAGACTTACCGCGCGATTTAGCAGCAAGCTAGCTGGCTAGTTCGCTGGCGATGGGATGGAATGGTAATTAATAATATATGCGGGTCGCAAGTTGCGGAAAACACGGTTTGGAGGACGAGACTGAGGTCAATCTCACTTCCTTAACTGACTAGTGCCGTTTCGAGGGCCAAGGACGAGCTGCCAGATATTTCCGACGTATAAAAAAACTCTGAAGGCAAATCCAACAAACGGTCGAAAGGTTGCAGCAAAAATTATCCTCGAGAACAGGTTATCAAACCCTATCTTTGGAGAGAATTATTGCCTGGGGGAAATGCTTCGGCCGCACAATAAGACGACAATGGTAGATGGAAAAATTTTTTCTTTCACTTTCCTTTCCTTCTTTCTTTCTTTCTTTCTTTCTTTTTTTTTTTTTTCTTTTCGTTTTAAATTTTTTTCTCAAAATCTTTCTTTTTTCTTAAGTTTTAATTATCTTGGGGAAATTTTTGCAAAGGCAAAATGAAATAAAGTTTTAGTCACAGCAAAAATCTGTCGAACCTTTTTTGCCAAAAAGGCCCAGTGGACTGCGACAATGTGGAAAAACGGAAATATCCAGAAAAAAAGTTCTCGTACCAGATACGAGGATTGAAGAGAGAGAAAAACTGTTGCCGAAGGAGCTCACAGGCTGATAGTTTTAGGGTTGGAGGGAACGAATATTGTCGATATAAGGATCCAAAGCTAGCTAGTGAGTCGAACGTACCTACTCGTGTCTATGGAGATCTCGATGGGGGTTTCGAGGGAGGAAAGAAGGAAGAATTCCAAGAAGGCTAGTAATTCACGCCCGCATGCCTTATCTTTATAATACATCTTTGTAGGGCTTATCGTCGGAAAGACGAATATCATGTCGATACTCTGCTCGTTTTTGCGCGGATCGTACAATTCATACTAGAAGAGAGATACCCTAGCTTCCTATCAAACCGTTAGTGATGTTGCATCGACATCGTGAAGTGAGCAATTAATGGTAAATCTCGGCCAATTTTTTTTTTCGTATTTTAGTTTGTAGATCTACGATGATGCAAGATGGACGGTTGCAATGAATTTACTTTTTCATACTATCAAACTTACCCTATATTGCTTGATTCGTGAAGTTGTCGATACATCGCTGCTTATTTGGGAGGACTGGTTTATGCTGTCGATATTCGGCGCGCGATGCGTGTACAGGCTGCAGATGGTGATCGAACCGTGGAAGATTGATATCCGCCGTAACTGCAAATCATGTTAGGCATAAACTTAAAATTATTATATCAGATCTACCTTCAACATCGTAATTGATGGCTGGCAAGGATCCTAGACCAGCCTGCAGGTCTTGGGGCACGCAAAGGGAAGGGCCGGGCGTTGCCACCTCGCGATTTAATCGATTTCCAGCGACTCATGCCGCCTCCTTGCATGCAACCACTATCAATGGAGGGCATTCGAACGATCAGCTCAAAAGGACTAACTCCTAGTACTTGCAGTTAATTACGTTAACAGTTGCGGGATGGACTAAGCTACGCTCGAGATATCAGTGATGAGACAACACAAGTCTGCCCCTCACCTCGGAACCCGCCCTCACATCTCAACCACCTCTGGGAGTGGATGTACAGCAGCAGCCACCCTGCACGAGCAAACTTGGAATTTATCGGAGCTCTGAGATACAATCGAATCGGCCACGTATTTGGGGTTTCACGAAATATAGCCAGGGGCTCGTGATATCATGTCACCTGCGATGCTATACGATACGCATACATATACATCAATTAACGTGTGTTATTCCCAATGACTAACAATTATAGCTCCTCGAAATCTATTAAACCAAACAAAAGATGTCAAGATAGGCTTATCGATAAGCACAGCTAGCAGTGTCCGCACCACCAGACAACCACCACGAACCCTCGTTTCCCCGATTCTCACCCGGCAAATGCCCTTCACTATTGTTAATTAATTGTTTTTCCACGGACCACTTGCTGCATGTCTTGCTGGCTCCTTGTTCCGCATTGTCAAACCACCAATAGCCATCACCGCTAATAGACCACCGCACCACCCAAAAAAGAAGACAAGGAAAACCCCAAAAAAAAAAAAAAAGTTTCAGGCACAAAACCAGATTCCAGAAGTTGAATTTATAAAGTGACCTGTCAGATTATGGCTCAATCAGGTACACACAAACAGACACGCCCCAAGTTGGCCACCAGGACCTCTGTTATTGCGTGCTATCCGAGATCTCGTCAAATTAGAGGGCCCGAATAAAACCTGAGACATGCACCCGCTTTGGAGGCGCAACTGAAGAATCAATTGAACATCTTAAACACCTGCCGACCACCCAATCCCGATAGCCGGCTGGTGGCAGCAGCAAGCCGTAGCTGTAGCTATAACCAGCTCCAAACATGAATGAGCGTCCTTGCTTGCCCTCAACATAAAAAGAAAAAGTACATCTCCCTCAGCCAGTAGCTATCCTGAATATCGGTTTGCATAATGGCCGCCCGCCTTTTCACCAGTCTCTCTTCCCCAAATCTGCACTTCGCCTGCAACCTCCACCGTCCAATCCATCCTCGAGACCCCCGTCCTTCATCCCCATCTGACCAGCCGCATATCATTTCGCACAGGTTTTAGATTCCCCTCCTTCAACCAGGTCACATATTCCTCCTTCCGGAACCCTTTTTCTTCCCTTACAAGCAACTCTTCACCCCATCGCATCTCGCCGTCCGTATCGACAAAACATAACATTAGGGAGAGCAAAAAAAGTTCACTAGCTCCGCCAGCAACTGCTGCCTAGCTCCAACTCTTAGTAATCAAGAGGAGCTAAAATACTTCTTTTTCGTCAATGCTTTTCGCAGGCTAGTCCGTTTTTTACGAGATTTAAAAAATCGGTTTCATGAAATACCCGAATCCTGGACGAAAACTCCTCTTGACTACAGCGACATCACGCCTCCCCCCTTGAACGGCTGTCGCAGGTATATTTCTCCAATAGATTTCGAAGCGGTTAGAAAGGGGGTATCCACCCGCTAGTCCGGACTGGAATCTAGACGTATCCACTCTTCTGATATATCACATTTCAAATCAATCCTTCACTCGGAGTTTCCCTGCAGGAAGGAAGGCCAGGAGTAATCAGACGAAGGAAAAAAACAAAAAGAAAAAAACAAAAATTTAAAAAAAAATCAAGAGACCATTTGACATATCGACGACGGAGGCTTTCCCTTACCTCTTCGAAATTTCGTGACCGATATCGCATTGAGTTTAGTGACTCATAGGAGACGGAAGCTATCTACAATTGATCGATTGGAGGGCTGGTGGATTTTATATAATACCCCGAAGGGATAAATCTCAATCGCCTTTTTTTTCCCTTCGGTTCTCTCTGGAGGTTATCATCGGCCGTGACGCATTTTCTGGTGATACCCGCGCTAACCGGAAACCACCTCCAGCAACCACCTCCCTTCCCCGGCGTGTAACAGCCAACTACAACACAACGCAATTTCTCCAACACTCCTCTCTTATATTGATTAAACCCCCTCGAGGAGGTACAATCCTTTCTTATTTAAAAATTCTCCGATTCCAGTATTCCCCAAATATCATACTATAACCTTCCTAACCCTCTCCTGTACACTGCTCAACCACTACAATAAACAATGGCCGCCTCTCCACCCGCTACCCCAAAATTTGGCCACTCCCTCAGCCGCGACTTCCTCTTCCCTGATAAATTTGTCAACCTCAACCATGGCTCCTTCGGCGCGATCCCCAAGCCTGTCCTCAGCGCCCGTCAAACCCTCCACGTCCAATCTGAACAATACCCTGACCACTTTATGCGCTACCACTCCATTTCCCTCCTGGACGAGGCCCGGGTGGCGATCGCAAAGGTTATAAACATCCCGGTCGAGGAGGTTGTATTTGTAACCAACGCGACCAGCGGGGTTAATACCGTCCTCAGGGGGTTGACCTGGGAAGATGGTGATGTAATTATGCATTTCGGAACCATCTACGGTGCCTGCGGGAGAACGGTGCAGTACATCGCCGACACCACGGCCGCAACATGCGTGGTTATCCCGCTTGTCTATCCAGTCTCGGATGCGGCGATTGTCGAGTCGTTCAACAAGACCTGCGCGGAAATTAGAAAAGCAGGGAAGAAGCCAAAGTTGGTGATATTTGATACGGTTAGCAGCATGCCCGGGATGAGGTTTCCTTGGGAAGCCATGGTTGTGGCGGCGAAGGAGAATGAAGTGTTGAGCTTGATTGATGGAGCTCACGGAGTGGGGAATATTAAATTGGATCTTACTGCGAACAAGCCGGACTTTTTCGTCAGCAACTGCCACAAGTAAGTCTTCGCCCCATCATTCAATCCCCAAGAACTTTACAAGATGTTAATATATTTCTCGCAGATGGCTATTCACTCCCCGCCCGGCGGCTATCCTCCACGTCCCCCTTCGCAACCAACACCTCGTTCCAACCTCCATCCCCACCTCCCACTACTACCTCCCGAAGTCCGCCCAACACTTCTTCTCCCCTCTAACCCATCCCGGCGCCAAATCCAACTTTACCCTTCAATTCGAATTCAACGGAACCATCGATATGACACCATACCTCTGCGTCCCCACCGCCCTAAAATACCGCCAACAAATCGGCGGGGAAGACGCCATCATCGAGTACTGCCACACCCTAGCCTACGAAGGTGGAGCCGAAGTTGCCAAAATCCTTGGCACGGAAATAATGCTACCCGATGCGTCGGGACCGGACAGGGGACGGTGCACCATGGTTAACATTCGACTTCCGTTGCTGTCGATACCGGAGAAGGAGGTTACGGCCGTGTACAACGGTTTCACGAAGGATCTGGGGGAGAGGGAGAAGACGTTCGTGCAGGTTTATGTTCATGGGGGAAAGTGGTGGGTTAGGTTGAGCGCGCAGGTTTATTTGGAGATGGAGGATTTTGTGTGGATTGCTGGGGTTTTGAAGGAGGAGTGTTGGAAGGTGAATGAGAGGGTTAGGGGGAGCGGTGGGGCGGCGAGGGTTAACGGGGCGGATGTGCATGCTGTCGGTGGTGGTGGTGGTGCGGTTGAGGAGGGACTGGGGGATTTGAGGGTTACGGAGTCGGAGGGGGAAAGCGTGCAGGTTAAGGGCTGAAGGGTGGTTCTCATCCTTGATTGCTACGCACGTTGGTTGTTGGTATATTAGAGACTAGCACTGGTATGTTTCTTTTGGAGGGATAAGATTGAATCTTGCATTGTGTCATTTTTTTAAAATCTGGGAAGAAAAAAAAAAAGGTCGGTCATTATACGGTGGTGGTTATCTGTTTGAGTATACGCATTGGGTTTGTACGTTTTGATACATGATACCTTGTCGATATACTTTCGCTTGGATGTTGAGGGTATCATTTCTGTCACGATTATTGGTTTTTTCCCCGTCAAGATTCAGATACAACTTACTATCACTACACCGTTAGATATACAGTCTTACTGCTACAGTATCAGATTTTATTGTATCTAGCTTTAAATATATGAATCACTGCTCGCTATACCCACTAGAGGGGCGTGTGTTTATAACTTGAGGTTGATCTTAATATTTACTCTAGTAAGAATTATCAAGAGAACGTACCATTCTCTAAGGAAAGGTAGCTACATAGCACTTAAACAGGTACGCGCATACCTGCCAATATTCTCTACCACTCGTCATCCCCGAATAGATCATTCAATTTATTCAAGTAATTTCCCTGATCCGCTTTTGGGGAAGTATCAATTTTCGTCTCCTCGTATTGCTGTCCTTGAGGCTGGGTGGATTGCGCGCTTGCAACGTTTGCCATCTGAATTGGAATCGCGCTTTCTTGCTCCTCCAGGCTGGCGGGCTGGTTTTGCACATCCTCGCCCTGATTAACATCTTGTATCTGCTCATTGTCCTTCGGTATTTGCTCGCTTTCCGCCGGCTGAATCTTCTCAACGTCCTGCTGATCGTCTACTTTCCCACCGCTATTCTGCTGATCCGGCAAGATCACCGCATCCTGTGGATGTGGTTCAATCCCGCATTTCAACTTCACAACGCTCGTCTTCAAACCCACGGGATGTGGATCGTCCCCGTTGGGCGTCACATCCAACGACACGATGCTCCTCCACTCCCGATCGTTGTCCAGATTTGCGCAAATTTGCCTCCCGGTGACTCTACTCGCGGAACCTCCGCCGTATCGCTTTTTCGCGCGATGGTACCCCACCGATCTCCAGCCCAGCTCCTTCTGCGCGGGTTCCTGGTTGTATCCTATGGGGCGGGTTTGCAGCCAGATTGACATCCAGGCCTTTTCGGGGGTGAAGTAGCCGGAGACCGTCCACCAACCGTGGGAGGAGATTGTGGGGACTTTGGCGGAGGAGAAGTGGGAGTCGTCGCCGTGGGGGGTGGCTCTGCCGCGGAGTTCCGGGTGGCGAGAGTAGTCGACGAGGTTGGCAGCGGTGGTGCCACGGGCCCGTTTGAAAAGGTGCTTTGTGGGGGTTAAAGTGTCGTTGGAGGGGTTGTAGGCTGGTTCTTTGATGATTATATCCTCGTCCTCCAGAGCGGTTTCGTCTTTCTCTAGGTCGATTTCATCAAAGTTAGGTCTATCTATGGAACGTCGGACAAGGCGAGGCGAGGATGTATCAGGTGGTGTTGTGCGGTACGTTATCGGGTTGAATCCTGCCCGACGAGGAAATTCCGACTGCGTAGGATCTGAGGAGACAGCAAAGTCGCCATAGCATTTCCAGTCGTCCGGGATAGCGGATGTTAATGGCTTCAGCCGTCTATTAAACATTATAGCATTAGCAATAAAATTTCGTCTGTAGGAAAAAGGTCTGTGGGGTAGGGATGTGCAGGATATCAGGCTTCCCGATAACCTTACCCTTCGCTACTTTCCATCACTTCAATCTGCTGTCTCGCTGAATCTGGTAGTAAACCTCTATCGAAGGCTACGATTTCTGGAACCAGCAGCTTGTCTAATATGGCTTCACTCTCCATGTTGGGAATAGTTATATATAGACCTGTCGCATCTGCTCCAGCTGCATATTCTAGGCCCTTCCTCATAACGTCTGGTACCAAAGTGGAACAGTTCCCTAGACACACTTTTAGTTACTAGACCGGAAACAAATTGAGGCTACCAGATACTTACCTAATCCCACAATGTTGCCCCTCACCGCACCACCCCATATCTGTCTGGTTTCGTACAACTGACTGCTTTTCACATCATCTTTGCCATCCAGCGAGATGGCCAATGCATCGTATTTTCGAAAATCATCAGTTGTGAGCCGCCGCCAGCTCTCTTTATCAAGACTTGTCACCTCATATTGCAAGTCTTTCGCTGTCTGCAGTTCGGGGCCAGCAAATTCAGCGTGGAAGAGAACGGATTTAGCTGTGGCAAAGGGAAATAGGATGGCAAAGGGGCTGCAGAGCTCCCTAAACGTGTGCCGTGACTTCATGCGGCCGGCCCAGCGTGCTGCCGGTAGACGCAAGAATATCGAAGCCCTTTAGATCTACCAAACTTCCACTTGAAAGTAGTTCATGAGAACCATATATCTTGAGTCGATAGCATTGAAGTCTCCACGTGGGCAGCGGATTTTGGATGTCAGCGGCTATAGATCAAAAATACACCTGCGGCAAGGGAGCTAACTGCCTCTTTGGTGCTTATATATATCGCTCAATTGTTGCATCGTGGCCAGGCTCGAAATCGGCCATCATGGGTAAGAAGCTAGTATAGGGTCAAAGAGCGTTAATTTAAATGGTGTATACTTTTACCGCTCGAAACTTCGCAAATGGAATATATTATTGTATGCACGTCAGGGTGCACCGACCAGCCCGAAACCCTCCTGCAGACCCCGGAATTGAGAGAGATTGTATCTCTAGTTGGTAGAGCAACATGATCAACACCAACATGAGGTGAGATCATGAGGGACTTTTCTGGTGTTCGATTGATTCGACAGCTGTGGTATACTATCCCAAATTGAAGAGACAGAGGTCCCGGTCGAGCGTACATGATAGATGGTTAAAGTCGGTCGAAAGAATTCTTGCCCGGACTCATGCCAGCTAATATGTGTTGTTGTGTTGTAGAGGCCTTGTGTTGGTGGCTCACCAGACAAAGAAACAGTTGTGTCAGTCAGCTCGCAGGAACTGTTCTCGTCCACCGAGTGCAGTGCAGTGCAGCGCAGCGCAGTGGCGGGAGCGGGAGCGGGTTTGTCTAGGCCGACCCTGAATACTACTATAGTAGTAATAATACTACGTAAGTATGTAGGAGCTAGCTACCTTCTTTCATCACAAATATGTATATATCTCGGAGCCTATTATATCGACTGCCCTTTCAGCCTCATGGCCAATTTAAAGGCATGCATGTGGCTGGCCAAATTACAGAGTAAGGACTTAAGTACTTAGCTATTAATATTATCAGGAAGGGTGCTGGTGCATTCCATTCCAATTCCAGCTGGGTGGGGAAGCAGCACAATGACGTTTGTTTGTTCTGAAAGCCGGCGCCGCCGCCCAGTTTTCCAAGTTTGAACATCTCGTCACCTCTGTCGCCTCTGTTACAGTCTGGGCAAGGACGATTATAACTTAGAACCTTCCCTTTTTAAAGGCTAGGGATCTTGTAAAAAATTGTATAAAAAGTACTCAAGTATGCCAATATATTTTCTAATCTTTAAACTATTCAACTTGTTCCCATATCATCACTCATACCATTATTCAGTAGGTCTCTTTCTTTCTTTTCCTTCTTCTTCTTTCCTTTTAACAACAAGAACAGCAATAATGGTAATAATGTTTGGAAATTTACAAGGCCCCAAGTTTGCATTTCAGGCGTGGCCTACTTTTTTTCTTTCTTTGTCTGGGGGCTGCTCTGCTCTGCTGTGCTGTGCAGACAGGCAAGCATAGTAGGCCAGGTGCATGTGATGTGCCACTTTTCCAAACGAGACTGAATTGCATGAAGATAGATATAGTATTCTTAAAGGAAGCTACCGCTAAACGTTCTTTTCTTTTAATCCTCGTGATCCTTTAATATTGAAATATGCTTATCTGTCTTCTTTCTTTTTTTTTCATTGTTCATTCGTAATACCCAGTTATTATAAACATCACGGGCCAGCTGCTGACGTCGACCACCACCTGACAGCTTGTTCATAGTAGTAGAAATTACTAGTACTTACTTAGGTAAGTACTTATTTACTTAAAGTACTTATTTACTTATTCATATAAGTAGTATTTACTTCTACTTGGCCAGCCAGACAAACAAACAAACAAACAAACAAGCAAGCAAGCAAGCAAGCAAGCAAAAGGTTTGTCTGTCCTGTCCTGTCCTGTCCTGTAGCTGTCCCTCCTAGCTAATAAGTACCAAGCGATAGATAGCAGTAATTAGCCCCACCAAAAATCGTCATTATTACTATTCTTCTTCTTCTTCTTCTTCCCTTTCGGCCCATCCATCCTGGAGAACTCAAACAACCCACATCAAAATAATAAAGAATTAAAAGCCACCTTTCACACTCGCACCCTCCATCCTCTGCAAAAGCAACAGAGGCTACAAGCCATCCCGACCGATATAAATACCTAGCAACTGGCCCTCTCTCTTTTTCTCTGCACGGTCAGAGCTAGGAAGGTCGGTCGCCATAGCTATTCAAACTCTGCGTATTTCGCACAAGACACAAGATATCCGCTTGTTCGCTGTACGGGCCCGCACCTTGAAAAACCACTCATAGAAACTTCAAGATAATGGCCCCTCCGACACAAACGGCCAGCGGGCCTCCACCTTTAGCCCAGAGGCTCGCGGTTCTCGCCCAGACTCTGCAATTCGGTTGGTTCATTGGGTACGTCTAAGAACAGCTCGCGGTGAAAGAATCCCGCCTGTCGTTTTAGCTCCAGCCATGGTCGGGCAGCCCCCATAGGTCCCTCAATGCTAACTTTGCATCTTCGCTGTGTAGACACTTGGTCCTCCTCCTCTCTACCCTCAGATATACAATCTCCTTCATCAGGTTCAGCACATCTTCTACGGCCGCCCAGATCTCCTACCGCCTAGGTTTCCTATCATGTGCCATCACGTATGGAATCGTCGTGTATAAGGCGTACCGTGCGAGGATCAAGCAGGCCACACGTCCCGGTGCAACCAACCGTGCTGTCATCCAGCAGCAGCTTTTGGAAATGACTGGTGATGAGAACGTTCAATACTTGTGTACGTATCTCCTTTCCTATTCGCCCGGGCTGAGCATGAAGCTTTTATTGGGCAACAAAGACAGGGCAATGCTAACGAAACGCAACAACAACGCACAGTCATGGCTCTCATCTGGCTCTTCACCAGCCCAATCTACCTCGCCCTCCTCCCCTTCACAATCTACTCCACCTTCCACTTCCTAACGTACCTCCGAACCGCCCTCATCCCGACTTTAATGCCTGCTCCAACCTACCCAACCCCTTCCTCCGGCTCCAGTTCCACCCCGCAGAAAAAGTCAACGCCGAACATGCTCTCAGACGCCATATCCAAATTCGTCAAGACCCACTATGACACTAGCATGTCTATCGTTGCTAACCTTGAAATCGCCCTTTTCGTCAGGCTGCTCCTAGGATGCTTGGTTTTCTACAACAGCTGGATCCTCCTTATTATTTATACTATATTTTTGAGGGTTAGGGTAGCTCAAAGCCCCTTTGTGA
The DNA here is from genome assembly GCA_012184295.1 of Dactylella cylindrospora. Taxonomy (NCBI): domain Eukaryota; kingdom Fungi; phylum Ascomycota; class Orbiliomycetes; order Orbiliales; family Orbiliaceae; genus Dactylella; species Dactylella cylindrospora. The sequence continues at coordinate 820,500 of LDUD01000061.1, forward strand.
GACAGGCTCTGACTACGACCGAGGGTATCATTGATGGTCTCGTGGCGGACCCGAGGGCTCCACCTGCCGCTAGGGGTATCTGGGCGAATTTGAAAGATGCGATTAGGAGATTTGGACAGTTGACAGATCTTGATCTTCAGGGCAAAGGCGGTTCGCAGAGGAAGGCGCAGTAAATGATACAAATTCAGGTAGCAATTGGAACAGAGATGGGTATAAAGTCCTAGAGAAGACTGGATGGCCTATGCTGGAGACTAGTTGGGGAGGGGTTCTTTGCAAGGTGGTGGAAAAATAGGTGGTATGAAGTAAGATACGATACAAAGCAGATCAATCCTAGCCTTTCGCAAGTCTTAAGAATCGAAGGCTCCGCTGAATTCCCTTCGGATAATTTCCTTATTCCTCGTGTTCTATCGCTTGCCGGTCTTGAAAGAATATTTCCTTTGGGGGTTCATGTGGTGCTTGTTTGTTAGGTCTCGTCTTGTATGCTCAACGAGCTGGCTAGTGAAATGCTTCAAGTTTTCCGTTTTTCTACCATACTCATTGCCCCTCCCTGCGCATGCCTAAAAGACGGCCTACTCTGGTGAGAAGGCACTGAACACGAATCGCGTAGTGCTAGACTTCAAAATTTATTATTGCCAACGGGCCTTAGGCATAAATAGAACTTTGTCTAGAAGAGCCAGCGCAAGTCGGTCTCTTGGTTATCCAGAGCCCCGAGCTAGCTAAATCTGGGGGGGCTGCCCAATGCCAACGCATGGAGTCAATACGTCATGCACGGCAGCTGTCCTCGGTTTTGAGCATTTCAAGGAATCAACTCGATTATAAGATATATCACAAATGGGTGATAATTCGATTCCGTTGAGGTCTATTTACGTATCAAGCGACATGAGCCTGCACGAGCTGGTCAACTCGACAGGTTTTGAAAGATTGTTTTGAAAGATTGTTTTGAACATTGAACAAAGGAATGAGCGATTATTAAGATGAACAACAGAATTCGGAAAGAGAGAGGCCAGGGAAATGCTAGCTAAAACCCGCACACTTCATAAAGCCTTACAAGGAAAACACCCGAAGCTCTTACCATTTGCTAGCTACTGCTTATCCACCGACCTCCCTACTTCCCACAAAATGGGTGATAAATGCAACTTAAAAGATGAATTTGCCCATCGGGGCGTATGCCGGCATTTGTAGGAGTGACCAGTCCCAACTTATTGCCCGAAGACTCCTTCTTGAACCCGGTCTCTTCTCTCCCTGCCGCCACTCCACTTATAGTAGAACTTGATATCCTCTTCAACAGTTTCAAATGTTGTTTCTGTGATGAAACCATGATCTCTGATGGCTTTAAGCAGCGTCCTTACGAAATGGCGACAACCCTGACCGTTAACGAATCGATACATGTAGAGATCTCCTGAGTCGATTATTTGAAAGATTTGCTTTACGGTTGGTCTCTTACGGACGGGTAGGGAAATAGTCTCGACCGCATGCGACGACTTGGTGTACGTGAGATGGCGAGTCTTCAATCGCCCCTTGTCAGAATCTTCCGGAAAGGTCCCGATTTGCATGTCTATTTCGATGGATTGATTCTTATCTATCACCAGATGTAGTTTCCAGTGATTTACCGGGGTGTCATCAGGCCCGCCGGCATCGAGATAATTTGCCATAACCGCGACGTTAATGCGCTGCAAACTCCGGTCTAAATACTGGCTTGTGACTGTATTAGCCCATCTTTGCTGAGCCATATCGGCAGTCGAGCCAAGCGGGGGCTCGAATAGCTAGGCTGTTAGTTAAAATTTCAGGCTAGCGGTCCGGGTTTCTCGTATCGATCTTGCAAATACCAGAAGGTGGCAGGTGGATCTTTTAGATTGGAGATTAAAGATGTTAAATGACAAGCAGATATGATGAAGTTGAACCGTAGAATATAACCACATCGGATTGATGAGAATGTTGCAGCTGCAGGAATTTCCGTTTTAAATGATACAGTTGAAAGCAAGGCCACTTTGATCAGGTGTAACTACCTGTGTAAGCATTAACCTCCCCCGTATGAACAATAACCAAAATTCCGATATTGTTTATTAGTGGTGGCCTCGACTCTGGTAAGCCTTGAACTGCCCGGCACTGATTCGCCTTTTCAAGTCGAACCCCTAGGTCAGCCGGCGAACATCGCCCTCTTGGGAACCGAGGCGAATTAGCCTTTTCTTCCCGTCGGTTACACAGGCACGGGATCGGGAACCGGTCGTGATTTTTCCGTCGTTATTCTTGAGCACACTTGAACACTCTTGTTGATTGGCTGCATTAAACTTCGCTGCAAACGGCAGAAGCCATGGAAAGCATGGTGCATAAAGGAAGCGTTAAAACTGGGCCGAATAACCGATTAATGATCAAGAAGCAGGAAACCTGCTGACTATTGGGAGCCTGGTGCCCTGTCCTTGGTAGATTGGAAGCACTGATTAGGACTCCTAAACTTTCAAGACTGTCAGGCGCTGCATACTTGCTCTAGGGGCATACTTGCTCTAGGGCGTAAGGACACGAAGCGCAGAGTCGACCTATTTACGCTCCTAGCGGGCATCGCCACTCTAAAGTCACCTTAAACGGCGAGGTTATTGGTGCTGTGGCATCCTATCTTAACTTCTGTATCGTAGGGCAACAAGGCGAGAATATTCAAGTGTAAAGGTCTTATGACGAGGGTTACGCGAATAGGAGAACAAGAAACCAATCTTATGAAATATGCGACAAGTGGACTGGGAGACTAGAAAAGGGTTGGCTAAACGCATGTGAGCCAGGATGAGCCAGGTGGATGCGATACGATTCTTACGCCTCACTTAGTCTTTTTAGGTTTGACTCACATGAACAATGAAAGCCTCTAGGACTTTTCTGTAATCCGGTTAAATTTCGTAGAATTTATGAAAGAAATGGAAATAATGATTGGCAAATAAGCTAACTAGCGATAGGCAGATTCCTAGAGCATACCATCTGGATCAATACACGGAGTAGCTCCAGCATGCACACTACACCATCGCATACCCCCCCAACTCTGAGCCATTCCTCCGATGCTCCACATGACCTTAGACTCCTTCCTGTATCGCCATCCAACCGCAATTCTGTAAAAGAGTTTCCACTTCCACCAAGTCCATTTATTCCATTCCTTCGTCGGGGTGAAATGGTTCATTTTAGCGTATTCGAAATATTCTGGGTACCAGCCCGCAAAATCCCAATCGATGAGCCACAAATTCCCAAAGGGATCCACAAGCATGTTGCGCGGTGCGAGGTCGTGGTGGACAAAAACTAGTGGGGTTGCACCGGATATTGGTGATTGGACGCAAATTTCGTGTTCTGAAGCTGATTTCTGACGTTCCTTGTCACCTGGCACGAATTGATACCAGAAGTTTACGACCGCAGCGAGAGCCGACGGTGAAGAGTAATCGGGCACCCCAAAGGCATCTTGTAAATCAAATGATCGGATTTTTCCGGTATACATTGACCCCGCAGCGTGACTGCGTGGTGGTGGGGGTTTGGAAGAACGTAGATGCTTGAGCATTCCGCGGAGCTGGAGGGCTAGATGGATGGTTTTGAAGATGCCGATGCGAGGGAGGAGATTCAGGAGGCTATCTCCAGGGATGCAAGGGAATATGCATTCCGCATATGTATTAAACTCTAGCGATGGAAGAATGCGTTTGATAGGCGGGGCACGGATACCCCCGAGAGATAGAGCATGCGAAAGTGCGGTGGACATGTCGAGAAGTTCGTCTCGAGTGAGGTAGCTTTTTACGACATAGTCTGGAGAGATATTGACGACAGGGCTTTCGTATTCTGTGCCTTCAAAGATATCGTGGATGAGACGGGATAAATCTGAGTCTTCAAGGTGATCAACAATGTCGTCCTCGTCATCGGCGAGGGGATACATGAAGGGATCGATTGGCATATTTCTTTAGCAATACAGGTCACCACTTGACAGAGATATCGGAAGGTAGGGGAGGCGGAGGGAAGGTTGGATTTTGTGAGTCCACCGATGGTTTGAGGTCGCTGCAACGATTGTAGCCGCTAAAAAACGTGATGGAAAGAAGTGTTGGAGTTTCGGCAGAAAGGAAAACGAGGGGCTAGAGGTAAGCAAGTGTAGGAAAAATGTTATCGCAACGACAGTGGGCTTGTTTAGGGACAGTGATATGTGTGATGCTCAGTTTGTGAGTAGATGGATGATGACAAGTAAAGAAAATAAGGTTTCGAGCAGCCAGCTGGCTGCTGGTAGCTAAAAATATAACAATGTCGTACAAGATCTTGCGTTGCCGTCGTTGTCTTAGCATTTGTTGTTGTTACTAGACAACCAAGCACCCACATTGTATATGCGCCACCACTCGCCACGCTTCTCCCCAAGGCCAAGGGGCGCACCAGCATTGTATCTTTTAACTTATGAACCTTCTCATCTCCGACGAAAGAATTCTAATATAACTCAGAAAGAAAAGAGAAAAAAGGAAATAAATAATTCTTACGAGAATCAAAATGCCGACTTTATTTCAATCGCACTTAAGGACAAACTTACTTCTAGGTAATTAGCAGATAGTCTCAAATAGCAAAACCAGAACCAGCAAGCCTTATAAAGCTCGTATGCTATATATGACATAGAAACCTCAATGAAACTTGGCTCAAGGGAACCCAAGTCAGCTATGATATATCTATAACTTTCTGAAAATACAGCACCAAGATCTATCCGCAGCTACATATAACCCGCCAATCAAGCACTTAAGGGGATAGCATGGGACTTGAAGGTCACAGCTGACTGGGAAAGGCTGCTTGAGTTTTCCAGGATTCAACGTACTCAAGTATGTAGCTAAAGACCTGCTCCGCGTCCCTCTGCTTAGCTAGTATATCCATGTCAAAATATCCCTCTGTTATGGTCGTTTCATGCCAGAATTTTTGCCTATACACCACATATTCTAAGAGACGATCTATTTGATTTGGTACCATCCAGCTTCGGCAATCCGCCCGTATCTCGAAGATAAATTTGATGGCTACAGGACTCCCGAAGAGGGCAACGAATGGCAGAACCTCGTCACTTATACTATGGAACCCTTGCGGCCAACGGTGAACGGTTGACTCGAGCCCATAGATCGCTCTCGTGTTGTCTCGCTCGACAGCGATCGCGTAAAGGTCGCGCATATCGTCCTTGGAGGAAGGGATAGAATGCGCAAGCATTACGTTCAAACCGCTCGTTTCCTTGTCCATAGAGGCTAGGTGGAATATTGACAGCTCCCGTTGGAGGAAATAAACACCGATGTATGGATTTGGAGGACCGGGGAACAGTAGGAACAGATCCCTTGCTATCTGCTGCCGATAGTTTAGTGTCGAAGGATATTTAAAACTAAGCTTTGCAATGGTGCTTATTCTCTGCCCTACCACGGCTTCGGCGAGGGCTCTGCTTAGAAAAATCTCACGGAAGTGGCGGCTGCTATGTGTGCTCCCTGAAGCTAAAGTAGAGTTAAGGGATTCTTGTATACAGTGGTCTTGCCACACCCGGGACAAAGGAGACTGGGATATGCTCCACCACCAATCAGATTCCTTTTCTGTTGCTACCCAGCCGGCCACTACGGGTAGTCTTTTCTCCTTTCCGGATAGCGCTCGTTTGCCTAAACTGCTCTCCTGGGATAAATACTCTACCATCTGCTGCTCACCTAGTAAGTCGATGGCGAGACTATCAAAGTCGGTAATTGCTTCCACAGGGTCTATTAGCATCTCGGATAGATAAACAGGTTCAGTTTCGCCCATTCCGGCCAGATATCGTTCCAAGAGAGTTTGCTCGAAGCATTTAGCTTGCTTCAAGATTTCTAAAACCCTGTTGTCATCCCGTGGCCAGCCAGGGTATTCGTAGCTGTTGAGTTCCGCCGTTCCTACTCCACCACGCCAAAGATGTTGGAGAACATTGAATATGCGGCCTCTCTTCATGTTCCAGAATAGAAATTCAGGCGAAAGTAGAAACTCTCCTACGACCGCGGGCGTGCTCTTAAGGCCTTCGACTGTCCCCTTTGCGTGGAATATTAGCATCTCTGCTATGGCTGCAGCTTCAAAATCTCTCCCATTCATCGTCAACGTGTCCACGGCAGACTTCGCCTCGGCATTCAATTCCTCGGATATGGCATCAATGAAAGATACAATATCCTTTTCTTGACCAAGGATGCGTCGACCGAAAGGAGAGATAAAGTGTCCATTCCAAGGTTCCGCCTCAGGATAGGCATTGGCGTAATAAGCTGTCATGTCCTCCGTATTTATCAAAGCAAATTCAGTCTTGAGCTCCAGGTATTTAAGTTTGAAGTAGCAGAGATAGTCCAGGCCCATTATTCTTTCAGGCAAGCAACTGAATGAGCAATGGACACCCCTTAACCTCTCGGACGATAAGCGCAACAGGAGATACTTACATTTCCTTCGTTGACCTCATACGTTTGACGTTTGTCCGAGACTCGATAATCCCTGGGTCATCATCCTTGTAGACGTTCGCGGAGCATTTGAAGTCGTATTTGATACAGCGATCGCATCGCCTCCCGGGCCATTCGCGCGGCTTCGGAGCGCACTGGTGTTGTGGATGAATAACACGTTAACACCATGTGAGCATAATATTGTAGAATACGCAAATCTGAGCATTTGCATTAGTAATGCAAGGATGACATACGGCTTTCCTATCCCCTCTACATTAGGTACACATGGAAACATGTTTCGGCATTCTTAGATTGATTGATCAGGGTATTTGATTGCTGTAGCGACGAGGCCTCCTATAATATAGAATTATTATAGTCAGCGCAGCTTGCCAAAGAAGCAAAGAATTGTGTTGCTGTGTCGAAGTAAGAACGTAAGGTTTCATGTAGCTAAGCAAGTAGCTATAGTAGCTGCTATAGCTATACACTGACATGACAATGTTAAACTAAGCTATGATGTACATGTGAGTATTTGAACTATTCGAAGCAATAGATGCGGATCTACGAAGAGAGGACCAGAGGACCAGAGGATGGGAGACACTGTCTATATAGCTACGCATCCCAATGCAATATGCGTATATATTTTTGCCGGAACGTGATACCTTGGGTAATTGTTCTAGCTCTAGCTCCTTCCCTTTCACAATCGCGTTCGTATATAATTACCTACTTCTATAAGCACCTCAATACTTACTGTTGGAAAACATTTATTCCTTACTTAGAAAGCATTTGCCCTGGGGCCGGGTAACGGAGGGTTGCGTCCACCAGACTGGGGGCCGGGATTGCTTTAGCGAGCAGTCCCGTCTTAGATGAACAGGCTCTTGCCTGTGAGGTTAATCTTTGAACATTTCTTTTCTCTAGCCTGCAGCTGTCGTCCCAAAATGGGTTTCGAATTAAGTTTTTAGTATGCGGGTATGCACGAAACTTCAATTTCTAGACCGCTAGAGGACCTTTCTCATGCATGGTCGGACTCGCCATCGTCTGAAATGAATGTGATATCACAAATTAGACTTGATTTGCAGCAACCTGGTCCCAACCGCTTAGCGACTTTGCCAGCCTTCGACGCCTAAATTCTACATTTAGTCCATAGCCATCCTTAACCACACGCGCATGATCCACTCTGCTTCCTTGCCGAGGCGGGGCTCGAAGCTCGAAAGTGGTAGCTAAAGCCTTGCAAATGATGTTCCCGAATCCTTCAAAGGAGCGGGGAGTCAGTCCAGAGTGGGTCTATCTGGATTGGGTTTCCCCTCTTCTTGCACGCGCACGTAAACTAACAGCTTCGCTGGAAGAATGAAGAGGTACGCTGACTCGATCTCATAGCGATTGACGCACGCAGCCGACCGTCAGTCATAAAGAAAATAGGAACAACACGGTCCGCAGCAGCCTGGCTCTCAAGTCTTTAATGTTTTAGTGCTTAATGACCAATGGCCAACTCAAAGGCCGGCTCCTCCAACGCCTCGAGTGCACGCGCGAAGTAACTAGGACCGTAGTTACCGCCGTAAAACGAATGGTCCAAAGGACGAGTGTCTACATAGTTGTACAAGAGTTTTAACATTCCTTTCATTTTTTAGAAGTGGTCAACTACATTAATGTTTAGATATCCGGTTATGTTGCTGAGTATATCAGAGATCTCTTCAGCCTCCCACACTAGGTCAAAACATACCCCTTGGTTAGCTGAGTTTCGGCTAGGAAAAGCACAGACCTAAAGGGCCAACATGAAGATAAACTCTGAGGCTTAGGTTTGCGTGTAATTTAAGCTTCAACTTCGATTCTTTTGTACATTTGTCAAGTGAACTGTCCACTAGGACCTTAATCAGAAGTACGAGCTGTACCCCGTTTATAACATTTATATATCATCATTTCAAGCCTCAACTTTTGTTCCCTTTCGCAAAATTGGAGGACCCAGAGGGCCTAGCGCTAGCTAGGGGTATACGAAAGGAAGATAAATAGAATTAAATTTATACATCTAATCCTGCCAACCCAGCAATTTGAACATTGAACGCTTCGGAGAACCCTTCCTTCCATGGGTTTACTAGCCAGAGACCAAGCCATCGCTAAGCAAATTCCCCTCAAGACCGAAGATCAACCTGCGAAGCTAGCCCAGATGCGAGCCAGCCCACTCGGTCAGGGATGATCGATGAGTTACACCCAACACGTAATTTTACAACACTCACAACACTAATATCCAATATAGGCTGAGACTCTGGGATGAGCTGACGAAGCCGCACATGCACAATATTGAGGTAGGCACTAAATATAACCTCACTCAGGATGCGGAATATTAAACCTCAGTATATAAGTAACTACAGGTAAATAGAAATTTCACAAAAACTGGAGCTTTAGCATCATAATTTCAACGTGCGAAACCACATTAACTCGGCATGATCATCCATATTAAGATTCAATCTCATACAAATATCAGGAAATCGGATTGTAAAATAAACCAAAGGGACCGCTCTGTCACAATTATCACGTTCCCGTACTGCATGTTCCCCGACCCTTGGTGCTGTAATGTCGCCGTTGTAGGACCGCCGTATCATGTATGACTCTACTCTTCGTCTAGCGTGAGAGTAGCTGCGTTGGGTACTAAGCCGCAAAGTTCGATTCGCGGAAGGGGAAGGTATCGAATCCACCTTATCGTAAAATCATAGGATCTATGTATACCATGCTAGTATTGGTAGTTTGTCCATTCGGGTTAACCCAGATTGAAGAGTACGACTCACCTGGAAGAGCCCAGATCGCTCTATCAATACGCTCAGCTTCATGGAGTTTTTGACAGCACTCGCATCTGCAACTGGAAACCCCCCATTCCCTTAGGATTGAGCCTACGAGAGGACCCGAATGATCGTCGCTCATGGCTACTTGCGCCTCCCAGAAACTAATTCTCTCATGAACCCGCATGCTTATATCGAGCCGGGGAAATTGGCTGAGGAGACCCCCCGGCTTTGAAACAAGATCAAAGATGGTGGACTCGCGGGAATGGAGAGCAGTAATATGGACAAGTTGGTCTATAACAGCTTGTTCCTGGCTCCGGATGATGGCGGGTCCCCCGGCTTTATCAAGGATTTTCAGTACCTCCTTGTCATCTAAAACAACAGCAATAACATACAAATCCGTCATAGATAATGGCGTAATCGGCTGATATTCGGTGAGAAGCCATTCCAGTAATTCAACTTTGCCCGAAAATGCGAGTAAGTGGGGGATAGAGAAATAATTACTTAAGGTGTAGTCTTGGGACGATTTTGGCTTGGGAAATTGAAGTCGCAGAGGGTTTTCTGACACCTTAGCCCGGAATCCTAGCTGTGAAGGGTCCTTATGTATTATACTCCCGACTTCCGTGACCATGGACGACAAAAGAGCAACACAGAGGGCATTTAGCTCTAAACAGAAGAAAGTATCCCCCCAGTCGATTTCCAAACAGCTTCTGCTCCTTAGATGAGTCGCTGCCCGATAGCTAAGCACAGCACTATCCACAATAAATAAATGATCGTAGTCATCCAGCGAAGAAAATTCGATATCAGCGATGTTGAGCACGTGGCTGGAACGTGGCAGGGGATGCTTGAGGGTTCCGCCCTGGCTCAATTCAAGATATTCTTGGCGGTACGGTTGGCGACGAAGGAAGAATTGCTTCATGAGAGGGCTGTCTCCTTTGAATTTCAAGAGCATCTCAAATATACCTTCGGTCGAGAAATTCGAAGTATCTCTTCGTAACAAATCCTCTTCTTCGATATACTCCAAGGCTTCCTCATCGCTGAGTGTTCGTATAGCCCTAAAATCAATGGGGTCAAGGGACACACGGGATTGAAGAAGTTCAATATCCAGTTCGCTGAATATATCCATCTGCACTGCCGTATCTACTATCTTTTTGATCTGCGCCTTTTCAACTACCTTCGCGTATCGAAAAATATCCTTGCCTCGGCCTCCATTCCATAGCATACTTAGCTCTCTCAATTGCTCTGGTGTTCGGAGCCTTTTAAGCACCTTGAAGGTACGGCCGGCCTCTAGGTCAAAGACCGCCCGTTCCGCGTTGAAAGTATATCCTTCCGCTGTAATTTCGGAATAGTCGCTGAATGTATTCTTTGGGTTTAGAATTCGAGCCAGAGCATCAGCTTCGAAGGTCTTCTTGCTCATCCTCAGCGACTCCACAGCAATTTCGGCTTCTTTCCGAACCGCTGCATATATCTTGTAAATGATGTATTTTTCTTCGAATCTATCACCCATAAAAAGTGTCCCAAATACCTCAGCCTTGCTCAAATAGCCGGGCCAGGGATAATCCGCATTTTGGTCTATGCATATGGCACCACTGATTATTGGATTCTCCATCTCGGCAATTCCGACCATCAAGTAATGCAAATAGTCGAGGCTAGATATTCTATTCGGTCTCTAATGTTAATCAAATTCTATTGAATATTTGACAAATTCCGTCTGATAGGCTAGGAGCGACTCGATCTTACATATCCTTTGTGGGTCGTAGCTTATCGCTCTCCCCTCTGCTTTGGCCCTTCTCCGTTTCATCATCGGGTGTTGCATTCTCCGAGCATTTGAAGTTGTATCTTTTGCACCGATTGCATTTCTCTGGCCATTTTCTATTCTTGGGAAGACACTATGGCGTATTCCATATGAATCCACCAGTATCAGCATTTATATACATATATGTACATGCACATGCCTACTAAGGTGTGCGGGACTCTTACGCTCTGCTTATCTTTTCTGCACTGGGCACACTTCGAAACCCTCTTCGGCATTTTTGCGTCAACTGGGCAGATTATTTTATCTGAAAGTAAAGGGCAAAGTAGGTTTAAGTGGGCAAATATATATCAGATATATATAAGTAGTTAATTATAAACAGGCTGTTAGTGTACGAAAGGTCTGAATGTGTTGTGAAAGGCGACGGATCGCAAGGTCATTCGATAGCCTCAAAGTTGTACGAGGAGAAATATTAAATAAGGGAGAATATCAGCCTTGAAGGGAAGGCTCGGACTGCTGCGGCTGCGGAGCTCGAGAGACTAACTTAGAGCAATGCAATGATAAACCTCCAAATGGTTCTACCAGAATTATTGAGTTTTATTCGAGGTTCTCCGTGCCATTATATATTCGAAGTCTATCTTTGACTCTCTTCTACCGCGTTGGACCAAAGAGGTGCTCGTGCAGCCGTCCCAAGCAAAGATGTCGGTGTATGGGAGCATCTGCGAAGGCGGTTTCGCTAATAGCGTTCATATTCAATCCGTTTGCAAGGGTGGCTGATATGATGGATGAGCAAACCTGCAGGAATGAGACCACCAGCCAATCAGCCGCGTCCACCTCTGGATCGCTTCTCCTTCTGGACTTTTCACGAATTCAAGTTTCGCGAATGATGTTCACTTGGCCACGAAAAAAAATTTGCTGGCTGCGGGTTTCAGTGGAAGGATTCGCGGGTGGGATGACCAGGGTTGATTCTTGATTCTGAGAGTCCAGCGTATACCTCCATAGGGTTCTTCCGCTGGCTTGTTCGCATTCTTTTTCCTTACGAAAATTAAGTGTATAAGTACCTAAGTACCTAAGTACTTAGGTACTTAGTATATGCTCTCTTTTCTTTTTCCACAGCCTGCATTATTATCTCGTCGACGAATCTAAATGGGACTACAACAAGGAACAGGCATTTTAAACGCACTACAACGTATATACTGCTGCATATTTAGGGAGGACCTTGGAGGGTCAATACAAAGAGGACAAAGAAGAAACTAAGGAGAATGTTAGAAGGACCGAGGAGATAATCACTTTTAGTTCACTTTCACACCGGTTTTATCTTATAGCTTGCTTGATGAAAGGTACATCCAGTGATAGAAAAAATACAAAGAGAATAATGACTTACAAAGGAGAAAAAGAGAAAAAAAGGGAGGACTACAAGGCATTAATTTAAAGAGGTTCTTCTTTCTTTCCTTCTTAGAACAACAGCAGAAAGATGTATCAAGTATTTTGTTCGTTCTTCCTCTTCTCCAGCTCGAGATCACGAAATCTGTCTTTTAAAAAAAGGTGTTGAGAATCGAAGAAAATATAAGATAAGAAGCCAAGGAAAAATTTTCGCTTTGACGTAGAGTCAGTGGGTGAGGATGGAGGTTTAGAAGATATGAAAAGCAACACACAATCCGCTCACAAACGATACAATAGATAGTAAAGGACAAAGAGAAAGGGTAAAAGACGTGCGGGTCGTAGGCGAAGAAAATGCGATGGCGTAGGAGGGGAGGATGGTTATCCGTTCACAGGGTGCGATACGCTGCGTCCGACTAGTTTCGTAGCGAGAAACCCTTTCTCTTGCCCTTCTCTTCGAGTGGCCTTCCACTTTCGATCCTACTCTTCTTGTCTTCAAGTTCGAGACGCTGCTTCTCTAGTTGCTCTTTCATCTCGCGATGTCTGGCGTAGAGTTCCTCTTCGCTCTGCATCAGTTTGCTTTCTTTCTCTGCAACCTTCTGGCTAAACACCATCTTCATCTCAGCTTCCATCTTGGCAAGCTTGGCTTCGTGCAAAGCCCTTTCTTCTTCCTGCTTGACAGCTGGATTGACCTCCTTGAACACGCTTGGATCTTGAGCAACACCCATAGCCTCGAGCTTCTCACTTCTGTAATTTTCGTATAGAATGTTGGCAGTGTGCTCCTTAAGTTCCTCCATGTGGGTGCGAATGAGCATCTGGCGAAGCTTGACGAAGTCGCAGTGCTCTTCGTTGTCAACTTCAATGATACCCCATGGGTAACGTCTGCCGCGAACCTTGCGACCATTGTTGTCGGTGACTTCGGAGTTGGCACCAACAACGGCGAATGGGACCTTGGACATAATCTCATTGTTCTCGGCAATGGTCTCGTCGTCGTCGAGTTCGTAGCGTGGTCCTTCAAAGATTTGAATCGAATGGTGTTGGATATCGGCCAAGATCTAGTCACGAGGCACATTAGCATTCCATTCCTCGGGTTTACCCCACAAATCGCGGTAGGGAGTTTAGATAACGGACAACGTACTCTCTTCTTGAAAAGGGAAATCTCCTCATCGGTCAAGGTATCGGCCTTGGCGATAACTGGGATCAGGTTGACCTTGGTATGCAACCGTCGCATAACCTCAATATCCAAAGGCTTCAAGGAGTGGCCTGTCGGCTGGATAAAGTAGACACACGCGTGAATTCTGTTATCAACAATATTGATACGGTTCACCTTATTCTCGGCATCGAGGTACGCGTCGAAACGCTGCTCAATGTTGTCGATGATTGGGCGCCAGGACTCATCATTGTTGACAAAGTCGCCGAAACCAGGGGTGTCGACGACAGTGAGGCGGAGTCTAACACCATTTTCTTCAATGTCGGCGGAGATGGATTGGATGGAAACAGTCTTTGGGATTATCTCCAGAGATGGTCCCTTTCGTTCCTTTGGAGGGTAGAGTGATGTGTTGAAGAGAGTATTTACGAGAGTAGACTTTCCGAGACCGGATTCACCTGATCACGTTGAAGATTCCGGAATTAGCTTTTGGCTCGCCCCCTGATTTTTTGTTTTCGCTTTAAGCTTAAAATCACGTCGAAAACATGCGGGTCGATCTTTTTCGCCCGCATATCGACGATAGATTCGCGAGCAAGATGAATGTTTTAACGTACCAACAACCATGACGTTGAAGTTGAAGCCCTTTCGGACACTCTTTCGGGGCCATTGATTCGGCAGATTGGCGAAACCGACATAGCCGGTCAATTTTCTCCTAACAATGTTCTTTGGGTCTGTGGTGGAAGGCGAGAAGCCAACTGGAAGGGTCATAGACTCGGACTTTGCGGGCGGCGAAGCATACCCGCTTCCGTTCTCCTGATAATAGTTTGAATCGGCTGCAGCTCGGCAAAAGGGTAGGAGCGAACCAGGTCAGCAAAAACACGTCTGAAAAGTATGGAATCGAAAAAGGGAATAGGCAATTGAGGGTGATGGGATGGAGCGGACGCCAATCCATCACGTTCCATCGATGGAGAAACGTGTTCTCGATGGCGGCAAGCATGACATGCGATGCAGTCCGACTGTAAAAACCAGGGGTTTGATGTCGGTAGTAGCTCACCCATAATGCTTGAACGTGTACACGCAACTCAGCTGCGACTGATCAGGAGAATTCGAGTACTGTGACGAGAAGGAACCGCTGGCAAAGCTGATAAGGCTGACAGCAGGTATGAACGATTGATGGTGAACGGTGATGGGTTAAAAAGGATTGAAGGGAGAGAGAGCAGTTGCGTGCGTGTAGATGGGGGTGAAGGAGAAGAAGGGAGGGAAGGGAAAGAAAAAAGAAGGAGAAGAGAACCCTGCTGCTGCTGCCCTGCCCGTTGTTGCTGCTAATTTCGGTCGGCCAGAGCCAATGCCAGAGTCAAAGCCAGAGAGGGAGAGCTAGAGCCAAAGCGAGAGTGCAGCCAGTCGGTCAGGGTGAACGAGTCTGCTCAACACCACGAAAAATAAAATAAAAAAAAAATAATTAAATTTTATTTGTGTGCGCCAGGGCCACTTTCGTGCAAGCTAATAGTTGAACCGCACAAGCAACAGACCCTTCAAGATCCCGATATAATGTTACTTAATTATACCGATAGATGATGCTATACGAAAGGAAAAGTAGACAAATACGTATTTCTACACAAGTTGTAATCTTTCATATTAATTACACCGAAACACCTTGTCGAAGCTTTCAGGTACGCCCCCCGAAACTGCAACCCCCTCAAATACGTTATCCCCGTGCGAACAGCGACCACCAACCTGCGACAAAGGTCGGTAAAAAAAGGGGTTTGCCTCAGGGCAATTTTACCTACAAAACGGGCAGACCAGGTGGAGTGGATCCCTCCAATTTCTAACGAATTGTTTTTGTCCCTGACAAGGCCCAATCATGCACAAGCGAGGCCCTCGCCAAGCTCCCAACCGAAAACCGAAAGGAGGTGTAACCACTCACTCAGATGATTCCCCTTTGAGGTTCTGGTTTGCAGTGATAAGCGAATAAGCTGGACTGCTCGTGGTCGGCATGCAAATAGCCATGGCTATGACAGCAGCTGGAAAACGTCAAACTAGCAGACTGTTCCTCTCTAAAGAGATATATCAATATACGTATGCCTATGTGTAAATATAGTATATATATATATATAACCCCCACGTCTCCTTCTACTAGCTACTGTACGAGACTGCGACGTCTTAACTTTGCTTCATATGCCCAATCTCGTCCTAGTCTTGTCCTAGGCCGATAGACAAGAGCAATGCCAAAGACCTAATTTCTCACATTCCCATGGTATGCCGCCTCTATCAATAGGCGATGAAATTCCAGTTGACGCCCACATATTTAGTACGATAATGTGTCCAATCCCTTCAGCAAGAAAATTCATAATAAAACATCTAGTAACTTGTGCCAAGATATAAATGATAAATTATCCTTCAAGGTCTCCCTATCGGCCCCAATTATTTTATCCCAAATCGGATGATAGTAAAAGCGGGCAGAATTCTGAATGGAGGTATCATCTAGCAGGATATCCAGTATCCCGATTGCGTCGGCTAACCCCTTGTTAGTATATCCGCTCTGGCCAAGGCGTTTTGCGGTCGTATATACTCGGTGGATGACATGATCTAGAGGATGATAGATGGGGGAATCTGGCATGTTGTCCATAACTACCATCTGCTTCGGATACCACCCGCAATCGGCCATCGGTGCGAATCGTATGAAGAGTGTCATCGCGGCTAAAGATGTATTTCCACACGCAAGGCTGAAGAACCCTTGACTAAACCGCCTTCCGTGACGTCGATACTCCTCTACTAGGAGTTTCGTAATGCCCATATCCGGGTTGGCTGTACAAGAAGCCAAAAGCAACAGCTCCTCTAGAATATTCCACGGTATCGGGTATCTCTGATGTTTGCGGTGTATTTCAAGTATCTCTGCAAACCGGTCACCATACCCAGTCCACGTTACCAGGTGTATTGTGGTTAGTTCCTTGAAATTATATCTCGTTATATCGGTAAAACCCGGGTATTCGAGATCCAAGATAGACCATGTACCAGGAATTTGATTCCTTGACCAAACCGGTAGGAGGGCCAAATCAACTTGATTTCTTTGAATAGGGTCCAATGTTTTGAAGAAGTTCCAAAGGCTTGAGTCTTCGCCGCTTTCCTCATTGTCATTGTCTGTGATACAAGATATTTGTAAAGCGTCGAGTCGGAGTATTTCCGGAAGGAACCCGTTGCAATGGAGGGTGCTAAAGTTTTCTGTCTTGAACCAGCCACTAGTGCTTAGGGCTAATGGCGCTAGTTCATATATGCGTTCGACAAGTGGACGCTCTCGCACCTCGGTGATAGCTACAGCCAAGGGCGTCGAGCCGTAGATATCTTGAGCGCGCGCCAAGCCCGGATTTACGAAGTGCTGATTCTCCAAACTTAGTACTGGATACTGATGGAAACAGTTCCTATTAAGCGCATCTAGACTTGATGCAAACTGGAATTCGAATCTCGTCTTCTCCTGCCACACCCGAAGCCTCTTCTGCCCATTCTGGAATAGTATACCAGCCATTAACGTAGCTAGTGGGTTAAATTTTCCAGGGGACCAATATTCTACTGAGAATCTTTCGTTCAGTCGAATACAAAACTCCTGCAGTTGATCCTCCGCACTTGGGAGCAGACCGAAAACCAAATCGAGAAGGCTATCGGTAAGCTCGCCTTGATCTATATCTTTAATTGCTCTGAATAATATTTTGACCCATTTTAAGGACATGCCGCTGGTAGTATCCATTCGCATAGCGGGAATAAGATACTGGGAATCTCCTTCAAGGAGCTCCGCTATGTCTAATGCCGACATAGGATCATTGCTCGCGAAAATTTGATGCCACGAATCATCTCTATGCTTTGCCTTGGCCAGAGAAAGTGCGTTCATCACCTGGTGTGCCTCGTGGGTTTTGTTTCTCGCTACGAGAAAATCTAGCGTTTCTGCAGCATTTTTGAAGAGTTCAATCCGCACTTCTGCAAGCCAACTCTTCATAGTGTCTACAATTTCCCACGCTTTGTCCAACTTTGTAATGAATTCGTAAAACTCTAGCGACCCAAGGCCCAAACCTGCTCGAACAGGAGAGTCCTTAGCAAGCCTCCAGAAGTCTGGATCCGAGTAGAACGAACACTCGTATAGTACGAATTCTAAACAGTCCAAATCGGAAAGGCTGCGAGAGCGAGGGTGTCAGCCGCTGTATGGTTACTAGTCTCGAAGACGAGAAGGAAAGTGGGTACTCACATATCTTTAGCATCGCGTACCGTCTCTCGTCTCTGATCCACGACATTATCCGGTATGGAATCTTTCTTGAACGCATTGGACGAGCAGACAAAGTTATATTTGGTACACCAGTCACATCTTGCTGGCCAGACTCGGTTCACGGGGGTACACTAAATGTATGCTCGAACGAAAATGATTAGGGCATGGATAAGACCTTCGTAATAATGTGTGGGATAACATTGGGGAGAAGGTACCTTCTTCTTTTGCCGCCGACATTGAGCGCATTTGGCACTCTGTCGAGGCATATCCGTGTCGAATCGTAGGCTTCCAGGACAACTTTGTGCGATTTTTCGCGTTGTTGTGTTGTTGTGTTGTTGCGTTGCGGATGGGCAAATACCTGAAATAGAAAGGCTGAGCTCTCACGGTGTGCAATTGCAAAGGAAAGAATTTGTGAGCTTGAGATGGTATTGAGGAGGAATGCTTTGGATATGAAAGCTAAGAGACGGGTGAGATGTTATTCATTAGGAAGGGATTTGGGATATTTATAAAAGGCTCCATACGAAGTTTTTTTTCGCTCCGACTTGTATGGTATACTCGAGATACGCTCGCGCGGTTGCTGAATCTGATATCAAGAATAGGAGGATCCCGTATGTTTTGTGCGAATAACATGACATTTGTTTGCGAAAGGCGAATAGTCTTATTCGCATATGAGGAATTCGCAAATTAGTGCGCGGTCTGTGCTGTAACATACAACTCGGTTCCGTTGCCCTCCTAGCTCCTCACGGCTGCATAGTGTACAGTGTCAAGCTAAGGCCGGATGCACGCGCAATGCAAGGCTGTCCCTTATATGCTTATGAGCTCATGAAGGATGCCGGTTTTACACCCAGATTTGTGGTACCAATATGTTAGAACCTTTACTGCGGCCGGTTTCGTGATTTCATGATTTCGTAATTTAAAGTTGTTCAAGATATTTCTCGGCCTCGACGAATAGGTGGAGGCAAGGAGCACCTTTGAGGTTTGGTTTAGATGTCTTGGCTTGGGTACCTCAGCTGATGGTACAGATCCAGAGCTATATTAAAATTTGGTGTACAGGACCAGCCAACACCTTGTTTACATGTTTTCCAATGCAATGGAGTAGCTATAGCTATATTAGCTCTGCGGCCTGCCGACTTGCTGCCAGGTGAGGGGTATGAAAGCTAAAATTTCATGGACGTCAACCCTACTCTTCCTTCCTTCCTTCCTTTCTTTTTTGCTTTCCTATTTTATTTTAATTTTGGGGTCCCGAGCTTGTGTTCAAACGTTGGGTTTACGAGACGATCGACGAGCCCTGGGCACGGACGTCAGACTCGCTCTGTAGCCACAACTCCTAATCATAAATCCCAATATGTATATATACATTAATGTTAGAGATGCGAAATATATCATGAATCTATACCCCAGGAACTCGCAAACTCAGCATCCATCGAGAACACCCCTAGCATATCCGGGTTCTCTTTCAATAGTTCAATGAAGTAGGGGTGATCATATGCTTTTGCGGAGTCCCTAAGAAGCTTGTCCATGAGGAGGATATCCAACCTTAACTGTGCCTGGGCTCTCTTATCGTTAGAGTCTTGATATGATCCCCGGTCCTCCAAGGGATATGCAAGTACTGCTCTCATCCTTTCATCTTCTTCAGCCTTCTTGTGGTGATGCAAAGAAGCAAGGGCATGTAGGAATGGGTGGAATATGGGATCACCCAGCAGCCCTTCCATAGAACAGCTTATTTGTGTTATACCCTTCCAGTCGGTTTGGGGAGCGAAAGGAAGCAAGTGTTTCATTGCCCCTGGCCATGCGTTTCCACAAGCTAGACTGAATAAGTCTTGCGTGATGGTAAGAGTTTGCTTGGCTAGCTCCTGTAGCAATAGTATTAATGTATCCTCGTTCTGAGCCGGACTGGCTAGCACTATCAAGACTAGCTCTTCCAACATTGAAATTGGGACTGGATCTTTGTTTCTTTCGTTGTGGACCGCGAGCAGCTCTTTGGTTAAGTCTGTGCCCCAATGTAAGGATTCTCCGGAACTCGAAACACTATAATGAAGAAGCGTGATAGTATCGAGGATGTAGTTGTCTATATTTGTCCCGTTGTGGCTGTAAAAGGGAACCTCTAGCTCTATCGTTGGGGCGGCCATAGGTATCTTGGGGCTCGACCATATTGGCGCGATGGCAATTTCAAATTGAGACTTTTGAATTGGCTCGAGAGATTTGACGTAATCCCAAGTGCTTCTGCAGGCCTGATACTTGGTGTATCGTAGAGCCGCAATTTGAAACGCATCCACATAGAGTATTTCTGGCAATTTGAATGCTCTAGATGGGGGTATGGTTTGTGAGGGCTGAATCCAGAATTTAGAACTAAGGGTAAGGGGTGCCAAATCGAACAGCCTCGAAATAACCGGCGTAGCCGCATTATACATTATGGCATTGGCGAGTGGTGTTCGTCCGTCGAAATCTGCCTGCTTGAAACATCTTATCGGCAATAAGTGGTCAAGCCTCGACGCAACATTGTTGCATCTGTGTAAGGGATTCTGGTTTCCGAATCCTTCTAGATCTTTCAATTGGAGGTTTTGCTCTGCTTGCCATGTAACGAAATAATGAACATGTTCCGTTTGCATACCGTCAAACAGAAACCATAGTATTGGTCCAACCTTTTTGGGAAGTGCTCCGTGCTTGGAAAAGACCGCCTCATGGCGAGCCCAGAACTCATCGCACAAAATTTGGGCCTTCTTAAAGTACTCGAAAACAAACCTGAGATCCTCAGGTATTGATGATATATCGTCCGGATTTCCAGGGCTGATATCCAGATCTAGCATACTCAAGTATCGTCTAAGCTTTGGAATCCATTTCATGCCAGCCCCGTTTTGGAGATCCATCTCCAGAATTTGGCGTGCAATCTCTGGGATTTCATCTATGATGGATGGCAAGTCGACGGAGATGTTGTCGCCCAGGTACGTCCTGTTCTCCTCGTCCAGTTCGGCATTCGGATCATGCAAGGCTAGTTTGCTGAGAATTTGGCGAGCCTCGAAAGTTCTATTATTCGCAATGAGATATTGGACTGCTCTCGAGGCATCCTTTAAAACGATATCTCGGATCTCCCCAAGCGAATTCGTCGTGTTGCGGATCTCTATTGCTACATCTTTCCTGCCATTAAGAAAGTGATAGAACTCTGGATGGGTCGACTGTAGTCTGGAAGCTATTGGGTCATAATGACGGAGAGTGAGGAGAGGATCCCACATGCACAAAGCGAATCCTGCTACATCCAACTCCCTTGAAAAATATCCTACACAATCAAGATCGGCAAGACTAAGTTGCGTTAAGGATTTAGCGGGGGGTTTGGGTGAGGCTAGGTGTTATGTAAGGGTTCAAACATACATTTCTTTAGCATCCCTGATTTCTTCGCACTTTTGGTACACTCCTGGTGGTACCGTCTGCTTTGCAAGAGCATTCGGGGAACAGACGAAGTTACCTTTCTTACATGCGTCGCACTTTGCGGGCCACACTCTGTTCTCTGGAAGGCACTAAATTTTGTGCAGAGTTGTTAGCTTTATAAATTTAGTTAACTTGTATTTTGAAATCATATTAACTATTGCCATATGCATATGTCAATATCAATATGCGTATACATTATATGCATATGTCAACTCTCGATCGCATGTACAACATATTTTATATTTATAAGCTTGCCCAAACTTGCCTCTTGAAGAATTTCACACAGCTGTACAGGGTGTTTAATACCTTTTTCTTCCGTTTTCTACATCGTGCACATTTGGCGGATTCTCGAGGCATATTGCCTAGCTCGGCCGTGATTTCAATATGGAGAGCTCGAGAGGATGCTGGTAATGCTTGATCCGTAGGAGTGTTGTGTTGTTGTTGTGTTGTAATATGAACAAAAGTTAGCACTATCGAATGATCAAATTTAAAAGTGGATACGCGACGAGCAGTGCTGAGACAGTGGCCTATGTCCTCGGGAAGAGAGGAGTCGATGATAGATAGATATTTCGGCGGGAAGTAGGTTAGACTGGTAAAGGAATCCCTCTTTTATAAAATTTCCAGACCCGTACGGACCGTTTAATATAGCTAATCCTGTTTACCAATTACACATGGAGCAGATTCTGAGAGCGACTCTTGAGTCCTCGGGCGCATTTGGGTTTGCGGCGGGAATATGTGCGCCTTTATATGCTATTGCGCTGCAGACCGTCGCAAATATCTTGGCGGCGATTTTCCAAGAAAGGACGAATTCCGGAGGCTTAGCCAGGTCCATCTGCATGTGTGCGTATCTGGAGCAAGATAGCTGGAAATTTGGCCACACTCTTCCGTGCAATGGCCGTGGAAATGTTCGAATAATGTTCCAAGCCCAAGGCCTGAGTTTTACAATGCAGGGTGCCGTTGGACTTCACTGCCGCAAGACAAAAAAGCTATTTCGCTAGTATGTCTGGAAGACGGTTTGAACAGAAATGTTTTTACGAGTTGAGTTGAGAAACCTGTCAAGCTTGTAGTTGATGTTGACAATACCTCTGAGGTATACTAGTACCGGCCTTATTCATTATCGCTGGACTAGATTTTGAATACAACTGGACTACCAGGGAAGACAGGATGTCGGTGGTGGCAACCACGATATTGCAGAGACTAACTTTGGCATTCCCGCCTATCGATGTCGCGATATATATATCTATATGTCATCGCGTATCGAGCCCGCTTGCTTGAGTTGCAAGGCGAATAGTTCAGTGTTGAGGCTGATATCTCCGGATCTCTTTGCGCTCGATAGTCTCATATATATCTTTCCCTTAGTTTGGGGTGTTAACGTGTTCAAGTGTGTTGCGAAAGGGTCTAGCGGTGAGTATCCAATTCTACAATCATATGTCCCTTGTTGAACAAGTTTTACAATCTTGAGATATCGAGGCTCTTCTTCTGTCAAGATTCGGATTGTGATCAGGATATATAGCTATAGCGGTTGTCTAGTTCTATAATGCATAATAAAGGTGTGGGGTTTGTGCAAATCCTGAGCTTTGACGTCTTGGCCTCAAGGGCGACCGGGCTAGTCTGAACGCTTAAAACAACCTCTACCGAAAACAATCCCGGTATTACTTACTTATATATTATTGCAGTAATATTCATATATTAAAAGTGGCCAGGCACTCACATGGAATTTTCGGGAGAAATTTTTGATTTTGATCAGCACATTCCATCTATATTTCTATGGCGACCTGCAACCGAGCCATTTCTATCCTCTTTCATTGCGTTTGCTATTTAGAGGATTGTCATCTAGTCATTATTGATAATTACCAAGCTCACAGGGACTTACTAATGCGTCCGCACTTGAGAATGTATATTGATTTATATATTATGGGGCGTAAACCTAACAACAAGATAGAATCTCTAGCCACGGTATCTATGTGAGCCAGCGCCATTCTTGACTTGGCTGCCTAGATACCCTGCCAGTGGGCTGAGATTTTGAGATAGTTGAAGTTGAAAAGAAAAGGAAAGGAAAGGGGATGTGAACAAAATCACTTTCGCAAGGTCCTGTCCAAAATGCGCACTGTCGTCCGCTGGTATCGACGATTATTCCAGGTGCACTAGTTATAAGCGCCCACAATGCTCATCTAAGAAAGGAAGATAAAAGCGCTACATGTGTACATGTTCTCATTGTATATATATAGTCTGGGGTGGGAAGACCTCAGGGCCTATAGTGATAACCCCCTAAACGAATTATGCTGATGGTAGCAATTGCGTGTTTGATGGACGAGATAACTAGGTTCGCCTAGGAGAGCGTCTATGAGTGAGTGGCTCTAATGATATAAGGCTTCAGGCAGTATTGTGTGAAGACGATCTGAGACTTCTATTTGTCTGGACGCTGACCGAGAAGTGAGTACCAATCATTGTATCTCCACAGGCAGGTTAGAAAGTGGCTCTTTTGCTGAACCAACTATAGCGGTCATTACGAGGCTTGGCTAGCTTAGCCTGAATGTTCAAGATTCCGAGGAAATGTGGCAGACGAGAATCTGGTATTCTAACAATGAATCATCTCTCTGGGTGGTATATAATAAATCCTAGATACATCTAGGGAGCGAAGTGGAATGACTCTGGCAAAATGAAGGGGTTGGATGGGCTAAGAGAAGAGGCGAGTGTGTAAGTTGGATATTAAATAGAGAAATTGAAGAAAAGGTAGTGAGACTTCAAGGTCGGAGGGGAAATAAATCTGCTGCATTCTTGGAGCCTGGCGAATCACTATCCATTCTGGGTCTTGGTGTATACTCGCTTCGGTTCACCTAATCAGATGACAATAATAACGGAAGAATTCTGTGTTGTCATGTTGAAGTTTAGTATGGAGGTGAATGGTCAACTTCGAGCTTCAGCATGGGTTTTAAGTGTTAGAAGATTATGAGTTTATGAGGCTGTTCTAAATCCTTATAATTTTTAACTTTCTAACTATATATACTATAAAGTTAAACT
>LDUD01000058.1:0-11893 GCA_012184295.1 Dactylella cylindrospora
AAACTCATAATCTTCTAACACTAAGTAGAAGTTTGACAATTTTCTCGTGGCCCCCATACGATGCAGCTGAGAGCGCATTACCGTATAACTCATCGGTAGCATTGACATCCGCTCCCTTGCTAAGCGAGAGCTTGACAAGTCGCTTGCGGCCTCTGCGCGATGCCGCGAATAGGACACCTTGGGCGCTAACATCAGCACCATGGGTTAATAACAGATCTGTAATGGCCTTGTAGCCTCCGTCTAAAGCTGCTGTAAGCGCATTGTAGTCGGGAATACCGAGTTGAGTGTTGACGTCTGCACCATTTTTCAAGAGCAACTTAGCAACCTTAAGGTGGCCTTTCTGTGAAGCCACAAGGAGAGCAGTGCCGTAGGAATCGCATTTAGCATTGACATCAGCACCGTATTTTAATAGCAGCTTGACAGTCTTGCAGTAGTTGCGAGCTGAAGCCGCAAGGAGAGCAGTGCCGTGGAAATCGCATTTAGCGTTAATGTCAGCCCCATATTTCAGAAGCAACTCGACGATTTTGCGGTTATTGTGGGCCGAGGCGGCAAGAAGGGCGGTGCCGTAGAAATTGCATTTGGCATTAACGTTGGCACCATACTCCAGCAGCAGCTTAGCGACCTTGAGGTGGCCGTTCTCCGAAGCTCCAATGAGAGCATAGCTGTAGGAATTGCATTTGGCATCGACGTCGGCGCCAGATCTTAAAAGCAGCTTGACGACTTTGTGGTGACCTCTATGTGACGCCTCACCAAGGGCTTTAATATAGGGTTCGCTCCCTGTGTTGATGTCAGCGCTGTTTTCCGGCGGCCTCTCGATAATGCTATCATAGACTCTATATGATGTTGTATGGGACGTATTGTAATTCGTATGGCCAGAACGCAAATCTTCGGCGTTAGCAGCATTACTGACGTTAGTCCTTCGGCTTGAAAGATACTCGAGTACGTTTGCTAGACCGCGTGATAATGCATAGCCTACCGCCAAATTTGTGCCTCCAAACTTACACGTATACCAGATCTCGTATAGGCGAGTTTTGAGAAACTTGCTGAGAAGATACTGAAGTCTTCCGTCTCTTATTTCACCAGCCTTTAGGGCCACATTGGTGAAGGCCATCCAATTTTCCTTGCTATAATATGTTAATGGGAAAGCCATTATTGGATCCCCAGTTTGAAGCTTGGAATCCACGTACAGTAAGTATGCAAGGCAAATTTTCGCCATAGCTGTTTTAGCCTCGGCTTCTCGGAAGTTTCGTGCGATTCCACCCTCCAGCCGGCCCGACGTTAGATATTTCCTGACCGAAAAATGTACCAGATAAAGCTTTGAAAGTTTCGAAAAGTCGAAGTGCCACCAACCATAGTTTCCGACTACTAAGCTAGAACAAATCGAAAATATCTCCTGCGGATTGGATATTCTATTCCTCGGATCAAAGTATGTATCTGCGTCCGGATTCACCGCTATTATCTCAATAAACTCAATTATTCTTAGCGGCTCCTCAGAGTACATCAGAAATTGAAGCATTTTAATGGCGTGATATTTATGTTCGTCTGGGATCTCACGAAAGATTCTTGCGTATACTTTGTCTAAATCTTTCGGGAGAGAAGCTAGAACTTGTGTAACGGCAGGGTAGCTTAGGCACCTTTCAAGAGAGTCGAGTTGGCATGCTGCCCACCGGAACCTGCTCTCACTCTTAGCGTTTATCCACTAGCATATATTGATAATCGGATGCCTTACATTCCGTTTGCCCGTCTCCCAAGTTTACTCCTGATCTCCTTTCGAACTTCCCAGTCCTGGTCGGCTTTCGGACTGCTCTGCCATCTCTGGAAACCGCTACCATACTCTAGCCTCTGTTCCACATACTCGGAGATATCACCGTCAATAAGGCTGTTCCGTATTGGCGCAAAATACTTTTCAGAAGGAATATTTAGCATTCCAAGCTCAATATCCCCGGTCCGCCGACTTGTCGCAAGGATGCGGACATTCCTATGTGCCGACTCTTTGAGAATATCCTCGATCCAGGATATTAATTCTTGTCTTTCTCCTGCCTTACATTCGTCTAAGGCATCTAAAACAATCCGGACTTCTTTGTCATGGACTTGCTCCATCATGCGTAGAAGAGTATCACAAAGTGATTGGCGCGTTGGTTGTCGACTACCGTGGTCGGAGGATGCCCACAAGTGATCTAACTCCCCCAAGGTATCATCTCCAAAGACATAAAGCTGATAGATAAGCGAGCGGATCATATCCTCGAATTTTATCTTGGCTGTATCTGCAAAATCGAAATAGAAATAGAGGAGAGGCTGGGTAGGGGATGAGAGATTCTGGATGATACTGGAGCTGAGAACGGTCTTGCCACAGCCGGGAATCCCATGAAGCCATAAAAGGGAGCCAGTTTTCTGCTTCTTCCAAATTCGGAAAGGGAAGCTCTCTAGAAACCAGCTGCCTGAGTTCTTGTGACGCTTTTTCAGCGCTTTGTTGTGATTTGTAGAAGAGTCAGGGGGCGAGAGCCATTCCTTTATATCTGTTCTCTTTTGATCTAATTGGAGGCGCTTGATATCAAAGCCCGCAGTTTGGATATTCTCACTTATTTCGCTTACATTCTCCTCCACTTAAAGTTTATTAGTTTATGCTCTGCAACAGATCTAGTTTCTCCGAAGATTGGAATTTTGTGGGATTCAAACTACAAGGGGCAACTAACAATTCTTAAGAACATCTATCGATATTTTTTTCTCAGCTTTCACCTGAGTATAAGGTATTTGGCAGAGGAGTTCTCTAGCATACAACGCTGCTGTAATTGCCGCGTATTTCTGCCATTCATCCGTAGGAATTTTGTGGGTATCTGCGTAATCGCTTATACCGCGGATAACAAGACAGGGAACGTAATTCATCAACCCACTCGCCTCCATTTCAAAGCAAAGTACATTGTGTTCTGATGCGACTTTATCTCGGAGAATGGCATCTTTTATCAAGTGACCTCCTGAAGCGATTAGGCCGTAGTGGATCTTAGGGCCATCTTTGTTATCCCCTCGCACATTCCGCGAGACTAATAACGACGGATCAGTGTTGCAGGCATCTGCATCTATGCAGATTTCTTGATGGGTGAACATTGACTGGAAAAGCCTGTCGCTACATAGGTCTGGTCGTCCGTATTCCTCTAAGTGCGGGTTATTCTCGAAAAATTTTGCGATCACCGTTTTGAACCGATGGCGTTCCTCTTCATATTCAGCGGCAAGATTGGTTACTGCTCCCAACAGAAGCCTAGGCGGTTTATCCAAGTGCGCGGTGGGTTGGAATTGACGCCCTTGTACAGATTTACCAATGCCATATGCAAGCACACCACCATGTCCGTCGCCAGGTGTGCTAACAATGACATCCCCGAGACGAATATCATTTTTTTTAGTGGGTGCGCCGCCGCCGATTCCGACCATAAGACAGAACCTGATATTTGGGAAGGTGCATAGCGTATTTATTACCCTAGCTGTTGCATCTATGCTACCAGACATACCCATGGTTGGGGAGACAATGACCACATTGCATTCCCCGATCCTGCCCAGCGTGTAGACATTTCCGTCCTCAGGCAGCCTAAATCGAAGCCGTCCATGCTTCTCATCAAGGCAGGAACGTGCAGCGGTATACTCCGGGGGTATGGCACAGATCCAGGCAGCGATGTAGTCCCCCGGGTCCGGGTCTGGCATCCTAGCGAACTAGAGCGAGTTCGTAGTGGGGCAACACTCCAGTGGTGGGTTATGAAGGAAAATCTCTCGAGAGTACGAAATTTATTTATTGCTTGTGAGATTCGCCGTCGTATTGGGGCAGCTTGAGAGCTGTAGGATAATTTTGCCTTTATCGGCGTAAAGAAAGACTACTGGAAGGAGCTGCGATAAAGTGAAAAAGATACGCAGCAAGCAAAGTAAGCAGTCTAGCCTCGCAATACAAGAAAAAGATATAAAGCGAGAAGATTTGAGGATAAGTGTGGTCTATTATGTTACGAGTACCTACTATTTACTATATATCGCCAGCTACAGCCTCGTTGGGCCTCAGTTTGCACTCTTAAACTTGCAGACAAGGCCATTTCGAAGCTGTCTCGATAGCCCTATATGCAATTGCCCGTCCCCGTGGAGCCGTCGGAATTGCCATATGTACTGCGTTCAGGATTGGGGAGACCGTAGGGGGGGAACTCTGCTTCCAAGTCAACGTTTGACTAGGACAGCTGAATCAGGAAACTGGATCGGATATTGAGCTCGAGGTGAGGTGTATTCGTGCCTGAAATTCTTCATGCGCATCTGCGTCAATGCACGGATCTCGCGATGTATTCGGCGCGGGTGGTCAAGCGGACTCACCTTCCTTGGTTCAAGTTTGTCAGACCTGGACAGAATCCTCCTCTTTGGTGAGCGGGCTTGGTACGGGTAAACCCCGGATACGCCTGAAACGTATACATTTTGCCGCAGGTGCCAGTGACTGAACACGTAGTCTGGTGGACGTACTGAAATTGGAACATTGCTTGACAAAATGCACAAGATCCACGAAGTTATATTGGACGACTGCTCTGGATCCACGCCAGCACTCCCAATTTAAGGCAGTACTAACGGGTTCGAACATTGAAAGGCGGTTTTGCTAAAAGTAAAATATTTTCCTAAAGTAAGTAGTACAAGAGTGGCACAAAACTTTCGATTTTATAGCTTCGCAACAAATTAGAAATACTCCCTTCCCCTCTAGGTTATCTATGACCTAGATCAAAGCGGAACAGACTAAGATCAAAGTCCCTGTGAGATCTACGCCCTGGACTAGGTGATTTTTAACCAGCCATGCTCGAACTACTCTACGTATGTACCGGATGTTGATATACATGGGTAGAAGCCGAACGCATGCTTCTACTGTAGGTATCTTAGCTCTAAAATATGTATAACACAAAGTAATATATTCGTTCAAAATCCGGTCATAACAATACTTAAACGTAATAAGACTACAATTTTATAAAGCCCTCATAATCGACTAATTAAAAGGGTCCATAACGGGTATGAGCATAGACTCCGCGAAAGGGAGCTGCGGTGGAGTATCACGGAGGATTATTATGGGAGTTGAGGGAGTTGGGGGACGGACCGGAAGGAAGGAAAACCCAAAACGCAAAAATAACGAATTCGCATGGGAAAGGCGGACGGAACGAACAAAAACAAGTGAATGAATGAGTGCTGGGTAAGGGAGATAGGCGATGTCATAAATTTTAGAAGTACTAGTGGCAGGAAGATAGCTTTGCCCTGATTCATATTCCGTGTCCGCTATAGAGTAACATGACTAGTCGTCAGCTTCTGAGGGCTGGCAAATGACGTCATGCAGACCCCAAGCGGGCATCGCCTATTCCGGCATGCCAAAAGCGTATTGGTGTCCGCCAACAGGCTAGCTTTGGGAAATTCTAGAGCAAACAAGATGACAGCAGGCGCTGTACAAGAACCCCACTAAACCCGCGCCCCATGTCTGCCTTAGCTGCTCCCTTATTTTGAAGTTGACAACAGCTTGGCTGTGCTGAATTTACTGTAAAGCAGTATGTTTTTACACAGAGTTTGAATTTGCATGACAAGTCACGTGAAGTACCTTTAGTATTCGATTACATAATACGGTCACGTGTTATGCTGCCTATCTATTTATACCTTCAGTCACACCTTATATGTGCGGTAGAGAACTTGAGAAATGTAAGAATCTCATGGGTCTGCCATAGTCTTCGAACATATATCACTGTCCTACTAGTATTTTTTTGCTCTGTCTTGGGACTTTGCCTCGCCTGCTATTCAATACATCCCTCCTGGCATATCCGCCCGCAGAGCCTACAAACGTTGCAAACAAGATCGCTGAGAAAGTCCGGCCATCAGGAATAACCGTTAGGCGCGTTTGTTAATCTTGGAAGCTCTGGAGGATTGTTAGAATGGGGATTTCTATTGTGCAGTATAGATTTGGAAGAGTCGAAGAGATAGGTTCTTACTCAAGTGAACCTCAAAGCTAGTCTATTCTTCTTCCCATCTTTATTTCGCTGCTGTGAAGTACGCATACTTGTTAGATTTCCCACGCAGAAACAACGCGCGAGGTCTTGCCCGCTCTAGGAGCTCCTAATGACTTGGGCTAGCAGGCATATCGATGCATGCGCATGCATGTGGAAACGAAAAGGGCATAGTCGCCACAGGCAAGCCTTGTCTCGCAAACCCACGTTCGAACACAAGAGGCTAGCCGGTATTTCTGCTAATATATCCGAAGGCTTATTATAGCCAAATTATCCATAAGGTATAGTATATATATATTGGATGCACCTTTACAGCTTCATTCTCGCAATAGAACACGATACGCCATGTGCCCGGGTGGCATGCGGCGAGGCAAGCTGAAGGTCAAGCGGAAGCCTTCAGAGCCGGAGCAAAGGGGAGATCTCTCTATTAAAGTCGTATCGTGTATAGCTGCGATTACGAGTGCATAACCATCCGTGTTTCGTGTGTGGAATCCGGATTGCATATAGGGTAGAAATAGCGATGCACAAGGCCTTCGCGTCATTAAAACTAGTGTTATCCATTATATCGCGGCACGAACCACGGCTCAACCATACGGGAATAGCAAAAACGAATGGTGGAAAGTCCTACTTCTTCTCAGACGTCTCCACCGTTACAGCCGGAAGTTTTTCCATTGATGCAGCCAACCTAGCTTTCCTCTTCACTCTATCCTTCCTATAAGTTTTGAACTCGGCCTTCCAAATGAAAAAGTACACCGTAGAGACAAAGACAATCGTAATCAAAACTATTGTCAACCCATAAATCTCATACCACTTCAACTTCCTACCAGAATCTTTGTATCCCCCTGGCCCTGCCTCTGTATTAGTCACCCTGGACTCTTCTGTACCTGACGGGCTGTTCCCACCGGTACCGGTTGGAGGTGGGAGGGATGTCGATAGATCGAACGTGGCCGTCCCGACGAGGACACTTGAAAACTCCGACAGAGTTTCGGCGTCAAGAAGGCACTGCTGGCCGTACCACGATAGGACTTGTTGCTTATCCGCCTCGCTGCTGCACTTCTCTGGACAGCCAAAGAGGGAGCCTGCTAAGCAAAGGCAGTTTCTGGTGTAACTCACGCATCCATTGCTAGACATCTCGTCGATCATGCATTCCCTCGCGCAGTGAGGTAAGCCGTCAAAGTTGACCTTTGGAACTTCTGGACAAACGTCCGAGTACCAGTCTTCCACTATGAACCAGTTGAACCAATCGCACCACCACCACGCGCAAATCATCACGGTTGCGTCGTTGCAATAGCATGACTTTTCGACAACCGTACAGTCTTGCGAGGAATCGCTCTCACATGGCACGGTCGTTGTTTCGCACGGAATATAGTCGGTGAGAAGACAGTCTGAGGCGCAGTACAGATCAGGGTATTTTTCAAAGCTTACAACGCCCGTGTATTGAGGGCTAGAGCTAGCTTCTTGACGGCGGTTGAGGACCGCTGTAGGTGGTTTTCCTCTTCTGATACCAATGTTCGCAGCGGGAGCGGATGGGATGATTATTAAAGCGAGAACGGAGAGAGGGAGAAAAGCCGAGCGTAAAGCCATATTGAACGAATTTGTGCCTTGATCAAAGATTCCAGTATTTTTCTTACTGTGGAAGTCTTTCATTGTCTCGTAGACCAGATGCCGACCGTTAAGGAGCGATTTCAGGGACCCGAAGAGTAGTTGTAGAAAAAGGCAGTGGTCCTTCCATATAATAGCTCCAAGCAATCGTGCAAGGATTCTCGTGTGTGCAAGAGCTGCATGCTCGATGTTTCGATCGCCAACCACCTAAGCAATACAACCAATCGTGGCTACAGGTATAAAGTTCATAAATAAAAGCCATTTCTTGTCAGTTGTTTCCCTCCTTCCGGCATTTTCCTTTCTATTCCTTGCGATCTTCATTTCTTTCTCACACACATCTTTTCAATCCCTGTCTTTTCCTCTGCTCCTCATTTTCTCCTTTGACTTCATTTCCTATGATTTCTGGACAATTCTGCAAACTTGCCCAATACGATTCCCTTCTCAGCATGTGTGATGTTTCATCCTTTTCGTGCCGCTCTTCGGATCCCTGTTATCGTTCTGGCTTGCGGCTCATGGCTTGCGGCTTGCATCAAAGGTTGCGGCGTACGTTGGCCCGGCTGAACCGTTGGCCAGCCATTTCCTCCCTTCTCCGCCAACGCTTTGGTAGACTCGCTTACGGGCTTGCAGATTTTGTGGGTCCAGCTGAACTGTTCCAAGATTTGCTTGTATAGGGGCTAACGTTAACCATAAAATCATATTTTTTTCGATCGCGTCCACCGAATCGCTCTGCCGTAATTTCTTGCTTAATGCACCAGAAATTCTGCATGCATGTTGGAGTGAATAGTTGGAGACAGCACGCTGACTTTTCACTATCCTACAGGTGATATCCTGTAAGTTGTCTGGTGACAATTTGCAAAGGCCGCAGGATTCGGCGTCCAGTTTCACGGCTTGTGTAACCGATGAAAGGGTTTTGCCGTCCAGATGGTTCTTCACAGGCCCGCCCGGTGTCCCGGGTTTCTGAGACCTTACTTTGGAACGGGACACGATGAAATTGCACGACCCTTAAAAGAGTTTGAAAGTTTGGCAAGTATATAGTATTCATATTGACCAGTCGAGATTTCGTCGCTGGTAAGTATATACGTATATGCTTGAAATCTCTATACGCAGACCCGGACCTCATTATAAAAATCTCTCGTGAATAATAGTAATTTAAAAAATGACTTCCCAAAGAAGTGGGGCAAGTTTACTCGCTAGAACAAAAGGAGAACGGAAAGACAACGGTCTCGCCGCTCGTAGGCCGCTAGCGGAAACAAACCCTTGGTAGTCTGATGAATGCATTTCTTTTGCCTTCATTAACCATCTGCAATAGTGGCCGAAATATAGCGGAGAAATCTAAAAATTGCCCAATGGGGTCCGAGATCACAACCCACACATGCAGAAACCCCGCAGCTGGCCTCAAAAAGGATCACTTGTGCAACAGAGGCGCATAGCGCACGCCAGTGGGGCGTGTCTTGAGTTGGAACAACGAATTTACCAAGCCGTTGTTATTTCTTTCGGAGGGATATCAAAAATCGGAACCAGAATTACCACGATAGCACAACGCTCAATTGGGATTGGGCTATTAACCCTTACCCGTCTGCTGGGATTCCAACATGGTCCTTTTGGGATCGACTTTGATATGGCTGGTAGGGTGGGCTAACTACAGAATTATTGGTACCGCCCTTAGAAGCCGACTTTTCTTCTTAAATGAGGTCTTACCATAGAACCGTAAACAGACATGCGGTCCTTCACTCTTTAGAAAAACACCTGCTAGTGTTTTTGTCCTCCCGGTCTCTCTGGAGTATCTCGTTTTCTTCTCTTCTTCTAGCTATTATCTGGTTTACGAGACAAAGGAGGACAGTCGTGAACCTCAACATCTTTGGCATAATTTCTAGCCTCGGGCTAGGTGCTAAAGATATACACAGCTACACAAGACGCTGCTTCGAACTCTCATGCTCTCCGCAAGTAAGTTTTGACACTTAGAAAGCCGCGGCTTTCTAGCATAGGGACTAACGGGTTACTATATTAGTGAAAAGCAAGAATCCAGGCAACTCTTCTCCTAGTGTCGCTTCTAGAGTCGTGTCCCAGCATGGCTGGGTCATCCTCCAGGTAGCGACGCTGGTTACTGTAGTCAGTCTACTCCCCGGAGTCGACGCTAGGGGCTACGACCCGGAGAGCTGCTGCATGCAAGCATACCTCCTCAATCGATCCCGAACAGAACTCCCTTGGAACGTCTGCCTCCCTAAGTATCGCAATGCCACGGATGTCTACCCAGTCATAACTGCCACCCTTGGGTGGTGCAAGGCGAACTGTGGCAGCGGATCCTCGTTCAACAAAAGGCTCGAGTGGCTCCCTCCTCTCACCACGTGGATATTCCCCATGCTGGTTCTCCTTGCCAATCTCCCGGTTGGAGATCTTCCTCAGCGCTTCATAAAGGACTTTGCCGTCCTAGAGTATCTGAGCTTGCTATGGCCTTATGTTGAATGGATATCCGTTTTAGGGGACCCGGCTAGCGCATTCTGTGCCGCGTACTCCACCCTGGTAAAAGATTTCCTCCTCTCCTGGGCACTCCTGAGGAACAGATCTGGTTCGAGGAAGCTGCAGCCCCTCGACAAGTCCCTGATAGGGTTGGCAATGGTTGCAAGTCGCACCCGGCCAGAAGAGTACAGCCTAGCGGCTTTCCTGCCAGCAGGGTTCAGTCGCCTCATATCTGAATTTCTTATGAATCCAGAAGTCGCGGCCGGCCATGAGCTTCGCGACTCATTGTTCTCCCTCAAGAACGTATTTGATAACAGGAACATCAAAATCGAGATGGGATTCGGCGATGCCCGAAAAATGCTGAACGCTTTCGAGGTCAGCGACACTAAGGGTGTCACACTACGCCAAGAATTACGCACCCTCGAGGAATTGTTGCAGTCCACTCCACAAACGCCTGCCACGGAAAGCCCTGGGGCAGTGATTGGAAAACAAGCAGATACTTTAAGTCTCACATCTTTCGAAGAGGTTCCAGATCTGTTGGGGGCTGTCAAATCATCCAATGCCATCTGGGCGGACCATCCTGAGGGCCGAGCCACTGATGAAAAGAGAGAAATCCAACCGGTCGGCGAGGAGAACGGACAACCCCCTATCGAGCCTCCAGTGGAAAGAATTCTTCCTTCAACCACCATCAAATTTGTAATTCAAGCGATTAGAAGATCACGTGAGAACTTTTTAATCAGTATTGCCTTCCCTATGGTTATCGTCTTTGCAAACTTGATAAACACTTTCGCATCCGCCTACAAACAGCTCGGTAATGAGGATACCGCTCAAGGTATCGCGTACGGAACTTGGTACATGTGGATTCTCATCCTCGCCGTCTCCAGTAATACCACGGCGTCTAGCGCTAAGACTCTATACGTCAGCGATGCTTTGCGAACCGGCGCTGGTATTCGTCCTAGGCAAATCTTTGTCGAGTCTGTTATGTCTCGCAATGCCTATGGTAACAACGCAAATTGGTTTCGCTGGCTAGAAGACGCGGAAGTTCCTAAACTGCATCGCATTGGAATTCTAGGCCCTGGCGATCCTAACCGATTCCACTTTCTGTGGTACATCATCTGGCAAACGGCTGGATGGGTGTGGGTTGGCTTCGCCTGTGCCAACGCCGCCGCTGTCGCCTTCACGACACCAACCGTCGGTCTTGGTTGCCGTTCCTTCAACCACGTGTTGTACGCTTCTGGGACCTTTGCCGCTGCCTGGTTCCGAGTCTTCAAGCGGGAAACTTTTGAGAGGAGGGATGCTTACCCAGGAAAGGAACAAAGTGACAAAAGTATCTCTGCTCGTGCACAACTCGTTTTTGGTACACTTTACCATGTTATTTGCACATTGAATGTTCTTATCCTTTCCCTTGGAACTCTTTTCCAAATCTCGGGTTTGTATAACAACTGCAAGTGCCAGGCATTGTTTGGAGATGATAACTCTATTATTGATATCAGCGCTCCTACCACCAAGAGCCGAGACAACGCTGCGAGATATTGGCTATCTATGGCGTATGTTGCCTACACCACAGCTTGGATCGCATGTGGCTTGGCTATTTGCGCGCGGGCCTTTATTTTCTGGATTTTGGACAGAGAGTTTGGTGATGAGGAGGATATTGAGGAAGAGTAAATTTGATAGGGGTGTTGCTGGTTGAAATAGTTTCCGAAATTCCATTCACTTAGGGGGGGTTATTATCGTAGTATAATTTCTTATCAAGGAAAGCTAATTTAGTGGTAATAAGTGTCTGGCATCTCAAGGGCTTCGACCTACGGTCTCTTTCGATTTCGTGTATGTCTCCTTTTTTTTTTTTTTTT
>LDUD01000058.1:13165-45365 GCA_012184295.1 Dactylella cylindrospora
GTTTGCAGATATAACGAGCGAGGTTGAAACGTTCGAGTTGAACGCTCTCTGTACAGAATTGAAAGAGCATGACCGATGGGTGGAACATGCGAGATTAAATATGGAGCCGCTTCCGACGCTATGCTTGTGGAAACTTCCAAAACTGAAGAAGCTGGGGATGGTGATTAAAGGGTTTCCGGCGGAGCCGATTCTTTCGATTAATCCTGAAGGCTTTCGGGGCGTGGAGGAACTGACGATTTGCCTTGAATTGGTGAGAAGTTGCGTGGATGTCGAAGAGGTAACCTCCCATAGCTATTTTCTAGGCGTTGCGATTCGAAATCACACACTAGGGCAAGAAATATCTAATAAGTAACCTAGGTTGTAAGGAACCTTGCCGTTTTCCCAAGCATAAAACGGTTGACAATAGCCGAGCTTCCTCATCTTTTCGAAGCCTCTAACGCTAAGGATAGAATCCATGCTCCCCGGGATGTTGTGCGGTGGATGGAAGAGGTGAAGCCCATCGCGAGAGCGTTGCCAATGTTGGGGTATATAACCTGGATGGAACTCACAGAGCTGAAGCCGAGGATAGAGTTCCAAGTTGTCCGCGGCTATGGTGGAGACGTAATGGTTGAGCCTCTCACGCGCGTAGTTTTTGGAACGCATGAATCACCCGTGTTTTGGAAGTGGTTCAAGTTACCTCATAATCTAGATGACCTAGATGACTAGAAGTTTGCAAGGGCCGGAAGGGAAGTGTTCATCGGAGTTAGGGCCGCTGGGCTACGCAAATCTACTCCCCGGGTCAAAAAGTATACGGCGCGAATATAGACATTAACATTTTAATTATTTTGAATACTAAAAAGGATTAACACTACCTAAGTAATAAGTAAAGAAACCGATTGTACTAAGCCATTCCGCCTGTATGATTAAACCGAAGACTAAAACGAGTATTCTAACCGGCGCGGTGGTTACAAAATGAGTTACGTAATGCTAGAAGGGAGAAAGTGTAAAGTGTGGAGTTCTATCCTTATGCTGGTTTTTGGAGGGTTTGGGGATAAAAGGGTATGGATATTTATACAGTAAAAATAAAGGGAAGAAAAATATTCTGAATGAGGTCTTCCTGGGTTTAAAAAAAATCGGCAGAATTTGAACTCTAGGACCTAGGCTAGTTGATACTCCTGTCTAGGCTTTGAGCGAGGCACATCTCGAAATACCTCCGCTTCTTTGCTAATAATTCTTGATGAGTGCCTTGCTCCACCACCTTACCGTTCGCGAAGACATAAATTACATCCGCCTTGATGATCGTACTCAACCGGTGGGCAACAGCAATGGTAATTCGACCGGTTTCTTCTTTTGCTTCGTCGATCGATCCTTGAACTAGTCGCTCGCTCTGGGTGTCTAGAGCACTAGTGGCCTCGTCTAGCAACAGAATACGAGGGTTACGGATAAGGGCCCGCGCGATCGCGATACGCTGTCTCTGGCCACCGGAGAACTGAGCACCATAAGAACCACAAGGTGTATCGAATCCCTCCGGTAATCCCATGATAAAATCGTAAGCATTTGCCATCTTGCAAGCCTTTTTGAGTTCTGCAGGCGTAGGATCGTGTTCTAACCCTAATGAGATGTTCTCTTTGACGGATCCTTGGTAGAGTGTTGGTTCTTGCTGGACTAGGGATAGATGACGACGGTAGAGCTTCGGCGATAGGGTTTTGATGTCTTGTGTTCCGAGGCGGATGAGACCAGAGGTTGGGTCGTAGTAACGTTCGAGGAGTGAGATGACTGTGGTTTTGCCGCAGCCTGAGGCACCGACAAGGGCGATGAATTGGGACGGGTTGATCTGCACATATATATACCGTTAGTGATGAGCTGGTGTAAACTAATACGTCTTGGGAAGCTATACCTCGATATCGATGCCTCGAAGCACACGGCTTTGCAACCTCTGTGGATATGCGAAATCAACGGATTCTAGAGCGAGGTCATTATCTCCTTCTGGACCGCGATCTTCGTTGTCGGGGTCTTCCGCGATAGTTGGTTTGAGGGTTCGCAACCAGAGGAGGAAATTGGCGCCCTCAGCCGCTTTCGTCAAGCTAGTTGTGTATCCGAAAAATTGACCTGTTGCTTGACCGGCGAAAATCACACCAATAAAGACAATAAAGAATTGGGAGACGTTGTACTCGCCGCTGGCGAGGAGTTTGGCACCGTACCAGAAGCCGAGAGCCATAACAAGGAAATCGAGAGATTGGGCGATAGAATAGAAGAACATGCGGACGAGAAGTGTGTTGAACGAACTCTTGATGACTTCGTTGAGACTTTCGCTGAAGTTGCGGAGGATCTGATCTTCGAGGGTTAGAGATGCGACCGTTCTAATCGCGGCGATGCCTTCGCTTGCTATACTAGCACTATTTGCAAACCTATCTCCGTTTGCTGCGTCAAGTTTTATTTCTAGACGAATACGATAGTAGCCAGCGCCTATGAGTGGGATCATTCCTCCAGCGAGGGTAACGAGAGAGAGTTTCCAGCCGTACACGAGTGCCATGATTGAGCTGCCAACAACATTCATCACGACCATCAACATGAGCGGAAGGTTCATCGAAAGCAGCTCCATAAGCTGTTGCGGGAGAGCGGACAGTTTCGCCGTCAAGGCTCCGGAGGAGTTTTCTTCATGGTCGTAGAATGTCATATCCTGACGGATGGAAATGCCCATAATCTCGGCGCGGTACTTGTGACTGATGGTTTGTGCCTCCAGATTTACGATCCAGCCCATTGGGAAGTACGCCACGACTGATCCAATAGCGAGAACGAAAAACATCAAAGCCCAAAAGTTGGCTTCCTCGGTAGCTTCGTCGCCGGTAAGGGTGAAAACATTGAAAACACGGGAGAATAGGATGGCCTGAGCAGGGTAGACAGCAGCGGCCATTGCGCAAAGCAAGACGACTAGAGCCATCTGCAAATACATGCCTTGCTGCTCCGCAAGTAGAATTACGATGCAGCGTAAGATCCCATAGCGCAGAGTGCCTTCCGTGGCGGCCTTCTTTGCAGCAGCAGAGGCTTCCGCTTTGGACGCTATGGTTTTTGTGCGACTGAGAATGAGTTCGCCATCTTCTTCTTCGCCATCCTCTTGATCCGAGTTCCAGCCAGATGACTTTTCACCCCGGTCGCCAAGGTCCTGAGCACGTACTAGTGCGGCGTAGTGGCGGTCGAGAGCGACGAGTTCGTCATGAGTGCCCTGTTCTACGACAACGCCTTCCGAGATGACAGCGATGTTTTCTGCCTTTTTGATTGTAGATAGGCGGTGAGCGATCGTGATAGTGGTGCGGCCTTCAGATACTCGATTAAGAGCTTCCTGGACAACCTTTTCAGCCTTGGGATCGAGTGCACTTGTGGCCTCGTCGAGAAGAAGGATCCTAGGGTTTGAAATAATGCTGCGTGCGATTGCAACACGTTGTTTTTGCCCGCCGCTTAGCTTCCCGGCACGCTCACCAACTTGGGTATCGTAGCCGTCTGGGAGTTGCATTATAAAGTCGTGAGCGTTGCTAAGGACACATGCCTCTTCAACCAGCTTTCTCTGCTCTGTTTCTGGGAGGGAGCGCTGATGGTCTAACAGCCCTTTGGCGACATTTTCGAACACAGTGCCTGCGAATAAGACAGGCTCCTGTTGCACCAATCTCATTTGCGACCGTAGCCACCTGACGTTGTATTCCTTCAACTCTTTGCCGTCGAGTTTGATGCTGCCAGACAAAGGTTCGTACCATCGTTCTAAGAGACCAACGCATGTGCTTTTACCGGATCCGCTGGCTCCGACAAGGGCGGTTGTTTTACCCGCAGGGAAACTCATGCTAAATTTCTTGAGAACTTGTGCATTTGGGCGCGATGGGTACGAAAAGTCAACATCATCCATCTCAATATCTCCATGGCATTCGTCTGGTTTGTCCCCAGCCTCGCCGAGAGGGTCTAGTTTCGTAGGCATATCTAGGATTCCAAAAAGTTCTGTAGCAGCAGCAGCAGCAGCGGATAGTGCCATCGTTTGTGGGGCGAGAATAGACATCGATGTTGCGGCCATCATCATCGCGAGCTCGACCCTATATTCATGATTAGCATATTTTGCGGTTCCTATCCAGCCCAGGGTCTTTGATAATATTGTAGTCGCTTACGTAAAGACGGTTCCTACGTCGGCAATCTCTCCACTCTGGTACATTCGGTGGCCTTGCCAAAACGCTAGAGCAGTTCCTGAGTACGTACAAAAGTATTCTGTGGAAAACAATACGGCGTAGATTGGACTCTTCTTGTTTCCGGTTTCGTGGGCCTTGGCAAGGAACTCGTCGTATTTTTTGAGCATTTTGTCGTGCGCGAAGAACGCATGCACCGCTCGAATAGAAGAGAATGTTTCCTGGGCGAGGGCAGAGGCTCGACTGTAAAGTTTGACGATTAAAGCTTCGTTTGACGCATCAAGGGCGATACCTCCACCGGTAACAATGACGATGACAGGAATTATGGACATGGTTATTAAGGCCAACTTCCATTGAACCGCAAGTGCGACGACGAAAGCCGAAAAGAACATGGAAATGGATTGTACAACCAACACAAGTTTCTCTGCGATTCCAGAGTTTATCCGATTGCCGTTCGTTGTGACTTGCGTGGCAGTGGCACCGTTGCCAGCTTTGTCGAAATGGGAGATTTCCATACGTAGCAAGTGGTCCAAGAATCTTTGCCTTATGTTTCTGACAGTCCTGGTAGCCGCAATCGTGACACAAGTTGTTGCGACGTACGTAGTCGCGAATTTTCCAACAAAGAGGTAAACAAAATAAAGGAGGAATGAATTGACATCTCGAATGAACTGGTCTCCTTGAGTGGGGTCCACGGCGAAATTGTTAAACTTAGTAGTGAACTGGCCAAACACGACTGTCATTAAGGGCATAGCAGCGCCACTTGCGACGGCCATAAGGAATGAAACACCATAGAGTGCTCGGTCAATAGGATCAGTATATGTAAAGACTCTCTATAATACCCATCCATAAGGACTGTTAGCATAAGTTTAAAATTACGGTGAAAAACCAAAGGTCAGACGGAAACCGACCCAATAGTTTCCAAATCCTGCCTTTTCTTCCTCTTCCTTCTTTTTCTTGGCTTCTTCTTCGGCTTCGTCTGGAATGACAACTGTCGTTTCACCGCTACTTCTTTCCGGAGGTGTACCAGGCTTTAGAGGATCAGAGCTGCTCTCGGTGCCTGATTTGCTAGGGAGCGGCAGAGATGGCCCCTCCGACGGTGTCGTCGACATATTTGGCTGGGTCGACCTTGCAGGTCTTCGATCTTCCTTAGGTATACAATTTGGGAGGTTAAAGCGTAGGTAAGCGAGTGTTTGATGTGTGAATCAAAACATCGATAGAAGGCCCGGTTGAGATGACACCTTCTTCCTTGAATAAAAAGTCAGAGACTGGAATATTCTGAAAGAAGATGTTCAAAGAAAACCGACGCGATTGTAGGAGTATTTTTTTTTTTTTAAATCGTGGCTCGCCCAAACTTGTGACAAAGTTACCCCGACGATTGTGTTGCGTTGTTGTATAAGTTACCAAGGGGTTGACCCACAACAAAGAAAGGTGTGGTCACCGAAACTAGGTGAGGGTAGAGGAAGCTTATGTCAGGCCTTACGTAAACCGCGGAGGGTATAAAAAATTTTAGAAGAAGAGGGGAGGCGCCCGACAATTAAGTGCTCATGTTGCATATGTTTGGCAGGAGGAATAAAAGGGTGCCTTTCAAATTAGAATCTCGGGTCGGAGGAACCTTGGAGCTCTGGAGACCTTATAGCATCCCGATACCAAGAGAAATAGGCTTGAGGTTTGTGTTCTGCGGATTGGATGTAGGGAAAAGAGTCGCCCAAGGAGTTATGGAGCTGGCCGAACTAACGAGAGCGATGATTCCAAAAGCCCCTTCCATTTCGTAGCATATCTCAAGGTTTAGCTTATAACGTTATAAATGGGTATACGTGAGTCAAGGCCAAGCGGATTCATCTCAGCCTTTCTGGCTTTTCGAGGCGCTTGGTAGCACAAATTTCATCATATGTTACCACTGTTGTGCTTGCATCCGTCCCGAAGGGATGAGACAGAATGGTTATTGGCAGGTGCTGATCCAGTCAGCCAACAGTTAAGGTTTTGTCCGAAAGACACGATCATTCGCATGGGTGGTAGGGTTTTTGTTATCCAATGGGAAAACGCGTGATGGTAATCCCACGATATTCTGCGCGGTGGTGGTTGCGCGGAGCCCGTGGAGTCCGTGGAGCCTGCACGCCTGTTGCGCTCCGGGCTACGAAAAAAGGCCAAGGAGATCTCGAGATCGAGAGTTGCCCGGCAGTCGCTTGGCGGCCGGTTACCTTGGCCTCGCCCTCACATAAATATGGCACGTTATGAAGCCCGGCCAAAGTGCAACCATAGCCAAGGTGGATTGAATTGCTTTCCGTCAAGAAAAAGCCAAGTTGGATTTTGCTCGAAACATGCCCAAACGCGCCTTATGCCACTTTTCGAGTCTAGTTCGGAGGGATTCTCCCTCAAAGGCGGGCCTCAAATTTTTTTTGTAAAAGTTAAATTGGACTGTAGCACCTGAACAAATGTACACGGAGATATTTAGAAAAACAAATACCTATATAAATGGAAAGAAGTATAGAGAACATGGGGTTAGAATGAATCAGAATATAGCTAACATCAAGAATAATCACAACTTTCGCTCCAGTTGTTATGTTGCAGCAAAATGATCAGTCGGCCTCTCCCAGAGGCGGCTTGTTATCGTGCATCGACGTGTTCAAGCATTTTGCTGCAGCTGACGCAGAGACTCCCGGCTGTTGGCAATTCTCACTGCTACTGTAAATTTATGATTTCTTGCCTTGTTAGTCGACAAATCCAGTGTAGAAAAGATCACATTATCTATCACCCGATCACCAAATATCCCGTAGATATCTTGGGAAATCATATTTTCGACGGCGGCCCATTCGGGTGAACCTTGAAGAATCATTCTACAAGTGTGATATCTTAGGTCTGTAGCCCATTTTCTTTGACGATTTTTCCGGAAGAACCCCATATACTTATTCCCTTTGGCAGAATTAATAAAGGCCCACTTCTCCTTCATAAGATGCGAGTAGACCGATTTAGTGGTTTGAGAAGGTGTAATAAACAGCACTAATTTTAAATCGATTGCGTGCTCGAAGGATTCTACGGCCCAGCCCCAGGCCTCTTGTAGAACACTAGAAATTTCGATGATTCCCTCTCGGTATGGTGTTCCGCTTATTTCTGGTACATGCTCAACGAACATGAGGCCGGTGGATGTTACGGTAATTTTGTAAGGTGGGATACTCTGGAGCCTATCCTTCATTTTTGTTGAGCGGCACGATGCTTCCCTAGCCTGCCCTACATGTTTGGCCGCCTCAGCTGAGTGGCGAAACTTACCCACTACCTTCCACATTTCCCCAGTGCACAGGCTGCTTTCCCCTATAAACTCAAATTTCCTCGAATCAAATGCTGTCCCCAAGCCAAATTTGAGTTTCGACTTTTCTGGAGCCTTCATGGAGACAGCCTTGCCTAAAGCTGCTGTGTTACTTATACTTATCTCGGCCACATCGTGGAATTCATGATCCTTATTTCCTAGGGCTTCTTCGATTAAGGGAAGCTCCCTAACTATAGCTATGCTCTTCTGCCCTAAGCAAACGAGAACACTCCAGTTTTCTAATCCACCATCCGTTTTTGTCCACTTGATCCCAATGCTATCGATTCGCTGTATCTGGTGGTTTTGGTGATCCATCCGCTCCCAATACTTGGTGTATATTTTTTCCACGGCTGATATTTCACTAGTCCCGAGTAAAAGAAGCCATCTCCATGTCTTTTCAGACGCAAGGCCAACTCCTGTCTGCATCGGAGATATGGGATTCTCAATGAGAAGGAACCCACTGCTATCAATCTCTAGGTTTGATATCTCTTTAATGTCATGGAATTTTGAGCTCCTAACGATTTCAAGGGTTCTCCTGGTTTCTTCGCTAAATTTAAAAAGGGAGACGAATCTAATCCCGTAGAGCGATTCGGCTTGCCCCCTCGTCCCCTCTAGCGATATACTTCGAGGATCCTTGATACTATCTCCTGAGTAATACTCCATCCAAGCCGCGTTTATCGCACCCGTCAAAGTTGGGGAAACCTCACTGTTAGTTAGAACGTGGGACTGACCTTCCAGAAATTCCGGTATATTCACTACCGCAACGTGACAAAGATGAGAGCTCATCGCGATCTTAAACTCTTCAGAAGAGGTACCCTTCCGTCTTACGGTTACCTCTATCTGCGGATGGTCCGATGCCATCATAGACTGCAACACGGATATTTCTTCTTTATCGAAACGGGTAGACCATTTGTCCTTGACCATCTCGCCGAGTAAATCGGTATACCTCTTTAGATCTGAGCTAGGAGATTCCCTGTACGACTCAAATTCAAATTCTGGTTCGTGTATGCCATTTTCGTT
Source organism: Dactylella cylindrospora (assembly GCA_012184295.1). Lineage (NCBI taxonomy): Eukaryota > Fungi > Ascomycota > Orbiliomycetes > Orbiliales > Orbiliaceae > Dactylella > Dactylella cylindrospora. The sequence goes on from LDUD01000058.1 coordinate 21,629, forward strand.
ATTTTCCGGCCCCATTCGGTCGTCTTGGTTAGCTTGTGCTAAACGCCGAGACTTGTCCAGATAGCGGAAGATTAATCTATTCGTGCTCATGACTTGCTCCACCCCGGCTGCTACTGATGATATACCCAGATAGTTGTCCATATACTGTCTCCTAGATTCCAGATTGTCACGCAGAAGTTGCGGGGCTAGTACTTTGCTATACGAAGTTATAGCCGGCCTAGATTCCATTGCTTCCTCCGCTAACTGCACAAGAATGAACCATTTATCTTGAGTGGTTTGCCGACCAATTTCTATTGTGGCGATGTAAAATTGGCGGCCGAGGCCCTGCCCGTGCCGTCTCATTAAATACTCGATAGCATTCCCCTCCATGGTATCGCTGAATTTGGACGCAAATTCTGCCCATTTATCCGACTCTGATCCATCGTAAAACATGAAAATAATCGTCTCACTATCAACGAAACCTGAACTCTTAAGCAAAGGGTTGATGAACAGGTTTTCTGTGTCTTGGTGTACCGTCTGAAAAGTAATGTATCGAATCGCAGTACCTCCTGCTTGTGTATGCCAGGAGAAAGACATCATGCTTCCTAGCATACTGTACATATCTTCTTCCCACCCATCCCACTGAGGATCTAGAATGTCCACGAGAACGAGATGTCCCTCCAGCGAGGAGATTGCGAATTTGCAAGCCTGGAAAATTTCCAGTCCGTTACGGCTTGCGGTGCCATGCTTGTAAGTTGTTTGCAACATGAGATAGGAAGGGCTGTCTGCAGGCTTGTACTGGGTTCGGCTAACGAGAAAACTGTGGCCAGGATGGTATCTGGGTTTGGGATCCGGTGTTTTCACTTCGAATCCTATACCCTCTATCGCCGTAGCAATCGGAATCGTGTCCAAACGATCTTCCTCGAAGACTTCAAGCTGCATCGACTCGCTGTTAGCAATTTCAGAGCCTTCGGGAATTTCAAGCCGTAATAGGATTGAAGCTACTACTTCGCGGCCGTCTGATGGACGTGTGGTGAGAACGGCATGCAATGATGATATGTAGGCTAAGTGTAAACCTTGACGATAAGTGTAGAGCATTTCAACGACGCCTGCAACTTCATCTACCCCTTGTAGTGCGTCCCAAATTCTGCCCCCGCGGCTAGCTTGGCTTTTCAATACAGAATTTCGTCTAAACGCTATGGTTTGATCCTCACTTAGGTCCAATCTGCGGTTGTAAAGCTCCTCATACGCCATCCGAAGAATCGTTACTGTTCTCGGGTTAGCAATATCGGCAATCATAATATATCGCAGCTTCGCTAGCTGGCTTGGAGCTGGGGATTCTGTATCTGTTGTGCCATACTGCCAACATGCATAAATACACGCAGCCATGGACTCTTTGAAAACATCACTGTCTGCCCACCGCATTGCTAGGTGCTGCTCGCTCCCGGATGTTAGGCAATTTAAAACTAGGCTCCTCGGATTCGAATGCACCCTTAAACTCGGTGCGCTACGTAGTAGGACCGTTCTAAAATTCGGCTCTGACCTTATTATTGATTGTTGGGACATGGTTTTGAGGAGCTCTTCGAAAGGGTAAGACTTCAGATAGGGAGAAGTGTGCACAGATATACCGGGCGGAAGGCTCACATCAGGATCCGCCATATTTTTAGCCTCCATCTCAGTAAATTTTCTAGAGGAGTATTCTCCGGATCTTGTCGCAGTCTCCCAAACTTGATCTCCATGTGACATCAGCTGTTCCTGGGAGCCGCTTTCCCCAGAGTTCCCACTGCTAGAACTGTCACCGATGGCGGGGTCGAAGTTGTAGGTATGGATAGGTTCAAATATTTTAGGTTTGTTGGCGCTTCCGGTCGAGAAGCCTAACTCTAATAGGATATCAACGCTGGTCGGGTCGCCCTCGCTCGAAAACGATTGGAACGAGAAATGAATTGCCTTTAGTTTAGGGTTAGAGAGATTGCTAGAGAAATAACTTAGCATTATAGAAACCGAGGTTATCTCTCGAGTACCTTGTAATGCCTGCCAGACGCTTTCACGCTCTGCCCCTTTCGCATCACTTCGCTCGAAAGAGACGGGTAGGAAGTCGGCTGCCCCTGGCTTCAGTTTTTTATAGGCAGTTTTCATAGCTTCAACAGTTTCAAGGTTATATATACCAGCTATCGTTATATATTTCAAAGTTTGCGTCCTAGATGTATCTTTTTTTCTGGCTTTATCCCATGCATAATAGATCCAATCAGCAAAATTTGTCCGCTCATATTCGAGGTCTGTCGCCATAACAGCTGGGGGATTCCACAAGATAGCTAGATGGCTATTCAATACTGACACTGCGGACATTAACAGCATTTCACCCTTCTTGAGGTCCCATACCAACTTCCTGACTTTATAGCTTAAAGAATGCACATCGTTTTTCTGAAGCTTGATTAAGACATCTTTGTGGCGTTTTGGTAGTCTATAATGGATGCTCGGAACCTCCAGAACAGAAAAACCGGGAGTTGGCTCGTAGTCCTTCGAGGGACGCACGATGCTGGCTGAATTGGTTTCGATGAGTTGAATCATCTTGCCCCGAGTGATGCAATTTTCATACAACCCTTGTTCGCGAAGATGAGATAGCTTTAGTTGCTTTGTTGTTCTACCAGCATTTAGTTCGTTTCCACCGTCAAGTTGATCAGTTGGGCGTTTCCTCTTAGGCCTACGTATAGCTCTCTTCTGGAGAGTGTGCACGCTAACCGGATTTCGGCTACTATTCTTAAGAGCTGGGACCGCTAATTGGTATCTTTGTAATGCAGGAGCATGTGTTTCTGCTGACTCTTGAAGGACCTTGACATTCGTCTGAGGTTTATAGTTTAAAGGCGCATTGTGGAGGCTTCTATCACTAAGAATCACATATGATTCTGCTCTGTACATGTGACAGCTTAGGAGAAGCAGCTGTAGCCACATATCTAAGAAAAGACCAAAAAAAGCCATATCTCTCGGCCTTTTTGAAATTCGGACGATGTAGGAAAAAGAAGTGTTCGTGGGGAAGGCCTCGCTGGAAAAATATTCTGTTGGTTCAAAAACTCTTGCTTACGCACCCTTATCTATATATAAATACGCATGAAAGCCACCAAGAAATACTTTACGATAGCTGGGCCGAGAAAGTGAGCTGGCAGCCTAGCATGGCTACTATACTTGAGACATTTTAACATCAGCCTCCCAACTCGAGGGGCCTGTTTTGTTAGGCGCAGCATTGCGGCGTGCGAGGTAAATGCTATTGACGCAAGCCGAAAAAAGGCGCAAGTTAGGCTTTCTCTGGTTGCTTTGCGGCCATACCAGCTAGGACTACGGCTGCGGAAAAGTGCTGTTACGTGGTATACAGAACATCATGTTGTCCGCATGCTATCAACGATGATATTAATATTCTACAGCGATGCACTGCGGGCTTATTGAAGGCTTGATAACCCTAGTACGTATAGCCTATGTTGGGTCCCATGGGCAACTACGGCGATACGCAATCGATTATCTCTGTGTTGCCGCTAATGTCAGTAGACTTACTTCGACATAGATTTAGATCAAGATCGATCTATGCCGAGTATTCTATTGACCATGCGCAAGAGGGTCGACTTCTAACTGGTTTACAAAAAGGGAATGAGCATGTGGAAGTTTGAAATTCTTGAATTCAAGGTCTGTTTATGTTAAAATCCTGTACCAATAGCTCTGAAAATAGGACGAACGATGTTCTGGTTGCTTCTTTTTCAAGCTTTTAGCCCCGTATGCCGATGAGATCTAATATTATACTAGACATGATTGACAGCCGTCGCAGCTCACCCGTAACGTTATATACAATATTTAGTGAAATTTTCAAACTGTATGTTCTCGCGTACGGGCGCAGACGGCTTGACAGCAAGGTACTAATCCCCTGTATAGCTAGAGCCGCAAGTGGGCATTGTATCACGGACAATTAGACATTTGATCTCTCTTGGCTTAATTCAGCGTGCCCTAGAAGCAGTCACGTGTCTATCTATCTCAATGGAACTTCTTTTAAGATTAATTTTGAATTCCCATATCCATATGGCTCCTATGGCAATGCATGCCAGTAGGAAATGAATAAATATTAGCATGTAGTTATGGCAAGGCAATTGAAATAATTCGACCCTCAAAGCAATTTGTAACGTTTCAAGATGCTTCAACAATAAAAACCTATAGGAAAAACCCGGATTGTGACGATAGACAAAGTCTTAATTTTGAAATAATACATTGAAGCTCAAATTCTCTAGTCGATACATTTCCACCTAAGGTCGATCTTAAATTTCGGTATCGAAATCAAAGTCAGTAGGGAGTTCAAAGTCACTATTGACCGGAAAGTCGTCATCGACCTTATCACCGCCCTTGCTATCGCCCTTATCACCATCCTTCTCGCCATCCTTACTATCGTCCTTGCTATTGGATGATTGTGTCTCTTTTACAGGCGGGGGGACCGGGTGTAGGTGTAAAAGAATTATTAGGGGATCCCCTGAACGCTGGTGCACCTCGATCGATCGTATTTCTTTTCTAGGGGCAGTTTGCGATAGCATCATACTAACGGCGGCAATCTCTGGGGTACCTAGGAAGATGATCCACTTTGCAGCTTCAGCTTTCCCTGACGTCGGGCCAAAATAAAGTTCAAAATGCAAGTAGTCTTCATCAACATTATCGGCCTTGCCAGCCTCGCCTTCATCGTCTTTGTTATTCTCTTTCCGACGCTTTCCTTCAGGGTAGGATGCCATAGCGTATCGGAGGATGTTCTCTGTTCTCTTAGAAATTCTTTGGATAATAAAAGTAAATTCGCCATCCGCAGATTCTTGAAAATGGTCATCATATATCTTTTTGTAGAGTTTAGTAAGTTCACCTGCTTGCGCTGGTATGTATAAAACCTCCTTATGCGGCCAATCTTCGAGAATGATGACTTTTTGCGTGCGAGATACCTTGAAGGTGAAAGTTCTAGGATCCTTGAAGGTTTGGGTTTTCAGGTCCTCACCAGAGTCTTGAATCCTAGTCGTGGTATAGTCTTTCGCATTTAAGCCCTCACTTGGTTCCGTTACAATACGTTTCAGTTCCTCCTGAGGTTCTGACTTGGTACTTGATTCTGCTTCTAGCGTCTTGTAGTTGTCAGGGTCGAGCTGTTGGGCGCTCTGAGGCCCAACACCCGTTGGTATTTCACAACGAGTTTTTTGAAAAAGTAGGTTGTATTCACCTATTTGAAGAACCAACCTCATATCATCTTGGCTGATATCTGCCGTATCGCCCATTTTATATTCCGTATCAACTGCAGTTGTGGTGCCAGTTGAAAGCAACTTGAGCAGTATCTCTGGCATTGTTACCTCCCCAGCGCCTGACTTTTTAGGCCACCAAATATTCATTCTTTGTATCCTGCGCATCGGCTCCTTGGCCTGGTTTATGGTTTTGTAGTAACTCAAATAAACCCTTTCTACAGCCCCAACCTCTGGGATGGATAGAAGCCTCATCCATAATTCCGCAACTTCCTTTTGCATCCCGTCCGTCAAAAACGCGGTCGTGGTTGGGGAGTCGATGCTGGCAAAACCGTCTGGGAAGAGTTTGTAGAAGTCCGAACGGATAAGTTCAAGCATTTGTTGCGACTTCATCCGATAGTCTAGGATTGAAACTAGTTGTATTCCAGGATCCTGGTTGCGGAATTGCATTGATTCTACGCCCAGGAGAACTTTAGCCTCTCGACCCTCTGTGTACTCTCCCCATGCAATGTACATTGCATTCGCCAACAAATCTTTGTAGTCAACGTCAAGCAGCTTCGTCTCCCGCAGCACCCGCGATACCCTGGTTATTGATAAATGGTTGATAGCTTTACTCATGAAAAATTCGAACCGGTTGCCCTCAAAGCGGAATTGTTTAAGAGAGAATCTTGAGTGGGTGGGACGACTGCGAGTCTTGTCCTTTTGGCGCTCGACCACATAATTGAATCTGTTGTATCTGGTTGCTACGTCTACTACGCTCAATCTTTTTGAATTTGCCAACGAGAGTGTGAAGAGCTGGTGAGCTGGGTTGGTGTGTATGAGCCCCAAACGTGGGGGGCGAAATAGAGCTGGGGATAGCGCATCTTCGACTTGAATAGTAAATGTATACGCGCGTATTCTACCCAAACTAGCCTCATCTGGTAGTGTCTCGATCCTACGAGATGCATAGGACAGCCAAGGTATGAACATTTGCACGTATTGGGCGGCCCCAATTGCCAGGAAGTAGTGCATATGCATACGGGCTTCATCGGGTGAGACTTTATCGGGCAAACCTTCATTGGATACAGTGTTATCAAATATCCATGTATCGAAGAGGATTGTATTGATATCCTTGGGCTGTCGAGATGGTAAACCTTTATAATGCAAAAGCTTATCAAATAAAAATTTATCAGCGAAAATTTTGTCTAATAAATCCTTATTACCTAATACTTGATCTAACTGAACTTTACTAGATAAAATTTGAAATTCAGAAGGCGCATCTTCAACGGCGTCGACGTGATATTCGATGAATGGGTCAAGTTGGATTAGTTCTGTTGGAGAACTTGATGCATACAGTGTTGGTTTGAATAGGTTGGAATCATATTGGAGCCTGAGTTCAGCCAATTCATAATCTTGCATCTCCTTCCTGCCGATATGCGCGAGAATGAACCATTTTTCACCGGGCTGGTACTGTCCGATTTCTATCAACGGAATTTCGGGCCAGTGGATTGCTTCTGCCCATTGTGTTGATAGAAAACGAACTGTTTCTGCCTCCCTGATTTCAAGACCTGTCACGAGTTTCGAACGTTTCTTCTTGATTCCTGCAACAAACATTTGGTTGAAGGCTTTGTCCGTAAAAAATCCATCGAATGGATCCGCCCCTTCAAACGCCATAATATCACCCGGCGCGAATTCACGAAGCTGAGTCAATTTCGATACCATAGTCATTGCATTTTTGGAGAGTGTCGAAAATGTGATTGCTGCTATACGCCCTGGGTCCCGTTTATTTTGAGCATCCCACACTCTGATAATGGTATCCCCTAAGGTGCTAACAATTTCGTTCTCCCATTCCTCCGCATCCGTATCGGAACTAGGGTCGTCAACTTCCGTCACGACGACGTGCTTTTCTTTCCTTGACATTGAGAAGCGATACTTCCGATGGCGATCCCTGTGGACCCTAGTCGCAATGATTTCCATGTAGGAGGGCAAAGCTAGCGGGGAATAACCTGTCCGGCCAGCAAGATCGGATTTAATTGGATGGTTTTTAGGTGTTTCTGTGACATCTTTAATCCTAATTGCTCCGACTGGAAGTTCTTCTGGGTTCCTTTTCGCTTTACGGTCAGCGCTGAGCGTTGGGGCTCCTAAATCATAGCTGGGAGCTTGGGAGCCCGGCTCTTCCACTCTCGTAGATTCTCCCATTCTCTCGTAAGATTTAAAGCCTTCTTCAACCGGTGTTTGGTTCTTGGGAGCTGTGCCATCACTGTTCTCGCGCCTCTCATTTCCGTCATTTTCATCACCGATCTCACGGATCAGGCGCCTACATTGTTGTTCCGATCTTCTCGAGTCTCTCTGTTTGGTTCTCGATTCAGTTATTTCGTCGCTCTCGTCGTCGTTTTTATTTGGGTAGGCTGACTTTATTGACTCCTTTTCGACCTCCACAGACTCTCTTCGGTGGAGAGTAGCAGGGACCCTAAAGCCTCTCTTCGGCAGGCATGTGGACTCGCCCGGTTCTTTCCAATCTCTTTTCCAAATTTCACCAACTTTCCAAGATTTCCACCCCAATATATCAGTTTTGCGGTGCTCCGCTCCGTGGGGAATTGCAAATGCATCGACATGCGCAATAGGGGTGGTTTGTATTAGCAAAATGCACCCGACAAGAAAAGGCAGGAACTGAAGACCCCGATCTCGTGGACTCGCTCTCATTATAAGCAAACGTAATAGGATAACTTGTGTATAAAGGGGCTTGGAGGCAAGAATTGTAAGGTTTGCATAACGGTAGATATTTACTCATAGCCGCTTTAATCGCTATGGTGGATTAAAATCTGATTGCAGCTAAAATGCTACTTCTTAAATATTATATAGCTATGATTTGATCAGCATTACTCCGAATCAGATCTAAATGGTGCGCCTTCATACCTTTGAGGCTCTAAGAGTTACTCCTATACCGCACCATCTGGAGTGGTCTAACGTGGCTGTTTGACTAGGATTTGTGCACTCGATTGCTGGAATCCTAACTATTCAAGTTTTGGGATATAACATCGTTTTAGTTTCGAAATGATGCCTGTAATTGTTCCATGGAGAATACCTGTCTATTACAGCCCTCCTCACACGGAGCTCTGAGGCTTACTCCTCTGCTATGCCGCAGCCTACATGTTGCTTTCGCTTTGCTTCTTAGTCAATAATGACAGTACTCTAGGCTGCAGAATCCAACGTTGAATGGCGCATTATGTATCTTACCATCTCCGAAAGTTGTGAGAGTATCCATCTAGTATGTACCCTTTTTGTAGGAAATTGGATAGTATCGATATTGCGCGTATTTCCTTACCTAGCATCAGGGCGTACTAATGCCAAATTGTATGCCCTTGCTCACAGGAGACAGTGTACCTATATCTGGCATGTAATTCCAATGCAACCACTCCGAAGCTGATGAGGATGCCCTGTGCGTATTCATTACTTGTCAAGAGTAGACAAGGATGCGAGTTCCTAAGTTCTCTCTCTTCAGCTGTGTACATTTTTATCATTGCGTCGCATGCTCAACATTAAGTGATTAGGTCGTGTTGGGTGTGTGTTATATTGAACGTCCGACCTAGGCCTAGCTACAACATCTGTTCGCAGCCTTCGAAGAACAACACTAACAGCATAGCCACATCTGCTTTGGTGGACTTAGCCACCCAGCCCTCCCATCTGACATTAAATATGAAGCAACTTTGTCAAGGGATTCGAACAGGAGGGGGTTTTTAAAATATGGAGCTTCCTTAAACTTCTTTCGTTTATGATCGGCTATGGCCAGTTTTGTCCAAGGTAACTTTAAACGTAACAAAATTGCAGGTGCAAGCATCCTTGAAAAAAAGTGTAAACTATATACTGACCCAGCCTGCTTCGCGCCTTGCATCGGTGGCCACCTATAGGCTTTAGGCAACATGCAGCAACCCAAATTCATTAAACACTAATGTTTTGTTAGGGGCTTAGCAGTTGGCTAGCTAAGTACTTGCTATATAGGTCTATATTATAGCTCTGTTTACTGTCGCCGGTGCAGAGTTTTCTTCAGTGTCTATCTATCCGCCGATGAGAATACACCCATAGTTTGTAAACATATCCGTGTTGCAAAACCCCAACCTTATTTGCAATTGGATCTCTCCTATACATCTACCCAGTTGCTTGACCCCTCTATTTATTAAGCCCCTCGCTTCATATTACTGTTTGCAAAGACCACAATCGGGCGCCAACAGTTTCCGTTCCGCTCCCGGCCAACCCAATCAAAAGCAGCTGCTGAAGTCCAAATTCAGCATATCCACTATGGGCCCTGAACTGCCCATCCAATTCCCAAAAAAGGTGCTCATCGCCTCAACATCGCCTTCACTCCAGCCAGCCCCCTCAACTCCATCAAAATCTTGCATAAATATATCTGGTAAACTTCCCGCTCCGCTGGCGTCTAAGCCTCCAGCACCCCGGCCATCCATATTACTATTGCTAACGAACCCAATACCACCGTAGGCATGGGTTGAGCCAGGACCGAGATTTAAAATACCTCTATCCTGAGGCAGCAGTAATGTATTGCTCTGGTGAGAGTAAGTACCTAGCCCTACGCCAGCGCCGAACCCGGTAGGGTTGCTCCCGTGCTGGCTTTCTACCAGCGCTTTTGCAACGCGGCAAAAGACTTTTGTGACTTCGCATAGTCTCTTACAGTCTTTGGAAACGTCGGCGATGGGCTCGATGCTTTCTAGAAAGTCGTGAAGGAGCTTCACATCCGAGAGGCTGTTCGAGGCAATGCAGTGCAAAAATACTACTATTAAGGGTGTGAATGAGGTGTAGAGAAGGATCCTGTTGAGTGTTCAGTATAGAAAGTTAGTGAGAAGGCCATCTTTGAATACTGAAGCATGTGGAACGAAAAGCGAAGGGAAATACAGTGATTGGAAGGGATATAGTAAGGGCAAGGGAAGGGGGACTACCACGAGACGTAGCTATCTAGCTGGTTCTTTCCAGCTTTCTTGGTGAATATCGGGAGAAACCGGAGATGGTTCTCAAGACCAGCTGTTGCTGCCTCGAAACAGGCTGCATTTATTTCAGTAGAAGTAGTACCCTCACCCATCGATGCAGCACGGTGAAGAGTGGTTTGCACAGAATAGTAAATTATGTCCGAAGGGCCGAAGAAAAGGTCAAAGTATTCGGGATAGAAGGCGCTGCGACAATTATAGGAAATCTACAGGAGAAAGCGTAAGTGTTCTGTGATGAATGAGTACTTAATAAATTCAGAGTCTTAACTTACTTCCCGCCATTCATCAAGCCAAGGCCTTAATTCAGCATCAATGGTTGCGATAATCTGATGCCTCTCTGCTTGCGACTTTTGTAGTGCAGTCGCAGAATACAATTTATCATATACCTGGCCTTGCACTTTGCTCAGATAGATGAACGCCACCGCGGCCCTATCCCACGGCGCTACAGCCTCGTCCTTGGATACCGAAAAGTACTGCGTATCAATATCGAAATCTTGAAAATTGGACGCGCGACCCAAGTTTAAGGACAAGTTTTTGTCTATACTGTACAAAGACCAAAAAAGATGTCGCTTTTCGTCAGCAAGCTGAGGGCTGTCGGCCTTGAGAGACCGCTCGCGATGATAGCCCAGTGTAAAGACGTGACGGGCGGCGGCGGAACAAAGAGTCCAGGAGAGAAGAGGTTTAGAAGAAAGTTGCGCCAAAACAATCTTAACAGATCAGGTCAGAACAGCGTTAGTTCTAGCAATATTTAACCCCCCCTGCTAGAATCGGAATTTGGCACTTACCCCGAGTAATAGCGCCCGAACATTTTCAAAACTCGGTACTGCTAGAATTTCGTAGCTCTGGCAGCCGATGTGAACATTCTTTTCGCACATTCGCATGAAGGAGCAGACATCCCAGTCTTTGATTATCGGATCATTAAGCGCGACGTATTCTTGTAGCAGGAATAGGAGAAGTCCGTGCATAGTTGTGAGTTGCCCCAGCGTCACAGGTTCTGTGGGAAAGTATACCGCCTGACACACCTTCTCCAAAGCCATTTGATCTCTCATGGCATAGGCTAGGTAGTGCATTGACGGGTATTCTAAGTATTAGATCAATGGTTAGGGTTTGATAATAAAGACATTCAAGTGGGGGTACTTACCTTTCAATTTCCGTAATAGCGCAATGACGAACTGTGCAGGAAGGAGTTCCATCGGTGGTAAACCTTTTGGTTTTTCGTCCGCCTCGAAATACAAATCATCGAAGCCAGTCGAGCAGCCATCCAGTGAGGAAGCGTTCATAAGTTCCTTTAGCGAACTCAGGGCATCTAGGATTTCTATAGATTGTTGTGTTCTGCTCGCAGCGTTGCCGACTAGTTCGCCTGCAAGAACCGTTTGCGTCGCAAACGACGAGTCGCCCTCGAAAGACGAAGGTCCAGGAGTCTGGCTTGTACCTGTGGAACCGTCCGGGGAGCCTTTACCCTTGACAGCTGGTCCGGGGAATAATGGGCCAGTTGCTTGTGGGCTCTCTCCTCTACGATAGCCAGGTTGTGGGCCATCGCTTATTGATAGGGTTTTAACCAAGCTCTCTATAGAAATGAGGCGACTGTTGATTTCGTCTATTGATTTTTGACTATTGATTATTTTCAGCTTCATGATGCAATAATCCACAAAATCGACGAATATTAGGAGAAAGAGGGGAAAAGGGCGTACTAGTTCGAGGAGAGAACCACTCGAGGACGATGCTCAATCATCCGCTTCGCAGGTCTACATTCCAAGTTCGAAGTAAGACAGTTAGAGCACGGGTCTTGTCGGTTACATTTGACCTAGTCGCAGCCACCCCCAATGTTAAAAAAAAGTTAGAGCGGGTTTTACTTGAATAATATTCTCTTTTGGTTTTTTATGGAATCCACGCAAATTTTATTAATAATTCTGCGCGGTTTCTTGCTTTAACTCTTGTGATAGTGTAGGGTCCTCATATCCGATTGGACATGATTATCAGGCCAGGAACAACACACTTTTCGACGTCGACAGTTCTCGCACTAGCCACACACCCGCGTCCATGCAAGATGCGCATTTAGCCATTAGCATCCGGTCATTATGCATGATAAGTGGCCCCATAAAATTGGTCTAGGGTCCAGTTTGTAGTAAATTGGGGAATCCTGCACCTACCGCTTGAGTCAACACGGCCGACGAACCTGCTTCAGATGCCATCATGAACAAAGTAAATCTATTATCATATAGTGTAATCGTATTTTTTTCGGATTTTCCGGCGGGCTTAGCTTTCAAGGCCCCCTCTGATTTCCATTGTCCGCGGGAGCGCGGGATCAGGATCTTTAAAGGCGATGTTGAGGTGAGCGGCACCCGCGGGGTCCGGGGGATGAGTAACACTTTTGAGAAGCAACCAACTCCCGACTGATGACCATCGAGGCAGAAAATAGCTTGGCGTGCAGAAGTTCCACGCAAGTTTTAATCTTTTCGGTCTACCCGGGTTTCATAGGGCTGGGCTGCATGCCCTCGGTAGGTCAAGGAATTCAAGTCACCGGGACGCCGTGAAATTAAAGATGGATAGGAGGACGTCATTAGGAGTACGTAGATGTCAGCGGATAGTCAGCGTTTGGTCAGCGTCTAGCAGAGGAAATTATCAGGCTATATTGGGCCTTTACGGCGAACTTGAGAGGCCTCGCAATTGGCCTTGGAGAAGTTATATAGACTTGACTATGGGCGTGAATGTTTCGTTTCGCAAGCCATGTTACCGCTTTGGGCTGCTTACGAAACATATCTCAAGCTGGCGTTGGACCTTACGACTGCCGCAGAACCTGCAAGCGAAAAATGAACTTCTCGCACTGGCCAAGCTTAAAGATGCCACATCTCAGCATTGCGATTTGAATTACGAAAGCATAACAAATATGCTCAGGTATTCGGGGGTAGAGCTCGAAACGGCGAAGAAGTCCCCAATCCTAGATCTTGCCGTTAGCATTTCCTCTTCTCCTTCTTCCCTTTTATTTCCCTTTTTATTCAAAAAGTTTGAATTGTCTCGTGGACATGAACGGATGTCGTTATGCGTTTTAGATTCCGATCCGAGCCTTCCTCTAGAGCTCTGTTTGCGGGGGAAGGACTGGCCGCATTTGAGCATGTGTTGCGCGTTGGCGTTGTCTGTTTGTCTCGTGCTGTTGCGAGGTCTCAGATTTGATCGATTGATAAGATTAGACTTTGTATCACGTGATTGAGGGCACAAGCCCTCCTTCCCCAGCGGTGAAGTGTTGGTGTCCACCCAAACCAATCCGACCAAACAGTTCAGAAAAAAAGATTTCAAGATTTATCGAAAAGTACTCCACCTGCTCACCATCACCAACAATCCGACTTGGACATCATCAAATCTCTATAATCCGAATTCCTCCCTCGTGTATGTACATATACACTTACATCATCAATCAACATGTCTGACGTCGAAGAAGTCGAGGTTGAGGCCCCAACCACCATCTCCGTCCTTCCAAAGGATGTCACCGACGAGATTGGTTCCATCAAGCTCTTCAACAAGTGGAGCTACGAAGACGTCGAAATCCGCGACATCTCCCTCACGTATGGTTACAGGTTCATTATTTTACAATAGTCGCAACGAAGCTAACATGTATTGTATAGCGACTACATCCAAATCCGCACCCCAGTTTACATCTCCCATTCCGCTGGTCGTTATGCTACCAAGCGTTTCCGCAAGGCCCAGTGCCCAATCATCGAGCGTCTCACCAACTCTTTGATGATGAACGGACGCAACAATGGTAAAAAGCTCATGGCTGTCAGAATCGTCAAGCACGCCTTCGAAATCATCTATCTTCTTACCGACCTCAACCCAATCCAAGTTGCCGTCGATGCCATTGTCAACTGCGGTCCTCGTGAAGACTCCACCAGAATCGGAAGTGCTGGTACTGTCAGACGCCAGGCCGTCGACGTCTCCCCTCTAAGAAGAGTCAACCAAGCCATCCACCTTTTGACTATCGGTGCTCGTGAAGCTGCTTTCAGAAACGTCAAGACCATTGCCGAGTGCCTCGCCGAAGAGTTGATCAACGCTGCCAAGGGATCCTCCAACTCCTACGCCATCAAGAAGAAGGACGAACTTGAGCGGTATGTTGCTCATTTACCCTACTGTTTAATATCATCGTATCCGCTAACATCATCTCAGTGTCGCCAAATCCAATCGGTAAACGCATTATTTTACGCCCTCAGAAGAAAAATCACTTTTCACCTTTCTTATGTTATATATTATTCTTTATTCCTACGATTAATGGGACCTTTTTCGTATGCATCATGGAGTTCAAGGCGAACAACAGATATGAATAGTTTTGCTTTAGGAAATGAGATGAAACTATGGGAATCTAATCAGGTTTTCTTCCCCAATTATCCCAATCTAAACTTGCAGAGAAGTAGCAAGGTTCCGCCCTGCCCACGTAGAACATTGAAGCACGCAAGGTTTCGCCCTGCAAAGCAGATACCGACCACCAAATTTAACGGAGTACGACTCTAAATAAAGAGGATGTTGGAGACGGCAATTTTAATTCGTTGCTGACATCCCTTGCTCTACCAAAAGGCCGTCGACTACCGAGTTGGTCGCTATGTGTGGACTGCCTTTTGGAACCAATAAGTAATGTTCTCAGAAACATGGTGCTAGCGGAATATTGATTCAATGCTAGAACGCCTGAGCTCAAATTTCCCTATGCGTAACATTAAATATTTCATAAATTAAATAGATTATACAATGGGAAAAAATTTACGCTCAACTGCGCCCGATTGTTGTAGAAACTATTCAACCTCTATATGCCTCACATTTCAATGATTCCGCCTTATCAAAGGCACTTTCCCTTAGCCTAAATATGCTTGTTTAATGAATGACCCTTGCAAACATTATGATATCAACGCAAAAAGCTGCCGTTCTCCTAGATACGAGGCGCAGGACTAGTACCATCCACGCCCCTCTATTTTTGGACGCTCCCAAGGTGGTAGAGGAAGGGCGCGAATTGCTAGTGACACGGCCATAGTGGGCGAGTCTCATTACCAAATGCCCGCCAATCA
Organism: Dactylella cylindrospora; assembly: GCA_012184295.1. Classification (NCBI taxonomy): domain Eukaryota; kingdom Fungi; phylum Ascomycota; class Orbiliomycetes; order Orbiliales; family Orbiliaceae; genus Dactylella; species Dactylella cylindrospora. Next base: position 36,863 of record LDUD01000058.1, read on the forward strand.
TAGACTAGAGAACTGATACACACCACACGAATACCAGTTCCTACGCCCAGCTATCATTTTATGCACCAAGTATAAACGCAACAACTGGTGGAGTGGACAGAAATATTCTCTGCCACTTCTAACCCAGGCCCCTTCATTTAGGGGAGGCTTTGGAGCCAGCGCTTTTCGAATTGTATTGGAAGTTTCAGGTTACAACTTGGCCATCCTGATAGCTGGGACACGTTACACTCGGGCGCGTGTCTACCGGCCGTTCCTGAAATGGGCCTTATGGATAGAATAGAATAAAAAACGTTCCTCCGTTCCCACGGTCGTACTGATCAGGGGATTGAAAGTAGAAGCCGGTCTTGCATGCCAAGGTTTTGTTCCCTTCGGTCAACCAACCTGAGCCCATAACGTCATACAGTGTGGAGAGCTTGACCAAAACAAGCTTTTTTTTTTTCTTGGAGGGGTGGCTGGCGTGTCACAGAAACACATGGTTTCGATTGGCCTGTCCGCTGGGCTCAGGTTTGCGGAGAGGAAAATGAGAATGCAGAACAGTGACGTGATGGTGACGGGTGGTGAAATCGCGAGATAGAGAATACGAGTATTTAAGTCAGCAGCCTTTGCCATGGAATCTTGACAGGTCTTGGTTTTCTTGGACGTCTAGTTCTACATCAAGGGCCACTCTTCGTCTCTTAGCTGCAACTTAGCTTTATTTATCCTCCTCGATTGCTGGGTGCTGTTGTATTTTTACCCGCAACACAAACGCCTCTAACCCGAGGGACTTACTCAACCCAATAAATTCCTTCGTTTACCCGATTTCAAAATGGGTCTCTTCTCTCGCCGTGAAGACCCCATAGCAGCGCCTAGAGGTAGCGCGTCTACTCGTAGGGAAAAACAATCTGTCTCTACAGCCGGCACGGGGAATAACACGGGTGTTTCTCCTTCCTCACCTCACGCTTTCATCAACCAGCGACCTACATTTGGAGGGTGGGTCAGGACGATATGGTTGGACATACTTACGATGGCTTTAATGGGTGTGGTTGGGTTGGGTGTACGTTTTTCTCCCATTTTGAACCTGGATAGATTAACCCCCCTCGATCGGTGCCAAGAAGGCTTATTTCAATGGATAGGTTTACATGGCCCCACCGGCACCAACACGCAATTTTCCAGTATACTTCCAGGACGGCGAAATTGTATACCCTCAATTTGCCTAGTAAGTTTACGGCCTTTAAATAACTCATTCATCTAATAAAGTACTAACCCTGGCCATGCAGTCCCTTACGGAAAAACATAATCCCCATTTGGCTTGCCGCCTTCCTCGCTAGTATCATACCAATCACTATATTTCTGATCCTCCAGATCCGGATTAGATCTTTCTGGGACCTCAACAATTCTGTTCTTGGCCTTCTCTACTCTCTTATTAATGCCGCAGTCTTCCAGGTATTTATTAAATGGTTGATCGGAGGTCTCAGGCCGCATTTCTTGGACGTTTGCAAACCCGCTGTTCAAGCCGCTGGCACCGGTGCACAAAGCGGAACCGGTTTCGCAGCCGTCATGTACAACAGGACCATTTGTACCGGCGATAAAGACGAGATTGATGACAGTCTTGAGAGCTTTCCATCAGGGCACTCAACTGCGGCCTTTGCTGGATTTGTGTTTTTGTTTTTATGGCTGAACGCCAAAATAAAGGTACGGGATTCCGATAAATACGCTCTAGGAAGCTCCGGCGAGTTCTAATCCTTGAATTCTGTTATTTACATAGCTGTGGTCCAACTATCATCCGGCAATGTGGAAAATGATCGTTGTCTACGCGCCACTCCTCGGTGCGGTGCTTATAGCCGGATCTCTAACTATCGACGAGTTCCATCACTGGTATGACGTCCTGGGTGGGGCCGCAATCGGCACCATCTTTGCATTTGGCGCGTACAGGATGGTGTACGCCGCAATCTGGGATTGGAGGTACAATCACATCCCGCTACCAAGGGGATTGAACGGCGTCAGCTTTGGCGAAGGTCTCGGCTACGGCGGGTTCGAGAATGCAGTCTGGACGAGGAAGGCCGGGTGGGGTACCTTTGTGGAGCAGGGGAGGTATACTAGAGACCAAAGGCATGGACACCACCATCGCAGGAGGAGCAGGAGTAGAAGCGTTGGAAATGGAAATTATGCTAGAGGGGTAGAGAATGTATAGAAATTTTGTTGGGTTGGGGGATTTCAGCAAGTGTGGGGTGCCCATATATGTGCCTGTTATGCGTGCTGGGCTGTGTTACAGAGCTAGAAGTGCAAGAGGATGCAACTATCTTACATGACCTATTCCAGCCATTATTTCTTTAAACTTAATGTATATTACTATGAGTTTATTTCATCTCTATATATATATCGGTATCAGATCCCATAATTTACTCTACCCGCGTGGGCTCAGGCTGGTCCATGTTAGCGCCGCGCATCATCCGATAGGTTTCGTATCGCTCGTGTAGCTCCTTGCGGCGTACCATAATGGTATCAATATGTATACGGCCCCACGCTAAATTTCATATGTGGCTCCATATCATATAGATTATAGAAGGTATCAATTGCCCCATACCCACGTATCGTACGGGAATTTCAGCACCACATTCTCCTCTGCACTCCACCCCGGGCTTTTCTTCCTCACCACTTCCCCCAATTCCATATTATTTACGATATACCACTCCGTAGGCCATTCCTCAATACCCATATCCGGATCATCAACCTCTTCCCAGTAAAATACTCCTTCAGGAATAATCTTCACAACCTGCTGAACATTAAAATCATCGTGAAATGCCACGACCATTCGTAAATCTGCTGAATCACAGGGATTGGCGGTCGGACCGAGTGGAGCGGAGTAGAGCGCTATCCCTGGTGGTGCCGAAAATTCATCCGTTCTGGTCCTGATGTAGAGATAGTCTGGGAATATTTCGGTCGCCCGGGGTACAGGCGTGGGGTCTTTTAGAGATTTGGGGGAGGCGACGTTGATGCGCTGACAGCCGACTCCTGGTTCTTCGTAGATTATTTCTGAAGGGTCATGATGATTCGGGATTGTGAAGGCGAATTCGTAAGCGGCTACCGTAGAGAGGGCGATAATGATAGGAAGGAGTCTGAGGTATGAATCGCGCATAGTACATAAAGTAGGCATGAGAATACCTTGTATAAACATACTCAAGATACCCGTTTATTATAGAGCATCCATATATAGTCTAGATGAAGAATAAACAGTCGATTCCATAGAAAGGACCCATGGCTTCTCGTCAGTCGGCGAACTACTCTTAGTCTAGCAACCGGACTTCCTAGAGCCGAACAGGCTTAGTAGCTTGGGAGCGAAGCCCAGACACATGGGGATGAAACGCCTTAAGGGCTAGGAGTAATTATCTGCATCCGAATATTGGACGCGAATACCCGCCACCATAGTTTCAACATGTTACCGACATTGCGCTATTATCACGTTCCTGCAATACGCTCAAGTTAAGTGAGTTCTAGGTAGGACCGAAGCCTCCCGCTTAGCGACCAGCCAAGTGGGCTGAAATACAAGATATTAAATTTAATTTCTATAGTACTAAATACACGATCGCATGAGTTCTCGATCAGAACTTTGGATCTCTCCTGCTACAAGGATTGCAATCGTTTAATAAGCTTATATATAAGTGGAAAGGCCAATATATATATTAGATGCCTTTTCTTCATACTCAAATAGGATCAAACCTTAAATCTCATATATCGTCCATTCCCATTACTGTTATCATCTTTCTTTTCCTCATCCCCACTATTTGGACTAGCATCGTCACTGTAGAAATCCATAGTGTCGTCAAAAACCCGGGCTCCTCCCCTTTGCGGACTTGACTCTCGGTCCGGGTTGTTTTTAAGGTTATTATTGATGATATTCATGAAATTCTGAAATTGATTAGTATTGGTACCCTGCTGTGGTGATTGTGTACCAGTCTGTTCCGATCTCAAGAGAGATCCCAACGGTGCCAAGACCCTGGCGAATGATCTGTCGGCTACGTCGAGTCTCCCTTCATCGGCTAGGCGTTCGTCTGGGACCTCTGCCTCTTCGGAACTTGATGTTCTCAGTCCAATCTGGGGAATATTTGGATTATTTGAGCTAGCTCTAATGCGCTGGGGTGTAAGCTTGAGAAGCTCAGGTTTATCTGATATCATAGTTTGGAGCTGAGAGGTTATAAATATTTGCTCTGGTCCACCAGTCTCGGCTTCCGGGTCGCGGATAGAATGTGTAGAGAGCGGAAGAAGCCTTGGCTTCGGTGACTTTGGCACCTTTAGGTTGTTTGGGCCGGTCGCCTTATTCCTGAGGTTCGCTGGGATGAGATCGGTCAACCGCGGCTGCTTGAATTGCGAGGGTGGTGCACGGTTGTCACTCCTCGGCGGGGTGGCATGTGTAGTCTTGAACTGCCCTAGCCCCGGCTTTGCCCCTTGTTCGCTGGGTATCAAGAGAGGTGACCTAGTTTCGGAATCCGCAATATCATTCATTTGGAATTCCGATTCATCCACCCTGGCGAATATCTCACTCGTGGGGACTCGACTTCGGTCAGTATCGCTTCCCGGCTTCCACTCCATCGGCTTTGTTCTCTTGAGTTCCTTGATTGCAGAGTTTAGGTTTCCTTGCGAGTCCATACCTCGGGCATTTCCCTCTCCTTCCCATTGTGGGATTAGATGAGATGAGCGCAGCCCTCCAGATGGCAACCCAGCAGAGGCTTCTTGGACCGAATCAAAGGTTGGAGGGTACATTGGATAATATGTCCGTTGAAAGTCCCGTTGCTGCTCCTGTGTCGGCCGCCTACCACGCGACGTCCCATACCATTTGTGCACCTCCGGGTGAGGATTAGCCTGTGTAGGCACATCCACCATATCGATTCTGTTCGGGAAGACTCTCCATCTGTCTTGATCCCAGTCTAACACATCACCTTCTTGGAGTCGAGCAGTCCCGAATAACTCATCCCACTCATCAGTACCTTCGACAAGTTCCATATATCTGCTGAAAAATCTTGATTCATCAGGGAGTGAGAAGACATTGAAGGTCTGGTCGACGCTCAATGCAGTGTAATATACGACGACAAACTTGATTCTGTCAGGGTCACATTCTGTGTCGTCGTAGAATGCTATCGCATGAGGGATACCGCCAGCTGGGATGTCAGCATAGCTAGTACGGAGGACGATAGTAGTGACGAGATGACCAGGACTGTTTTCGACTGCAGTACACTGACTACGTCTCACGGCTCGCCACCTCCATGCTGATGACTGCCATTCTCCCTGACGGACGAACGATATGTCAAGAGAAAATACCAAGAGCGGGCACGTATAAAAGAGAAGGATTCTCAGGAAATCCCTTAAATTCATTGTATATATTGATTCTCGAGACCCGGGATATGCAGTTAACAATGGCTAAAGACAGAGAGAAACTCCAGGAAAAGAATCGTTCGCCTCACAGCTTCGGTGTAAGCTCTGCGTAATGACTGCACAGGCGAGAAAGGCTCGCCATTCGACGTTACCGGCGTAAATACCTCAATTAACGCTTCTTAAATCAAATATGGTTTTACAATTGCTACATATCAGGGCTATTTTACGTGCTTATATGCCTTGAGTGACCTATTCCCTTAGTATGAACAGACTTATCTTGAGAATCGAGGTTTGGTACACTGTTGTTGTAATATTGATTTGAGGAGCAAAAAAAAAAAAAAAAATTTAAAGTTCGAATTTATCGCTTATCTTCTGTTGGGTATTTCCTCTTTATGTATTCTTCGAGTGCTTGCTGGACTATTGAATACGTATCCGGAATTTCCAGTTTTTGTCTACCAGTACCACTCTTGATCCCACTAATTCTATCCTTTTCTTGCAGTATATTTCCAACAAGCATGGAGAATACATCTCCGTCGCTGTAGATAGCTTCCGGCTCAGATGCCCTTAGTGTTTCTTTTTGCATCTCCATGAAGTCAGTTAGTTTCGTTTGGCCAATTAGCATTTTGCTCGCAGAGGATTCGCTAGTTCCGGGAAGAGGAGCTCGGTTGAATCCTAGACCGAGATTCCCTTGCGAGAAAGAAGATTGCATCGATTGTGCGTTATTTCTCCTACCCTCGGGCGCGAATCGTCCTGATTTATCGCGCTTCTGGCCTCCCCAATAGCGCCGATTTTTATTGCTGTTGAGAATATCAAATAAATCCGCCTTGTCTTTCTGGAGTTCAAGGGCGTTGGGTGAATATATTACTGCCTTGGCCTTCCGACTCTCCCGCTGCTGTTCATTCTTGCTGAGAAACCAGAGGAGGTATGCTTTATCTCTCTCGACATCAGTGAGTTTGGCCTGCTGGTCGTGGTTGTCAACAGTGTTTTGGGCATCAGATTGTATATCTATATCCGACTGTTTATACATATCCTCCGTTTCTCCTTCCTCAGAGTCCTGCCTCCTCTCTTCTGGAATGGCCTCGGTCCCAGTAGCAGTGTAATCTTCTGCTTTAAGCTGTGCAGCGGCATCCCTCTCCTGCTGCTCCCGAAGTTGTTGCCGTGATAGCCTACCCAACGGAAGGATTCCATTCTCTTCAACCTCTACTGCCTCTTTTTTAGTTCTCCCCCGGTCATCACCGTCTTCATGTAAAATAGTTTCCCTTAAGATGTCGTCGAAATATTCCTCCTTCTTCAAAATATTATCCTGCGTACCTTCGTTGACAAGTCTTCCGTACTCGTCTTTACCTTCCTGTCCTCCTATGCTCATGCTTTGTGATAGATCCCGCGCATCGCCACCAATGCCCGCCCAGAAATCTGTCCCGAATGTCATAGATGGCCGGAAGACGCTCGCTTGCGATAACTCTGCGTCAAAATCTTGAGGAGTTGCTTGGCCGCTCTGTATCAAATAATTTAAATCCTCGATATCCCGACCAAGAAATTCGGAATTCAATACTTCAAATCTGGACCTGCCGCGATTTCTTGCAGTCATTGGTGGTTCCTTGACGCTTCCTCCCAAGGTTTTAGGCATTCCAAATGGAGAAAGAACTTTTACTGCATCCGAGATTTTAATCCATTCATCTGAGCTATCTTGGAATGCTAGATCCCCAAATTTTAAATCACCACCGCCAATTATAGCTCTCCAGTCGTTGTCAGATGGATTTATTGCCCGGTAATATCTGACAGGCTTTGCGATATCATTCCGTAGGTCTTCGTAATTCAGGTCGGGTAGAATATGCCTAAGCCTTTTTTGAAGCTTATCAATATCGACTATCTGTTCCACATCCGCTATGGGGTAGAAGAGAATAAATAACCTGAGAGCCCTCGCGTCGCAAATACTCTCCTTTTCGCCTCTCAGGTAGAACCCTAGTGCCTGTGGAAGTTCCGGTCCATCCCACATTTTCACCGTTCTAACCCGAATGGTTTTAAGTCGGCGGTCCGGATATGCCATGTTGCTACATGTTCCGTCAGTACCCTTAGTTGAAAAAACCAGCGCAGCATTTGAGTGATCAGTTGTGCGTGTGAAGCTGATTTTGAATGTCACAACTGATAACGGCCAGGAGAGGAGGTATACAGCCAATATTCCATAAGCCTTCATCTTCCTCTATAATTATAATTGCAGGCTGACTTTGGCCCAATCTTGCCCATTACGTTACAATGTCGACATGTCGCACTTAACAAGAACGATCCCACTTGGAAGCTTTAAGAAAAAGCGCTGTGCGTTAATTGGCGCCAATTTTGGAGCCTTATTATATGAAGCTACACACAGATGATGCGATGCAAACAGCGAAACCACGTCGCAAATCAGTACGGTGTAGAAAATATAGTGTTATTATTAGTTATTGAAGTCAATAGTCGTCTATTGCAAACTAAGTACACCCGGCCATCCGACCTAAAAATTAACTACTCATTCAATCAAGGAGCTCTCCTAAAGCCAAGTCCCAGTCGTTAAGCCCTAATAACTCCTCACTAGTCGCTGGTCGCTGCCGCTCAAGATCTTCGAACAAGGTCTGGCCTTCCAGAGGTGCTAACGGGTTAAGGTCAATCATATTCGGGTTCGTCCGCCGCACCGACGATAACATAGAACCATGCATACGCCTCCGGTTCCTACCAATCTTGACGGCGCGTTCGAAATCTCCAACAAACGATTCTTTAGACCCTGATTCCTCGTCTTTTCTTTTTTCATCCAGCGGGAGGGATCTTCCCTCCGTTTGTGCTGTATCTGTTGTTGGAGACTGAGATAGAAGCTCATTTAGTTCAGCCAAAGCATCTCTTCCCTGGGGGTCTCCATACGTTACTACAGACAGTGGTTGGTGCGCTGGGAACTGATGCGAAAGTGCCTGGTAGTCCTTTTGTATTCTTAGCCTCTCTTCCTCGGGACGGTCGAGAATATCGACTGTGGGTAATCTTTCGATATTTTTCTCGATTTTATCTAAGGGTATCGGGTTTTCTTCCACCGCGATGGCCCATCTAGCTATCCGCCAGACTTCTTTCATTCCTGCATTATCCGTATATTTAAACGCCACATCGCCAGGAGTCATTCCTAGACCCTGGATTAAAC
>LDUD01000058.1:45436-57656 GCA_012184295.1 Dactylella cylindrospora
GAGCGTAAGCTCTGGTCCCACATCGTGTATTAAGACCGAAGGGGTTCGATAAGGCACGATGACCTGTTCTGCATGTCTAGAGTAGGGATAAAAGTATGCCAAAAGCGAAATATCCCTATCGCTGCAGTTGATGCCGCTATAAAATGCGAGGGCATAGGGTGGGTCACCCATAAGAGCACCGCTCTGTACCTGAATCGTTTGAATCGCCCCAGCCGGAAGCTCAACGTTATTGCAACGGAAGTCGTCGGGTTGGCTTTCTTCATAGTCGTTTGATACGTCAAGATTGGCGCCATATTGCTGCAGATTAATCAAGTACCCACCAGCGGTAGCTATGAGTGAGTATATAGCGCAGAGCCATACAGAACCTTTCGAAAATGCCGCCATAGGGGAAGCGAGCTCCAGGCCTTGTAAATTAGACAAGCAGTTCGGAAGCCTCTTTGTGATCGTTGTCCAGAGCCACAACTTATAGGTATAATTTACTTAATTTACCGGTACCTTATATTATATATGCAATAGATAGGAGTACCTACTTCCAAATACTTTTCACGCTTTCCTCAAAATTCTAGACACCGAGAAACGGTACCCATAATTGAGATGATTCGAGTCGATTCCATACATATATGCACTACACACGCCTCATCATTCTAAGCAACTCCTCATTCACCCAATGGAATTGCTGGGAATATATTTTACGCTAATGGACATAATCTAAGAGCTGCTAGAGTCGCAAGAGACTACAAAGCCGATGCCGTGAACCAAAGTAGCCCATTGAGAGTTGGTTTTTCGTTATTTAGTAATTAATCCCTGTAATAGGTAGCTGTAGTATCGATTACCCCAGATCGTATTTCAATATCGTGATCGCCTATATATGCTTTCCGATTTTCATTCTAGATCTATAGTTCGTGATCGCCATATATTGTGGTTCTCCTTTCTCGCCTCTCCCAGTCACTTAGCAGCGCCTCCCCCTCGCTCTTCAGAGTCAAAAGTTTCATATCTATAACTAGGAGAATCGACAAGTGTCTCCGCATCCTTGATTTCGTTTTGCCCTTGAGGATCCTCGGGGTTTGCCAATTCGATTCCTCCAGAATTGGCTTCCCCATTGCTATTTTCCAAATCGCTACTTATCTCTTCTTTCATAGCCATAGTTGGATCCTCTGGATTTATCGCATCCGTAATCCCCTGACCCTGCTCCAGGTCGGCTTTCTGACCAATAAAAGTTCTCAAACCCCCACACAAATCTTCAATAGCTCTCTGCTCTTCAGTATTCTCTAGAATGGCCTCCTCTTGAATGGCCTCTTCTTGATCTGCCTTTGTTATATCCCTAGCCATAGACGAGATTTCTTGTTCGATTTGAGCCAGCAAGTCCGGCTCGACAATTGTAGGCTCCGGACCGCCTAATTGGGCTCGCTGACTTCTCAAGGCCGTAATAATCTGGTAGTTTTGGTTTAGAAACGTCAGACAGAGCAAATTTTGCTCCTCCTCTCTGCGCTTTCTAGCTCTGGGATCGTTTGCGGCGGGATCATTAGTGTCTATCATCGTTTGAAGTTTATCCTCCTGCTCTTTTAATATGTCGACGATGTTTTTATTCTGTTCATTTAACTGGGTTAACAAGTCAGTCTGCTGTTTCGCTGCCTGTATCATGCTTTTCGGAAGTTGTTCCTTCTCAATTATTGGCCTCCCCATTTTCTTCGGCTTAGGCATCGGCTTTGGATAGAATTCCCCCAATGTTGGCAACCATGGCTCCGCTTTTGGCGGTTTGCCCAATGGCGTCTCAGCAACTCCCGCCCGTACCCGCGGTAAGACTTCGACGTTCAGCGGGGTATCCCGTTTCGCATGTACCCCCAGACCACGAGAGGCATCATATTTCAAGTCTGTCAGGTCCGTCACTGTTTTATCAGTGGCAAGATCAGGCCGCCGGTACATGTTATACTCAAGACTTGGCCATATTTCAGTATCTTTCGTGATGTCCGCAACTTGGATTGCATCTTCAACCTTGATCCAGTCGCCGTTGAGTTTGAATGCTATGTCTCCGGGTCGCATGTTCCCCCTTCCAACGACGTAATTCCATAGGTAGTCTGGCGTAGATTTCGTTTCAGTTGTTTCAAGCACCATCGGGTAGATCTCGGACCAGCTCTTGTAAGGAATTTGTAGCAGGCCTTTGATTCCAAGATACGGCTCCGGAAGATGCTTCTCAAGGAACTTGAAATCAACAAGTTGCACCGCATTTTTCAGTGGGTAAAAGTATGCTACAAGCGTGAGGTCTTGAAGCTTGCATTCATAATTTGAATATAACCCTATCGCCCGGGGGGGTCCCCAATCTGTAATGCCTTTCTCCGGCATATGCGTTCGGATGCGCAAACCGTCCACTGGAACTTCGATACCCACAGCCCCCTTTGAGACATTGATTTGTCGACATAGGGGCAGACTGCCTGACCCAGCTTCGGGTATAAATTTACTAAACACCACCCGGTTCGAATCTATTCCAAGTCTTCGAAAGTTGATGCCGAAAGCTGAAGAGGAAGCGAATAGGTGACAGCAAAGGATAAGCCCCGATAAAAAGGCTTGCATTCTCATTCCAGCACCAGGCATCGATTCTAGATACAGCCCCGGTCACTTTAATAGCTTTCATTGCCGCAGGCACCAAAGTCTCAGATTGAGCTTGTAGGTTTTGGGAGAACTAGTTCTCGAAGTGGTACCGTTCCTTTATTTCCGAGGATAGCTATAGATGTGGGTAAGAATGGCTTACCGACGTGAAGCCGACAACTAAATCCAAGTAACGAGATATTTAGAGCTGGATTAGATAAATCTTTTCCTAAACCAACTCTGTGGTTTAAAACTACCAACTGCGTAGAGTCAGGAATTTTCGCATAAGTTATGGGCATCCATAGGAAATTGCAACCCTTGGGGTATAGACAACACGGCAAGCAAAGTGGGCAGTCTGGCCTTAAGTCGCGAGACAAAGGTATAGATAGGAATCCGATAGATTCCACGGATAAATATCATTTCTTAGCTTCATCCAGGGGGTACTCTCTGTAACTCTACGTAGCTGGGGATACACCCTTTAAGTTTAGTTACATAACAGGATTCGTCCATGGCCCCACCCGCACCCGCAATCAGGGCGCTGCCAACATATTATAAGAGTATACAACAGAAATATTAGATGCTAGATGCCATAATCATAATTGATTCTTTACTCGGGCTCTGCCCCCTCTCTGATCAAATCTTCTGTTTTTGTTCCGAGTGTAGGTACTCCACGCTCCTTAATACCTGTATCTGGATTAACCACCGGCAATTCATCCTTCTCCAAAGGCACTTTTGGCATCGTGTCATCAAAATTACCCGCACTGATTTCTTCTGGGGCCTGGCTGGTCGCCTCATTCGGCGTAGTCACTTCCGCCGACTCTACAGTTTCCTGGGTTGGATTAGATAAAGTCTGAAATTCTCGTTGACCTCGCGGTAGTTGATTCATTGGTATCGTCGGCCCATACCCCCAATTAAATTCGGGCCGTTGGTGCTCGTTCTGTAATAGTCTCGTGGCAAAATCCCCTTCGTCTTCCTCGAGCTTAATGGCTTCTCTAGAGTCTTTTGACGCATTCTCTTGTTTTACACTGAGATCAGGAGAATCCGCATCTGGGTCTTCCTTTGTATATTGAATTTCTTCAATTTTAGGCCCATCGTCTTCGTCGCCAAATACAAAATCCTCCAAGCCACTCCAGTCACTCTCCTCCTCTTCTCGATAAATCCTTACCTCTGCAGAGCGAAGGTATTTTGGCTCAGGCTCAGGGTCGTAGTCTGGATCATCTGGATTCAGCTTCTTGCCCATCCAAGCATCATCCAGCATGTTCTCAAAATCGGCATTGAAACCGTAGTCTCTCGCCAACAAATGCCACTTTCGAACGCTTGCCGTTGTTGGCGGCACCTTCTCTAGGAAGGTACCAGCCCCGTCCACGGGATCATAGAGAATATCCCCCGGTTGTAGATTAAACCCTTCAACATATTTTTTGTAATCATCCGCCCCAGGCTCAAGATCGAGTTCTCTCCACGAGTTCCACTTGTACAACGGTCCGAGTTTAGCTAGGTCAACCAGTTGCAGGGTATCAAATTCGGGGTAGAAGTAAACGACTAAACCCGGCTCTCTATCCTTGCAATTGTATACCGAGGTATAGAATGCAAAGGCTCCCGGCAATCTACCATGGCCTTCTGATGTCCAAACCTTCAATCCAACAATCAAATTCCAGTTCCCATTAGCTAGGGTTTTAGTGTTGATTGCGGTCCGCGTGCATTTATCTGTCTTGAGCGGCCCTATTACGTGAGAGATCTTTTCCTTTTGCCATCTTGGCTGCTCCTCTCTGACCCAACTGAAAGAGTAGGAATATGTAAGAACGTAGAAAGGGAGAAGCAGAAGGAAGTATTCACGGATTAGAGTTGAGAAATGCAACATTCTGCCCTAAGTCGAGTACCCGCGATTGCTTTGACGGATGCACCCGGCCTTGGTTCTCTACAACATCTAGTAGGATTTGAAAAAGAGACCGTAGAAAGTCAATCAAAATAACATCTAGTAACGTATTCTACTAGCAGCTAATCTTCTTCCTCGCCTCCCACGCTAGCAACCTAAGTAGAGGTCGTTTGAGGTTGTAGGAGCTAAATACCCTTTTGCAGGGCACTAGGCAATATTCAATAATATATACGGTTAGCTTCGATTCAAGCGAAATGTAGCGTCTAACCGTTGTTCCCATTATTGATGTTGTTGTCCCCATTCCCAGTTGCATCCATCGTGGTTATGAGATCATACGCCCTGCGCAACCTTCCTCGCCGACGATATCTGTTTCGACTGAATAACGAACCGATAGGCATAACTAGAGTAAACCGAGAGTATACCCCATAATAGGACAAAATTAAAAAAAAATATCTGGAGTAGCCAAGGTAAGGAGGTTGTTCGCGGGCGCCTTCATTTGCAATGAATGACGGGTGAAATCCCAGAGGAATTATCCATAGGGAACGTGTTAAAAAGTATGATCACATTCGGAGGCAACGCCTGGACTTGTCTGGTAAACCCGTGGCTTGGACTGACTGCGTTGGCATTAAATTGGTATTTAGTAGCTTGTCTCTCATTTCGAGGCCACCTAGCAGCATGCGTAAGCCGTATGAGCAGGTTGGAGACAGTTCGATTGAGTTCAGAACTCAGCTTGACTTATCTTAAATTGACAAGTATGTTCTAAGCACAATGGTATTGGGACGTAGTGTAGACTTCGAGGGATATTCTGAGTTTCATTACTTTTGCGTTACCAACATTACACTATGTACTATCGAAAATATGCACCTAAAACTAAACTTACGGTACTAGTCATCCGGTCTCCCTAGGCACATGGTAAGGTAAGCAATGAATAGCGAGAAGCAGACAGAAGCGCGGCAAAAAAAAAAGTATACAAGAAACTCGACCGTGTATCCGGGAACCTATAAACAAAACGAAACGTGAGGTACGGTAAATAGCAGTGTTTTGGTCCGTCTCTTAAAAGGAATGGAAGAGAGAGCGAGTTGAAGGTTATAATACCAATCCTCACCCTATTCCTATGGTGCTGATAAGGACGAATAGGCTGTCGTCAGGATTATATTGATGTCGTGAAAATATGGTTAAACTTTTCAAGGCGAAATGAGGTAAAGTCGGCTTCCTAAATGAAAATGATTTGAAACTCCGGTCGTTATATGAAAGGGTGAGATTCATACGAGGGATAAAATTTGGCGCGGGGGGCCACCGAAGGTCGGTATCCTTTCTTCAGATGTGAGTTTCTTCCGCAGCGTGATCCACGATCGAAACGGTAGCCAGCATACCATAACTCTCGCCATAACCTCCTCCGACGGGCGATCGCAAGCGGCCCATCATCTACATCGCCTTGACTCTGGAGAATAAACTGCTGTAAACGGCATCAACAACTGGTAACGCGGAAACTTGACGGCCACCGAAGAATCGACCGTTGAGACCCTGAATGGCCTTCTCCCCTCCAGAGATTTTGTCGAATTTGATATAAATGTCTCCTTGTGAGTTAGGGTCGACTGCGATATGCACTACATGTCCGTATTTCTCTTCGCATTCAGCCTGAACATCTTCCTCGAGTTCTTTCATCCAATGGTCACCAGTTTCCCTAAGAGTATATTAGTTAGAAAGCAGAAACCGAGGGGGGAATGGAGGCTGATAACATACTCTGCAGGGTCAAACATATTTTTCAAGACTACACATCTGCTAGCAACTGTAGAACTTGTAGAAACCTGTGGTTTAGGTGGAAGAGGAGCTGGCCTTCGCTGCTTCTGTTCCCCATTGGTATCACCGTTTGGTTGAGGTGCAGGTTCTTCAACTCTAGCAAGCTTCCGCATCAATGCGTCCCGGCTAAAGTTGTTGAAATTGACACCAGCTACATCCGTATCGTCGAGAGCGCTCGCAGCACCACTTGTGTTGGCATTCTGATTTGGATTGTTTCGCTGGCGACCTTCATAGGCTTGCTGTCCATTATTGAACCGCTGAAGAATCTGCGCAGTAGACTCAGGGGTGAATTTATCATTTCCAAGACCGACACGAATAGGGCGTCCAGCTAGATCAAACCCGTTCATTTTTTCCAATGCCTCTTTCGCTTGGTTGGGGTCGCGGTACCTAGAGCAATGTTAGCAAGGGCTTCCATCGATTTAGAGAAATTATGACATACTGTACAAATCCGTAGCCTCTGCTCCGACCCGACTCTTCTTTCTGCAGCTGAACAAATTCGAGCTCGCCAAAGGGTTCGAAAACGTGTTCGAGATCTTTCTCGGTGATACTAAAGTGGATATTTCCGACGTAGAGGCGGTGAAATGGAATGGTGTGGCGATGGTTTTCATCCCTCTGGTGGTGACCGCCTTCGGCACGAGCCTGTCGGTTCTTCTCTGCCTCTGTAAGTTGCACGATGATGGGGATTCCCAACAGTCGTTGGCCTGTGAGCGCTATAGCTTTAGGGACTGACTCTGCCTCTTTAAACTCAACATATCCAACACTGTAGGGATTTCAACTGTTAGCGGAATCCAACACCCAACAGGCGCGCTAATTGAAGGACAAAGGAATTCATACCCTTTAGATCTCCCACTAACGCGATCCTTCACAATCTGAGCTTCCTTGACTCCACCAATCTTCTCAAAGAATGCAATCAATTCCTTCGTACGAAGTCTAGCAGCGAGTTGTTGAACAAAAACGGTACGTCTATCTCTCTCGTCTTCAGTAAGCTTGGGAGAACCGGACCTGTTGGGCAAATTCATTGTTAGCATTCGAACTCTAAGGTGGGGTAAGTACGAATCGCTGCCTTCTCACTTTGATCTGTTCCTTGGGGACCTGGAGCGCCGGCGACTGCGAAAGTGATCTTCAAAGTCATATTCACGCTCGCGTCTTCTTGAGTTGTAGCGTTCCTCGCGTTCACGGTCGCGGTCCCGGTCCCTGTAATCTCGATCTCTCTCTCGGTCGCGATAGTCTCGGTCTCTGTCTCTATCACGGTAGTCTCGATCTCTGTCGCGGTCACGTTCCCTGTCACGATCCCGGCCGGAGGAATACCTGTCCGAGTATCTATCATCGTCATGGCGTCTTGACCGGTGCCTAAACCGCATCAACGTTAGCAATAACTCTATTGGCGGAAATGCGAATCCTAGAAAAGTTATACCTGTCACTTTCGCGACTCCTACTACGACGTCTCCTATTCCTAGATCTAGTGCTCCCGGCATCGCTACGCCTACTGTCGTCATCATCGGCATGAGAAATTGATCTCTCCGCTCGACTCTTCGATTCTGCCTCCTGGGCTTCGGCCTTGAAGGGTTCCTCCACCAACGCTTCGATATCGAGGGCGGACATGGCTCTTGAATCAGTTCAACGACGATATTTATCCAATATGATGCGTAATACGCAACGGCAGGTTGTGGGTGAACAAGTTCTCCGTGTGACGAACTGCCGGAAAAGTAAGGACGCTATTCTGATTTATCTCCTTTCTTTGGTGGGTGGCGAGCGGGTGCAAACCCTCTAAATTTCCCTGTAGAATCCTCCTCAGATGCTTCTCCCCTATCCGTAAATATATTCTACACGTAGCAGGCTAATTGTGGGCGATGGCGGCACGATGGTTGCGGAGTGGCTTGATGGCGATGGTGAAGTGTAGGTTTGAAGATTGAAAGTTAGGGAAAAAGTTCCAGTGGGCAAATATCACTGAGGCGGGAAATTAAAACAAACTTTCCAAAAATGATGATAGGACAACACATAAAATGCAACAACCTTCCAGAACCTCATGACATGACCCTATAGTAATCGAAATGGTTTCTCAGGTGGTCTGCCTTGTGTCATTGAATACTAAGTAAACCTTATGGAACAGTTTGCATCCTGGAGAATAAATACGACTACCATTTGCCCTAAGAACCCGAGTGGTCGAGAATGGGCAATCTTATCTATTTATAAGGAACATATCTGAATATGGGAGGGGTGTCTTTCCTCGTCTCGATCTTAGCCAGTACACGTGCATGCGTATAGTTATACTTCAGTCCCAGTAGATGCATATTTGCATGAGTACTTAGATAGGTACCTAGTCGCGTTAATCACCCAAATTTGAAAAAGGCAAAGGCAATACATCAATAACGGACAATACGAAGCTATCAAAATAGTTACGCCAAATTATTCCCAAATCCTATGGGCTTCTAAAACCTAATTAGACTTAAGAGCTTCCTACTACCGCTGCCAAGGCTTCCACACTTGTTGTCGCTTTTCTAACCAAAAACGCCGAAAACTCGGAATATGCTTCCTCCTGCAGTGCCTCTGCCGCAGGGCCGTCCTCTCCATACTTCTCTTTCCACCTTTCAAGAATACTAATCCACTCGTCCCTCCCTTCCTCTTTATCCTCACCGACGATAGTCACAATCCCAAGCTCCTTGAACAACATTCCGCTCACAATGATCCTACACATTGTTCCATTCATGACGATAAATGGATGAACGTGCAGGAATTCGGTGCATAGCCACGCAGCAAACGTGAATGGATCCGCTAATACTCCTTCCTCATCCCTTTCTTTCTCCAACTTCGTGTGGTATGAGTTGATGAGCTTTGACATGTATACACTCACAGCTCTTGGATCAATCGATATTCTGCGAGGGATCTGCTCTGTTTGCGCTTTGACGGTTGAAGCTGAGTCTTCCATATTTTCTTCCTCGATATCGGATGGACACTCAAAGATTACCTCCGTGGTGATCGTGCCTATCATGTTATTTCCTTGGCAATCTGTATCGATAGCGCGGTAATCGCGATACCACCCACCAAATTCTTCCCATGGCTTCCCATCTACCGGGTCATGGTCTTTGACAAGAATGCGGTGGGTTTCTTTGAGAAGCTCTTGGGTGAGATCTTTCCCCTCGAATACAAAGTTCTCGATGAAATACATCAACGCTTTCGCGAGTTGGGAAACTTGATCGCGACCTTTAAGCACGGTTGAGAACTCGGCGGGCCGACCTTGATCTGTGATAGTTGACAATTCCGATCGGTACCCAGATGTATTTGGTAGGTTCAATTCCGTAATGCCGGTTTCGCTGAAAATAGCTTGGCAGATTCGGCTCGTAGTCGCTAGATCAGTACCACAATGGGAGATCCAGTTGCTTCCATAAATAAACCGGGTAAAGTTATCTGAAAGAAACGATTCTAGTTTGAAGGGTGAGATGTTGTATATGTTAATATCGATCCGACGAAGAAGATCGGTTATCTGCTGATACTGCTCGATTGTGTTGGGCAAGTATGAATCCGGGTGTATTACTGAAGGAACAAGATGGAGGAACCCTCGCGATATGCGAGATTGTGATAGGCCTTTCACATGGTTCGCTAATAAAGACGTAAATGCGGGCGCTGGTGAAGACGTCCTATGGAAGTATGGACCATCTAACGGACTCGGGACCGAGACGCTGTTCCTCATGCTAGAGTCTAGGGTTGGAGATGGTACGATCGGTGGCCGGCTATATTCAGCTTCGGGGCAGATTGGTGTTAGAGGTTCGATAATAGGGTAGGGAGTCGAAGACGCCGATGCGGCTGACAGTCGTCGAGCGGAACTTCCTCCGGATAATATCCTTGATCTGACAGATTGGTATTCCGAAGCCATGACATTCATTCCACAAAGTAGATACCCACCTCGAGGTTTTGAGACGCTGATTGTAACGTAGAAGCTCAAGGCTACGAGAGATCTGATCGCAATATTGATGAGGGTTCTATGATTATATTCTATATTTTGTGCGTATCGTTGCAGGAATCAACAAAGATACGAGACTAGGGTAATGGGTGCCTTGGCTTAGGTATTTTAGTTGCTGGTCGTCAGAGGGAGTTCAAGACGGATTGTTCAAATATATCGTGGGTTTGCTCTTGATGATCCCTCATTGCATAGTCTATAGTTGCATAAATTGAGATGGAAGCCTTTAATCGGGTTAGAACACTATCACACTCTTGATATCTAGCGGAGAGCCACGACAAACTCATCGGAATAAGGAAATCCTGGGGTGCCTGCGACCAAGTTCCATGCATAAGATATGATCGAGCTTTTTTATGGCCGCGACTGGTGAGAAGCACAGCTTGGCTTAGTGGCAGGACTACTGTCTAAGTATGCAGACAACACGAGCAAATGAACAACACAATACTTTGTTGTATTTCTATTTCCCACTTCGGGTTCAATGAAGCTGGGGAATGCATCCGAGGCTTGAAAATTTTCGATTATTCTAGTTTTGAGAGCGCTGCGCATGATTTTAGCTATAAGTCTGCTTTCATTCACTGAAGAGCTTACTGTCACCGCTAAGCCTCATGGTCTGAACAAGCGCGGAGAAACATCGAATCAAATGTTTACAAGGACCAACAGACTGACAAATTCTGTGTTGCGGGACCCACCCCTTGGGCTTCTAAATATGCAAATTTTGCCTCTTGGCGCGCATCATTGAATTGTTCAGTGCCCTGGCATTTTCGGCTTCTGGGCAAGGCTCATTTCGGGGTGGGTGGGTTCTGACATGGAAAGTGGTGGGGACTACGCACCACCTTAACGTTGTTGCCTATGTTGTGCGTGATGGGTAGATGCACATCAGTAGTATTTCCAAGTCTTGGAATTCAAGATTGAAGGAAGGGTTCCAAGAATATCGGTTGGGGGCCTTTTGTTGATGTTTCCCTCGCCACCCGCGACAATATCCAGCAGGCGAGTTTCGCTACCCGAACTGTTTTCATGTACATGTTCTAGTCAGATAGGAACTTGAGGAACGAAACACAAACATAACTAGGCTCGCTCGGTAGTTTTGGTTTCGTACGGGACCCACGAGCCTAAAGGATTAATTGGAGTCTCCCCCAGTTTCCTTTGCCTAGTCCTCCAGTAGCCAACCAAGAAACCGCTACTGCTGACGATTCAAGGTTCTCAGAGATCGTGGTTGTACCCTGCCCCGATACTGTGGACCCACGCAACGGATGAAAGTTCTATATGTAACATGTCCTAGCCACAGCATTTACCCTTCATTTTGGGGGATCCGCTCACCCTGCTTAGACACTATAACTATCCAGGTTATTCCCCTCCTTTCCTTTCTATATCCTTTTAGCCTCCTTTAAAAACTTTTTTCGACTGTTCTCGGTTTGAATTATTTTGCTTTCAAGAGGGCCCAGCGCGGATGAGTCTGGTTTATGAGACAAGAGGCCTTGCAAACGGGTTGAAGGAATAATAATAAGGGGACTTTAAACAATTAACTTGTATTATTCATCGTAACTATCCAACGCGCCAACACAGAGAGGAGGAAGCTGCACGACATTGTTACTATTCGAGACCCTCGGAACCTGAAATAGTCTAAACCCCTGAGAAATTCTTACCGACAACCGCTGTTGAGCCTCAAAGGGCACAACAAAACTTATTTTCTACCGCGGTCCTGGTTACGGTCCTGGTTACGTTTCCCTGCGAACTGCGAACTAGTCTTTAGGCAAGCCTTCCAACAACAGAAACTAAATTCTGCGCCATGGTATGGTTTTCGTTACATAGCGCGACAGCACTGTTAGCAGTGTTGTCAATAGGTGTTGAGGGTCTTTCGATATACGATAGAGCTACCGATTATTTATCTTCAGCGGTGGGTGTGGGGAAAAGAGCACTGGCGAAAAGGGCGCCGACGGACCCTGTCAGGTTTAGATACAGTGTAAGCCATAAGGCTGTTTTTATGTTTTGTGCCCTTTTTTTTTTTTTTT